>CM018043.1:26592269-27184769 GCA_008638375.1 Nyssa sinensis | reverse complement strand
TTATAAGCAACAATAAGCTTCTCGACAAACAGCCATGTTCACTTCATCTACTCCTTCCCAACAGACAGCTGCGCTTGCTTCCTCTACTTCCTCTGCACCCGAGTCTTCGTCTTTATCCACTCATCTCACTACAACTGACGTAAAGGCCTTAATTCACCAGATTTTGTCCCAATCCTCCATTGCCTTGTCCGTCACCCCAGGTAAATCTCAGTGGTTTATAGATTCTGCTTGCTGTAACCATATGACATCTGATTCCACCATCTTCTCTCATAAAACTGCTCTTTCTCCCAATCCTGCAATATACACTGCCAATGGTTCTCATATGCCTATTAGTCATGTAGGGTCTATTTCTACCTCTAATTTATCTGTCAGTGATACTTACCTTGTGCTTTAATTATCCTTAAATCTTCTTTCTGTTGGACAACTTTATGAGTTAGGCCTTGATCTGAAATTCTCTAACAAGGGTGTTGATATACAGGATTCACGGACAGGTCGGCTGCTTCGGACAGGCCATAAAGTTGGACGTCTTTTTGAGCTCACATCTCTACAGATTCCTTCTTCCACAAACACTTCCATGGCTACCATCACAGTTACTTCCAGTTTGTGGCACTCTCGGTTGGCTCATGCCTCACTTCTACGTGTCCAGTTCTTGGCTTTTCAAGGTCATTTAGGTCCAGTTAAATTTCAGTCTTTTGATTGTGTCATGTCATCTTGGAAAACAAACACATTTATCTTTTAATAAAAGTGACTCTTTTTTCGTAGCACCTTTTGACTTAGTTCATTCTGATATATGGGGTCCTGCCCCAACACCGACTGAGGGGGGATCTCGTTATTTTGTTATCTTTATGGATGATTACAGTCGTTATACTTGGATGTATCTTTTGCAGCATAGGTCTGAACTCACCACTGTCTACCAGAATTTTCACAAAATGGTGCAAACTCAATTTTCTTGTACCATTAAAACTTTTCATTCAAATAATGCAATGGAATACAAGGATAAGTCATTTCTTGCCCTTTTACAGCACAATGGGACAGTCTCTTACCATTCTTGTCCATACACGTCACAACAAAATGGTCGAGCAAAACGTAAACATCGCCACATTCTGCATCCAGTAAGAGCACTTCTCATCTTTGCCTCTCTTCTAGAACATTTTTGGGGAGAAGCTGCTCTTACTGCTGTCTACACCATCATTCGTGTTCCCTCACCCACTATACACAATAAAACTCTGTTTGAGCTTTTCCATGGTACAGTTCCTAACTATTCATTACTTCGAGTTTTTGGTTGTGTTTGTTTTGTTACTCTTCCGTCACATGAACGCACCAAACTTGAGCCTCGATCCCGACTCTGATGTCGTCTTGGTTATGGTCTCACTCAAAAGGGTTATCGTTATTATGATCCCATAACTAAACGTCTTCGTATTTCTCATCATGTAGAGTTTTAGGGAACATAAGATGTTTACGAGTATTTCTCATTTTCTGCAGTTTTCTATCAGTTATGCTCATATCTTTACTGACCCCTCTATTGCTTTATTTCCTGACTCCTCTACAGAGATGCCAAGCTCCTCAGATGTTCCTTCTTCGCCTGTTTCAGAGTCATCTGACACGTCTGCTGATACTCCTGATCCATCAACTGCCTTCGAGCCTGTCCAGGTACCTGCATTTCGTCAATCCACTAGAGTAAGAGCTCCTCCTTCTCATCTTCAAGATTTTCATTGTTATTATGCTCTTGCTACCCTTCATGAACCTCACAGTTATCGTGAGGCTAGTGCTGACCCTCTTTGGCAAAAAGCTATGTCTAATGAACTCGAAGCTCACTAAAACTTATACTTGGGACTTGGTGGATTTACCTCTTGGAAAGTCTGCAGTTGGATGTAAGCGGGTCTACAAAATCAAGACTCGGTCAGATGGATCAGTGGAACGCTACAAAGCTGGTCTTGTTGCCAAGGGTTTCTCTCAAGAGTATAGTATTGACTATGAGGAGACTTTTGCCCCTGTTGCTCGTTTTACCTCTGTCCGCTCTTTGGTTGCCATTACTGTTGTGCGTCATTGGCAACTATTTCAGATGGATGTCAAAAATGCATTCTTGAATGGTGATCTTGCTGAGGAAGTTTATACGCATCCTCCCCCTGGTTACGCCTATCCTCCTCACACAGTTTGCCGTCTTCGGCGTGCTCTCTACGGTCTCAAACAAGCTCCCCGAGCCTGGTTTGCTAAATTCAGTTATTTTGTTGCTCAATAGGGGTTTACCCCTAGTGCCTATGACTCAGCTCTTTTCCTTTGGACCACTGGTGCTGGTATTATTCTTATTCTTCTTTATGTTGATGACATGATCATTACAGGCGATGATCTCTCTAGTATTCGAGATCTTCAGCACTTCTTGAGTCAGAATTTTGAGATGAAGGACTTGCGGCAGCTTAACTACTTTCTGGGTCTTGAGGTTACATCTGGATCAGATGGTTATTATCTTTCTCAAGCTAAGTATGCATTTGACTTGCTTTCTAAGGCCGGCTTGACTGACAGCAAAACATGCACTTCTCCGCTTGATCCTAATGTTCGGTTACTTGCTATTGATGGTGAATCTCTTCCTGATGCTACTCTGTATCGACAACTGGTCGGTAGTCTCATCTATCTCACTGTTACTCGATCAGACATTTCCTATGTTGTTCATCTGGTTAGCCAGTTTATGAGTGCCCCTCGTTCTACCCACTATGCTGTTGTTCTTCGCATCTTACAGTATGTCAAGGGAACTCTGTTTCATGGCCTTCACTTTTCCTCTCGCTCATCTCTTGAGCTTCACTCTTATTCTAATGCTGATTAGGCTGGTGATCCTACCGATCGTCGCTCCACCACGGGATACTGTTTCTTACTTGGCACCTCTCTCATTTCTTGGCGTAGTAAGAGGTAGACTATTGTTGCTCGCTCCAGTATTGAGGCTGAGTACTGTGCCCTTGCTGATACTACAGCTGAACTTTTGTGGTTACGATGGCTTTTGACAGACATGGGTGCTCCTCAGCTGACTAGTTCTCCTCTTTATTGTGATAATCGGAACGCCATCCAGATTGCTCACAATGATGTCTTTCATGAGCGCACCAAACATATTGAAATTGATTGTCACTTCATTCAGCACCATCTTCAGCAAGGCACCTTGGACTTTTGATCTATCTCGTCTGAAGATCAACTTGCTAATATTTTCACAAAATCTCATCCTCCTAGTCGGCTCCGTGCTCTTGTTTCCAAACTCCAGTTGACTTCGTCATCTCGAGTTTGAGGGGGGATGTTAGAATATTCTAGATTACTCATAGATCTATTTCCACTTTATCCCACATTGTATTCTCATATTGTACCTATAAGTAGACCTCATATTGTACAGTTTTACACATCTTTCTACAAGAACTCACCATTACACATCATTTTTACAAATTGGCGCTCTCTAGGTGTAAATCCCTTACAGAAAGAACTCACTACACGCCAACTCTCATACCCATGGTGAGGGCACATACTCAATAACTTCTTAAATCTCTCCCAAGACTGGTACAAAGTCTCACTGTCCTTTTGTGCAAAGGTGAAAATCTGTCTTTTTAAAGCATTGGTCTAATGTTAGGGAAAATATTTAGTAAAGAAAATCTGAGTCATCTCATTCCACGATCCAATTGACCATGGTCTCAGTGAGTATAGCCAACTCTTAGCTCGATCCTTCAAAGAGAAAGGAAAGAACTTAAGTCTCACAATGTCTTGTGTTGCATTTTGACTATGGAAAGTAGCAACTACCTCTTCAAACTCCCTAATATGCACATATGGATTCTCATTTTCCAAACCATGAAATATAGAGAGTAATTGTATCACCCCTATTTTAACATCAATTGGACGAGCATTGAGTGGAAACATGATGCATGATGGTATAGCTGTGCGTGTAGGGTGGAGGTAATCCTGAAGTGTCCTAGTGGGTTGATACTCGTGTTCACTCATATTTTCAGAATTGGAAGAATTATCAAACAAAAAATTAGAAAAACAAGAAAAATTAGACTATAAATCTGACTCTAACACAGACTTACAAGCAAATCGACCTAATGCGTCTCTATACTTATTATGCATGCAAGATAACAATAAAAAAAATAAAAAAAAATAAATAAACAAACAAAATAAAATAAAATAATAATGCAGCAACTGAAAAGAAGGGACCGAAGTTATTGCCTTTACAAACTGCTGAAAAGAAAAACTATCTATTGATTCTTCTACCGTCTCCCCGGCAACGGCGCCAAAATTTGATTACGCCCAAAGAATAACGCAGTAGTTGTAGTGTAGCTTTGGGGTGTTGATTCCACAGGGAGACAAAATTAAAAGAATAATAGAAAGAATTTCTGAAACTAAGAAAATATTAAACGATTAACGAGAAAATAAAAAGATAAAAAGTGATTTAAGAATGCAAATTAAAATTTAAACAATGTCATTAATGAAAGAAAATACTCAAATTAACAAACAGTAGAGTTTCGAGAATCCCTTACACATATTCGGTATTTCAATTATTTTTAATTCACTGCTAACTCAATTGAGAATTTAATTTTAAAAATCTCAATCGAAAAATATAGAATTATAACCTAAAATTTAACCAAATGTAACCCTTTGAAAAATCATTCATCACTTTTGTATCACTCAAATTGTTATCCACATTCAGAAAATCCAACGACGACAATATACTCGACGAGCAATATTGCAGCAAAGAATTAAATCAATATGAAAAATTAATTGATCCAAAAATAATCAAAGTATTAATCCATTCAATAGAAAAAGTATGACTAAATCTATAAACAGACTGAACCCTATAATTATTCAGAAAATAAAACTCGACAATAAATTGCAAATGACAACCAAAGAATTTTAATAAATAAATATCATGTACATGAATCAAAAATAATTAAAAATAATCATCTATGGTACAAATTCATCTCTAACTCTACTTAAAAATTTAATTACTCATACGCAGGACAGACAACATAAATATGAGAGAAAAATAAACACGAAGCATGATGCCGCGGCTTTGTTTTTTCTTTCTTCTCCGCGCTGGGAGTGCTACACACCGCACAATCTCTCCCCCCTCCTTTCTGTTCTGCTGTCAGCTTCCCCTGTTTATTTAGGTTTTTTTTCTTTTTATATTCAGCTTGCTCCTGCGTATGGGCCCCATGGCTTCATCTTTCTACAGCCGCATTCACGTCGCACCTGCCAAGCCCATTCCGCCCTTCAGCCGTTCTTTAGCCCAAGCCCTCACTATCTCTAATTCTTTCTTCCTTTTTTTTACTCTCTGCCTGGGCCACTTTATTTAAAGCCACACACGCTCAGCAGCCTTGCGCCCCATTTCTTCTTGTTCTTTTTTTCATTTGGTTCTGCTTTGGTGCCTTGCTTAGCCGTCTTTTGAGCTCTATGGGCCCTGATGAGTGTGCAAAAGTGCACTCTAAATATCCTATTATCGGAGTAAATTGCTAGAAAGTAAATAGGAATATTGAGATATATTTGATATTATTTATTTAATTTCTATTTACATTGAGATATATTTTAGCGATATTTTATAAGATTTTAAGTCTCAAATAGTGCATTATTTGTTGGCGAGTGCTAGTTTGCAATTGCGCTTTACATTTAATAGTTTTAGAATAATTTTTGGCTTTTTGGACAGATTCGACCATTGAGTTTCAATCGAGATTTGGATGGCGTTAGAGTTTCAGAATGAGAAAGTGATCTTCATGAAATATTTAGAGGACGTCTTGAGCTTTTCAAAAAGGTCTGGTCTGCAAAAATCGGAGTTCGTTTGGGCCTCCAAACATTATTTCAAAGACAGGCCTGGAAAGCTGTTATGAACCTCTCCGTCCAGCCAACTTGAAGAGGCCATAACTCGAGCTTTTGAAGCTCAAATCAGATGGTTCTTGAGCCTAAAATTATCTACTCATTTGGGGCTACAACTTTCGTGAAGGGTCCGAGTCGAGATTCAGTTGTTATCTGGTAGAAAATGGAGCGTAAAGTTGGCGATTGTTAGCTGCGCGCAAGAATAAGAAAAGCAGAGAAAAGAAAAGAAAGAAAAAAAAGGAAAGTTTGAAAATTCAAAGCAAGGCTGCAGTCTCTGATTATATTTTGTGTGGGCCCGGTGCTTGGAGATTTGACCAAAAGAAATGAAGGCAATTGAAGTTGAGGTGGGGCCCGCGCTGAAAACAGAAAAAAAAAAAAAAAAGAAGAGTTCTGAACAATCCGTGCGGCTTGGTCTTTGTGGCTCGCTGAGGTGATTTGCTTGATGGGGCCTGCTGGTTGAAGCAAGAGAAAAATATAAAAGAAATGGCTGCTGGTTTGGTTTGATGTGAGGCAATGTGGGCCTGAGGCGCGGCTTGGGCAATTGAGAAATGAGGCTTGAGGCGCGGCAAAGCAAGCCCAGGTGCGGAAGCCAAGGGCTTTAGGGCGCAGGAAAATTGGAAAAGGGAGAGAGCTGCGGCGCAAGGGAGAAGAACACAAGAAAATACAGAAGCAGTTCTAGCGCAGGGAAGAAGCCGCAGATACTCCATGGCAGATTATTTCTCCGTGAGATCTGTGTTATCCATTCTGTACATGGGTAACTAAATTTTCAAGTGGGGTTAGGGATTACTTTGCACCATAGATGGTTATTTTAATTTATTTTGATTCCTGTACATGGTTTTAATTTGTTAAATTCTTCGTTGATCATTCTAAATTTATTGTTAGATTTTATTGTCCGAATAATTAAAGGTTTTAGTCCGTTTATAGATTCAGTCATGCTTTTTCTATTGAGTGGATTAATGTTTTGATTATTTTTGGAACAATTGAATATTTATATTGATTCAATTCTTTGCTGCGATATTGCTCGTTCGGTATATTGTCGTCGTTGAGTTTTTTCAATGTGAATATTAATTTGAGAGATTTAAAGATGATGAATGATTTTTCGAAGGGTTATTTTCAGTCTAATTTTAATGCATAATTTTAAATCTTCCGATTGAGATTTTTAGAATTTAATTTCTCAATTGAGTTATCTGTGAATTAAAAATAATTGAAATACCATATATGTGCAAGGGATTCCCGACACTCCACTGTTCGTTAATTTTGGATATTTTCTTCCATTAGTCAATTTGTTTAATTCTTAATTTTCATTCACAGATCATTTTTATATATTTTTATTTTCTCGTTAACTGTTTAATACTTTCTGTAGTTTCAGAAATTCTATTTATTATTCTTTTAATTTAGTCTCCCTGTGGAATCGACACCCCAAAGCTACACTACAACTACCGCGTTATTCTTTGGGCGTAATCAGGCCCCATAGCTTTGAACTTTCTTTTTCTTTGCTTTGCTATTCTTATTCTCGCGCACAGCCAGTAGCTAGTCCAACTTTAGGCCCTATTTTCTATTAGATAACGACTGAATCTTGACTCTAGCTCTTCATGAAAGTTGTAGCCCTGAATGTGTAAATAATTTTAGGCTTAAAAATCACCTGATTTGGCAACGAAAGCTCAAGTTATGATCCCTTGAAGTTGGCTGTCGAACAGGTTCGGAGCAACTTTCTAGGCCTGTCTTTGAAATAACGTTTGGAGGCTCAAACGAATTCTGATTTTTGCAAACCAGACCTTTCTGAAAAGCCCAAGATGTCCTCTAAAAACTTCATGAATACTACTTTCTCATTTTGAAATTATAACGCCATCCAAATCCTAGTTGAAGCTCAATAGATCGAATCTGACTCAAAACTAAAAATTGCACAATATACTTCATAGCTCTTCTTTGACCTTCAATGCTTCCCTAATTCAATAAATATATTAATTAGCTCACTTAAACAGAAAATATATCATAAAACTAAATATGAAGGAACTAAAAATATTCAACAGTATGCTCTCATAATAGGGTCACATTTTAGCATTTTAATTTAATAATAGGGTATTTAGAGTGTACTTTTGTGCACTCATCAATGACCTTCAAATTTCATACCTAAACAAACATCTATAAAACCCAAAACCAATGCTTAGAACTTGAACTAAGTGTCACAAGGGTTGTAGGAACTGTAGACCGCGACCAAAAAGCTCAAGGGAAACCCTCCAAAGCTCAAGTTACAGACATGGTGCAACAAACCCAACACCATGAAATGAACACCAAAGCTTAATTTTAGAATGAGAAATTACTCCCCATGGTGTAAGGGTCATCACAGAACAAACCCCATCCATTTTCATGAAAAAATGAGCATTTACTAAGCAAATTCCAAAAATCACTATAGCCACTTGACCAAGCTCTTGAGTTCATCTCAATGGCTCAAACCAACACCAAAACGATCTTCATGATCATAGGAGTTCATAGGAACAAGAAGCAGGTGAAATGGAGTTCTAGAACTCCATGAAATAGAAGGAAGAAAAAACCTACAACTAGGGCAACCAAGGGAAGTCGAGGAAGGAAGACGATGAATAGTAAAACAGGACGGCGTCGTTTTGAGTCTTGTTTTAAGTAGAACTATGTCATTTTGATGTTGTTTTAAAATTTTAAATTAAATTCTGATTCAGCCTGTTTAGTAACAAGTGTAGGAAATCAATTTGATAAACCTGGTTGGAACAGGGATAACCTATCATTGGTAAGACCCCTTATCCGTTGTTTGGCCTAAGGAAATTTAGAAAATAAATGGGGTTTCTGCCCTTGAGGATCGAACCCAAGACCGCATGCTTATGGGAACTTATACCCTACACGCGGACCACTGTGCCACTGAGGCACGTGTGTTACAATTTTACTGAAAATAATATAAAATATTATATTAAATAAATTGAATTAACTACGATATGAAGTCCTAAAAAATTAAGACACGTAAAAGTGCAAAATTTTCATTTTGCCCTTAATCGTACCCAAAGCCAAATTGAAGTCCGTAAAAGCCTAAACCGACTTTCTTCGATATTCCGGACTCAATGATAGGGTCTGTTTTACCAAATAAGATACTTAAGATATTAATATATGAGATTTACTAGTTGGGCTATATGTAAACTGAGGAATATTTACTGATTATAGGAACTTCAAAAGGGAAAGAAAAAGTGATCTAATTTCTGAGAAAGAACGAACTGTATTAAAGGTATGTAAAACCCCGAACTCTTACATGTGGTTGTTTCTAGCCATGTCACAAAGTTATTCCTTTATATTGCCAGTTTTGTACTCCTATACATACCTGATGTTGATTAATTCCACAAATTGATACTTGTTTTTTCTTGTGGAAATACGTACCCGATGTTTATTGATTTCACAATTTGACACTTGTTCTATCTTATGGAAATAAGTACCTGATGTTGATCGATTCCACAATTTGATACTTGTTCTATCTTGTGGAAATTATTGAGAATTTGATTGCTATATCTTGATCATATTGATTGTACATTTTGTACCATGCCTTGAAAGGCCAACTGTTATGTTCTCATTACTGAGGAAAATGATATTCCACACATATACTCTTTGTGGAGTTATGATGATCATGATATATTGTATGTGCTTGGAGTTGTGCTTAGTCACAACGTCCATCTGATGCTTTTTCTCAGTTGATTGGACCTATGGATCAAAGTTCATGAAAGACATATGGCTTATGGCATGATTTACGAAATGAATGAGGGTATGCCAGGCCCTAACAATTACTAGACCTACGAGTCAATATCAACTAGACCTACAGGTCAAAGTCCATGAATGGACCTATAGGCATTATATACGCACTGAATGAGGGTATGCCAGGCCTTAAAAGATCGAGGATGTGCCAAGCCTTGAACAGAATGTGCATCAATTAGGTTTGATATCATATCTCTTATTGAATTCATAGGATGATTATATTTTTCCCTATGAATAATTATATGACTTGAAAGCTTACCAATTGGGTTGCGATTGTTTATCTTATGATTGTGGCAGTATGACTATTGTTGGGCCAGATCCCTATTGATGATCTCATGTATCTCATATCATTTGATATTCACTTATTTTTACAATTATGGGATGTGCCTTGGACCTAGGGGTCATTTCTATTATTTCACACTTTTCGTGATTGGCTACTGTAACCTTCCATATTCTTGATTGACTAATATGACCTTCTATTGTCTTGATTGACTATTACGATATTCTATCCTATTGGCTATTGTAACACTCTATTTATTGACTATCTATTGTAATATTCTATTGGCTATTACATTAATCTACTCTATTGGCTATTACGACATTCTATTAGCTATTGTGGCATTCTATCTCTTGATTGGCTATTGTAGCATTCTATTTTATAACTGGCTATTATGTTATCATATCCTTTATTGTTTCGAATTATGCTTCTTTGTAACACCCCGACCTGAGCTAGGGACTATTAAGTCGTCGCGTCAAATTAGTAATCGACGCCTTAAGTAACGAGGTCGGTTTCAACCCCAACGCACGGACTTTTAAGTAATAGTCCTGAAAAGTCAGGACGACTGTACATCACTTACGTTGTAATCACCAACTTGTCGGTTTGATGATAATTATATTTTCACGTCAACTGCCGATCGTCGATACGAGTATAAGAATTGGGCACGCATTACGAGGGTACGAAGGATTAGTGTAAAGGGTGTACACTTAAAAGAATAATTAATTTTTAAAGTAATTAATTATTATGATATAAAAAATTAATGTTAGTATAATAATAATAATAATATACAAAGTATATTTATAATATATATATATATATAATTAACTTACATTATATATATATATATATATGTTTAAATACATGTATATGTATATGTATATATACATACATAGATAGGAATATATTTATATATATAGAGGCATGCAAATACCCAATGGGTATTGAGGTGTGTGTGTGTGTGTCCAAAAGAGTTGGTGTGTGAGCATCATGTGAGTGGGATATATATATATATGTGTGTGTGTGTGTGTGTCAAACAAAACAAACACACACACACACAACCGGCCATTTAATGCCTGCCACCAAAACAGTAGAAATCTGAGTAAGGAAGCTGCCACAAGTTAACCTATTAGGTAGGGAGATCAGAAAATGATCATGGTGCACTTATATCCATATATACATATTATAGACACACACCACCATTCATTCACACACGTAAATAGAGAAAGAGTAAGTTTCAAAAGATGGAAGAGGAGGAAAAATAAGAAGAGGAAGGAAAGAATATCATCTTTTGAGGTAAATCCATAAAAATTCCATAATTTCTCTCTCTAAAAAGTTAAGTATATATGTAAATTGTTTAGCTTGTTCATGCATGTATGATGCTTAATATATGTTTAGAAGTGTGTCAAACATGAAAAGTAGTCTTGAAAACACCTAAAACATATAGACCCAGAAGCTTCGGCCATTGAAAACCTTGCTTGAAGCAGGCCTGATTTCATCATCACCAAACTGTGTTTGGCGTATAAGGACTTCAAGTAAACATTATAAGCATCCCAAAAACCTATACCCGTGACCAAAAATTACAAGAAATGGCCCTCATATGATTAGTTGCAGGTTGCAGGTTTCGGGTTTGGAGATTAACCTTCCAAAATCGCACCAAAACGAGAATAGAGAAATGGAAAATGAAACTACATGAAAAATGAAACACGATAGGACAAACCCCATGTGATTGGGCTCAGAAATGAACCTTTACGATCAACTTGCAGGTTTCGATTATCGAATCCAAAACCGAATACAGGAATCCATTTTTAAAACCTCAAACGAATGCTAAATCTTTCCATAAGACCCCAGAAATATCTTTGATTAAAAACAGTGGGGTTTAATTTAGCCAAAACTCACGAAATTGGAAAAAAATAGAAATCGGGAATTAGGGTTGCAGTGGGTTGATGGTGAAGAAGACGACACCGAGTCGACTCGCAAACCATTTAAAACGGTGGGTGAACTCGGGTCGCGTGGCAGCGTTTAAAGCAGCCACCGAATAAATGAAGCGACGGCGTTTTGGGGGGGGGGGGGGGGGCTGATATGTATATATAAACTATTTTAAATTTTAAAAAGAGGAAGGAACATTTGCGGTTCCGATTCGAACCCCTTGACCTCAAGTGCCTACGCACCCCTTCTTTCCACTCGGCCACGCACTCGCGTGTGCCATATATGGGACCAAAATATATATATATATATATATATATATATATTATATTAAATAAAATCAAAAAAAAAATAAAAGGTGCGATTGCACCTGGTGGGATTCGATGGCAGTATCTTTTGGGAGGGAGGTGACACGCTGGCCAGCGTGCCACCCATTTCATCCGGTCATCTTATGCAAACTAAATATATATATATATATATACATAATACTTGACACAATTAATTTAATTAAGTTAATTAATTAAATTAAATAGTCGAAAAATGCCCGGTGTCCAAATGAGATGAGTTATATATGTATTCTTACTATCTCAGACCTCTTGAGTCCATTGGTGAGGTCCACGACATGAGATGAGGTCACGAAAAATTTAAGACCCGTAAAAATGTCAAAATGACCAAAATGCCCCTGCCCCATAAATGAGTGAAATGAGGTCCAAATTAAATAAATAAATAGTGGATTTTGACTATTTTAAACATTTTGAATCTAATGGTGGGGACCATTTCATGAGACGGGACTCCGAAAAATTTAGACACGTTAAGGTATAAATTACCAAATTGCCCCTAACATGTCCTAAGCCGAATTAAATTCTAAGAAAGCCTAAATTGACTTTATTCAACGTTCCGGACTCAATGGTAGAGTCTATTCAACCAAAAAAGATGTCTAAAATAAAAAGACATAAAATTTGATGAATAGCATCTGTCAGATGACTATAAACTGAAATATTACCGAAGTACTAAACTAAGGCAAGTACGAGGAAATGAGGTGCGAGAAGACACGACGAGTTAACATGTGAAGTAATTAAATTTAAATTAAAGTTAATGGAGCTACCAGAAGAGTATAGCTTTAAAAGTTAAAATAAATTAAATTCCTAACACATTAAATTGTGTCATAGGTTAAAAGTACGAGTTGAATTAAGTACATAAGAAATTTATGAAGTCGGTTAGGATTAATACGATCTAAGCATAAGATAAGAAGCATCAGTAGGTGATATTGCAGTGATGTGAAGTTAATGAGATTATATATGAATTGTTCTTAGGAACTACAGAATAAGTGGGGAAAGCGCATTATTAGCACTGACCTAAGGACCAAGGTGAGTAACCCTACCTTTGAAGTAGAGATTTAACTCCATGAATTTGAAGAAGTTTTAAGTTCAATTTATTTGAAGCCTCGAATATCAAATTCAGTATCATATGATTCCTGTTTTAAAATGTTTTCTGCTTTCATAAACTGTATTGTGACATGCTGGGTGATTGGTCTGAATCACGGTTTTCCGTTTTAATTATGTTTCAGCATGTCTGGGTTTAAAATGCTAAATTTTCAAAAGTGTTCTGAATTTGATTATTCCAAATATTGAAGTTTTATTGCAGAAGTTATATATTTCATGTTTTAAATATTCATGAAAAATATCTATTGAAGAAGTCATGTGATAAGTTATATATATTTCATGTTTTAAAAATTCATGAAAAATACCTATTGAAAAAGCCATATGATAAGTTATGTATATTTCATGCTTTAAATATTCATGAAAAGTATTTATTGAAGTAGCCATGTGATAAATGTTTTATAAGATAAATGGTGTTTAAAGCACCCCCTATGATGGTTGAAATCCTTCGGGATTCAACAGTAAATGTCACATAGTCAGGATTTTGGGTTTCTTCGGAACTCAATTGCCTTGTCATGTGAAATGCTCGGTAGCAGGATCTAATCCCCCAAGCAAATATGATTGGCAGTATTGGCAGTAAAATAGGAGTCTGGTTCGAAACAGATTCCACCTAATTAAAGAGAAAAGATGACAAATGTTTTTGAAAATGGAAGCAGGTTTTACCCCCATTTTCCTATACATGTTTATATGTTTTGAAGTAACACTTTTGGAATGGAAGCAGGTTTTTACCCCCATTTTCGTATACATGTTTATATGTTTTGAAGTAACGCTTTTGGAAATGGAAGCAGGTTTTTACCCCCATTTTATTATACGTGTTTATATGCTTTTAAATTGCATATGCACTATTTGAATAAATGTGTATTTAGCTTGAATACTTTAAATGTTTCAAAGCTATCTGTTTTAAAAATGCATATACTCTATGTTCTAAAATGTACGAGCAATTGGTAGTGAGTATTTTATAAACTCTCATATGTTAAACCACTACCAGTTGAAACCCCATGATGAATGCAGGAATTACTCACAAGCTTAGATTAGCTTACCCGAATTTTTATTCAAACCCCCCTTTCAGGTGATTGATGGCAAATTGATTTTGAAGACAAGGATGATGAGTCTAGCTCTTTTGGGAAGACGTGCTTAAGTAGCTCCTTTTGGGAATCACATGAACTCTAGTAGCATGTTTTGTATTACCAGACAATGTAAGGTTATGTATTAAGCCCCTCGGGGTAATGGACATGTAATGTTATTAAAATCTTTAAGCCTTTAGCTATGCTCTGAATGTATGATCATGTGTACCATTGTGAATAGCGGCAGTATCGAACGGATGTGCAAATTTCAAAATGAGAAAAGAAAAGAAAAAGTTTTCACGCTTCTGTAACCACATGAAGCACATCTATTCGATACCGTTACAGATGTGAGCCTTGTCCCGAGGCCTTCGGGTCTTGGGGCGGCGATCGCGACACGGGGTCCACGCGAGGCAGATTTCGGGTTGTGACATTCTTTGTATACTGTCCCTGACCCATGGCAGAGCAAAGAAAAATTACTTACTGAGCTTTGTTAGCTCATTCAAATTTACATATTTATTTCAGGAAGGGAAGTTGCACGTAGACAGTAGGAGCTTGGAAGCAATAAAGGACATTTTGATAAATGTAATAGGGAATGATCAGTACGGTCTTAGCTCTCCCATATATTCACATCCTAGGGGTGATGTAAATGTTGGTTTCCTTGATATATATAAACCTTATTATGAAGCCCACCTAACACACGTCAGTCCCTATCACTTGTTACCTTTTAAATTTGACTTACCCATTTCTTCCTACTTGTGAAATAGTAACGTGTTGGGTTTTGACTAGTCATGGTTCCCTACGCTAGACAATAAGATTTTTTAATTTGGACTAAAAAATTACCAAAATACCCTTGTTAATTGTTTAAGTCTTTACACAACATGCAAAGTAATGACATATATATATATGCCAAACAAAAGTTGTGGATGGCTATATTGTAACTTCATGCACATTGAAGGATAGCTTTGATATTTTGGGCCTCACAAAGTGACATGATAGATAATTTATATCAAGCTTAGGTTTTGATACATGAATGCCATTCTTGTACGTTCAATAGCAAAATGCCAGCCAAGTAATGAAACTTAATGAAACTAAATAGTTGAGGGGGCCACTAAAGTAAGGGATCGTTCAATTATTCAGATCAATGTCGTGTTTCATTCATATTTTCTTGTGCATGGGCGATAATGAGACATCATGAATCATTGCCAACCTTAGAAACTGAACGTGAATATGTTGGGTGACTGCATATTTTTTTGCAATGGCATCTTGATCGCAGTGCATCCCTATCATAAAATAATTGTGAACAAAATAGCAATCCATGAAGCCAAACGCTAGTATCTTCCTCAAGTAAAGTTCACACACATTTGTGATTGTGAGGGATATTTCACAGACGTCCGCGAAGGTGGAAAATTTTGGTGTTGAAGTCCACATCACCAAACTCTCTTATATGACAATCATTTAAGGACTAACATGTGTCTTTAGAACCTTTGGGATTACCTATTTCCTTAGATGCGAAGGTCTTACATGAATGCATAGGTCTAACATAAGCGCGAAGATCCTACATGAGCGCACGGGTCCTACATGAGAACGAAACTCTTCTCAATGTCGCAAAACTTCAAGAAAGGCATTAGTTCCATGCCATATTCAAATTTAGGCAAAGATCTCAAATCTGAACTAACCCATCCAATTGACATCAAATGATAGTCATAGTCGAACTGTTCATTGGCTTACTCTCTATTACATGTTCATGAGTAAGGAGAACCATATTAATGGTTGCCTTATGAATAAAGACAACTCATGAAACTCCATGAAGTCTCGCGAACCTTGTTCAACTCACCATTCCTAAACAAGTTGCCCAAAGACTTAGGGGCAAGTCTCGGGAGGCTATTGAAGCCTAGTACATGGATATGGTGCAACCTTTATGCCATGCTCCCTCACGTTCGGGATACCTAGGATTTTGTTGCATGGTGGCTAAAGCAGCGGGCTCTCTAGATAGTTTTGCGTACCTTATGTGTGAAGCTTTCTAGAGCTTCTAGAACCTAGATACTTCCCCAACTACCTCTTATTTTGGACACTAGTGGGATAACTGTCAAACCTAAGGCACTTGTGAAGGGCCTAGGGATGGGCACGCGATTGAACATTATAAATACCCCTCAACCACCATAGTAAAGATGGTAATAATTCATCATCTATCACTTTAAAGAGTTGACTTTCAAAAATTTCGTACCACACTCATCCCTTTTACCTGAAAGTTGTGCAACATTCATTTTGAATGTTGAAAGCATCTCTTACCATATTAGGCTAATAATTCCCTTATCTTTGCATTCACCTATAAAGGTTGATATCCCCAAGACCACATGATTGGTCGTGGACTTCTTGCAGGTCTTCTTTGGATATAGACGACGTAGATGCTGTAGAGGTTAGGTGTGTTAAAGATGTGAGTTGTGAGAGTGAGTGCAATTTGTGTGTCAGATGTTAGGTAGGCCCTTAGGGTGAAGTGACAGATTGAAAGTAAGGTAGTGTGGAAATTTCGCAAGAGATTCCCGATAGGTAAAGCTTTAAGTGTTCCATAGGATTCCTAGTGCGAGGAATCCAATTTGAACGAGATTCTAGGTATGAGGGATGAAGCGGAATGGAATTCCCGTAAGTTAACTCTCTTAAGTGGTAGATGGAAAATTATTACCCTCTTTACTATGGTGGTTGAAGGGGGTATTTATAGTAGTCAATCATGTACCAATCGCTAGGCCCCAGCAAGTGCCTTAGGTTTGACAATTGTCTTACTTGTGTTCAAAATAAGATGTAGTTGAGGCAATCTCCTGGTTCTAGAAGGTCTAGAAAGCTTTAAGCATAAGGTGCACGAGACTATCTGGAGAGCACGTTATTTTAGCTACCATGCCACAACACCTTAGGTATCCCGAACTGTAACGCCCCGACCCGTTTACTAGGAAAGTTAGTTGCAAATTTGGGAATTAGAAATTTTACGAAAAATTAAACCGAGATATAAAAAAAAAAAAATAAATAATAATAATAATAATAATAAAATAACTAAATAAATAAAATAAAACAAATAATTTAAATCTAGCAAACAAGGCATAAGGGAAGAATAGGAAAAGGGAACCAAAAGTGAGGCCAAGGAGTTTTGAACCCTTGACTCAAAAAAAAACAAGCAAGTACTTTGACCTAAAAAGAAAGCCATTTGGGCTGCCCACACTTTGTGAAAAATATTGCAACATATATGTATACATATACATAAAATAAAGTCCCCCACCTCCCAACCAACCAATAAGATTTCATGCAACCCAATTTAATATATAAAATATGACCATATATGTTGTGTCTTGCGTGAGTTGTGTGAATTCAGAAAAAAATCAGAAAGTGAAATGAGTGTGAGTGTAGACCTGATGTAGAGAGAGAGAAAGAGAGAGAGAGAGAGAGAGAGAGAGAGAGATTGAGTGTGTGTATACAAGTGTGTGTGTGTGTGTATGCATGTGTGTGTGACCACTTGAAGGTGCATAAGAAGGGAGTATGGCTGCATTTGGAAGGACTCAAAAGGATTAGAATTGAGCCACCAAAGGGGGGGAGTACACTGTTGTGAAGGTATACTCGTGTAGCCATTAAATTGATTTTTGTTTTTTCTTTCCAATTATCACACACATATACACTGTTTGAGGCCAAAAAAATGCATGCACTGAACTCTATTGATCCCTTGCTATCATTTAGGAGTGAAATATGAGACTTAAGAGGGTTTAACAACAAAAACTCAAAACCCGCCATTGATGGGTCTCAAGGAATGGGTCTATGTTGATTGAGACTAAATGAGTTTTGGTAAGTTGGGGCGTGATCTAGAGGCTAAGAGGGTTTCAAATACACAAAATTTATGTTAAACGGACCTAAAATGAGGAAGAATAAGGGAGTTGTAGGTCACGGCCACCCAAACCCACTTCACCATTTGAGCTTCTACCTTGGTTTTTTTGAATGAAAGACAAACCCCCATGATGATACGGTTTCAACAAGCCTAACCCCGTTGATTTTCAGCAAGGAACAACCATGAACCAGGCTATTATTTGAATCAAGCATAACCCTTCGAAATTGATGTTTGATCTAGTACAAACCATAAAATCAACGCCAAAGTTTTCCTTTAACCCTCAGAAAATGTTTGGGTTGGAAATAGTGAAGAAACCTAGCTCAAAAATTGACGAAAAATAGAAGAAAATTCTCTAAGGTTTCAGTCGAACAGTGGCTATCGTGATGGGGAAGACGACCCTGTTTGGGTCGGATTTGGATCCGGGTCCGGATCGGGCCGACCGTTATAAAAATGGATCTTGATAAGTTGAACGACGTCGTTTCAATCTCAGTGGGTTGACATCATTGTGACGTCATGATGATGTCACGGACCAGCTTAGAACCTAACTGAACCGGTTGGTTTATTATAAAGTTTTCTAAAATTTCATTTTGCCCCCCCCAACTTTCGGTTAATTATGAAGTTACCCAGAAAATTAATTAAAAATTAATTTTAAATCCTTTTTAAATTAGAAAAATTGTCAAAACACCCCTAAGCCAAAAATTAGCTAAACGAAATCCAAATAAAATAAAAGAATAGTGTAACCCAATGTTTTTGGGCATTCTAGACTCAATGGTAGAGTCCGATTTGTGAAATTAAGTCCCAAAAATTAAGACACGTGAAATATAAAATTACCATTTTACCCTTAAGGGTACTTAGGGCCAATTGAATATAAAAGGTAGTCTATCTTGACTATTTTGGACAATCCGAACTCAATGATAGAATCCATTTTAGCAAACGAAGTACCAAAAAAAATGACACGTAAAAACATAAAACCACATTAATACCCTAGGCTTAAAATAAATTATAGATACGCAAATTTAGATCTAGAAAAGTCTAAACCAATTATCTTCGACACTTTGAACCTAACGGTGACATCCTTTGGAGAAAAATAAGACCCGATAGCAAAGTGAATGATGACTGATACGTCCTTAAAACTTAATGAAGCTATAGGAAGAAGGTAACTGGAATAGGAAGAGCTCTAAAATTAACAGTTGAATTGTGTGATGCTTTAAATAAAAAGGTAACAATATCTTAAATTGTGATTATAGGGACCTTCGTTAAGGAAGAATTTTGGAGTTAAGCTTTTGGGATTTCAGGTGAGTACTTTCATACCATGTTGAGGTGGATTTTCATTATAAATATAAATATCGAACTCTTTAATGATTTGAAAATAAACTCCTTCCGTTTGAAATCGATTTGAATGACTTATTAATATTGCCATTTCCTGATAGCTTGTTAACAAATACATTGTGCCTAGTATATGTTTTAAATGACCCATTGATATCTACACTGTCTTCTCTCTGATTCAAGAACATACTCTGTGAAATACTCATGACACTATACAGTTTTTCTTACCAAACTCTAAACTGTTTTGACTAAAGGCTAAATATGGAACTCTTATTTGAATAATTGAGATTGTTATTGATGTTATTGATCTTGGATATGATTTTGATGTTTTGAATGAAACACCCTTCTATGATTGGTCATTATTGAATAAATTGTGACTTTATCGAACCCTACCCACGGGGTATATTGGTGAGCCTGTGTGATACGGCATATTATTAAATTTGATCTCAGTTCAGGGAGGTTCTAATTTGCTTGCCGTAGAATCTTCTATGATTTTTCATTATCGAATAGATTGTGACTTTATTAAACCCTAACCACGGGGTATATTGGTAGTATTATTGAATTTGATCTCAGTCAGCGAGGTTCTAATTTGCTGGCCATAGAAAGAGGGAATTTTAATGATCTGAACTCTTGTGAATATCGAATGTGAACTATGATTGAACTTTGAATCATCGAATTGAAAACTATTGAACTACAATTTTGATTTTGAACTATGACTATTGATATTGAAAATGACTTTGAACCGTAACCATGATCGAGTTACAATATTAGACTATGATATTGATTAGACGATGACTGTTGATATTGAAAACGACTTTGAATCGTAACCATGATCGAGTTACAATATTAGACTATGATGTTGATTAGACTATGACTATTGACATTGAAAACGACTTCGAACCATGTTTGAATTATAATACCAAACATCATTATCAAACTAAAATCATTATTATTGTGCTATGTCATCGATTTTGATTTACGACCGTGATTGAATTGAGATTTATTGAAAATGACTTTGATACTATTCTCTGATCTGTTATACTTTGATATAATGTATTCTAATTCCATATAAGTATAGACATTTCAGAATGTACTACATAGTAATTTTGAAACCCTTGGCATGTTATGAAATACTCACGAGCTATCGAGCTCATACGAATTTTTATCCAATATATTTCAGGTAACGATATTGGCAAGGAAATAGCAAGTTCAGCCAGGATAGTCGAAAGCTTATAACTATTAATCTTTTGTATTATGATTTTGTTAGACATGACGTAGTTACTTTTGGTAAGTGTGGAATGTCTATTGAATATGATGTTAGCAGATTTTGAGAATTCACACCATGTACTTTTGTGGTTACTATGGAATATATATGAATGACTGATATTGAATGATATATTGACGCTTCTGTAATAGAAAAGAATTTATTCCATTGTGTTTGATTGATTGGAAATGAGAAAAGTATTGTAATCATTGAAAAAGGCCTCGGTGGTCGATCACGAACCCCTAATCCGCATAGGCCGGGTTTCGGGTCATGACACGAACGTAAAAGGAGAATGGTGTGAAAATTACACCATTTTTGCGTACTAGACTTTAGGAGGCTCTCGAGACCTGCCCTCAAGTCTTTGGGTAACCTATTTAGGAAGCGTGAGTTGAACAAGCTTCGCGAGACTTCATGAAGTTTCACAAGTTGTCATTGTTGATGAGAGGGATATTAATATGGTTCTCTTTACTCATGAACATGTAATAGGGAAGGAGCCAAAAAGTGGTTCGACAATGACTATCATTTGATGTTAGTTGGACAGGTCAGCTGAGATTTGAGACCTTGGCCCAAGTCTGAATAAGGCGTTGAACCGATGCCTTCTTAAAGTTGTATGACACTGAGAAGAGTTTCACGCTCATGTAGCATTTTCACGCTATCATGTAGGATCTTTGTGCTAATACGGGACCCTTGCACTCCTTTTTTCCTTTACACAAAGCTGTTTATGAAAGATATATATTTTTTTATCTTTAGTTTTAACCTTTAAAAGGGCTATCCCCTCTCTAACTTTGACTTTAACACCTCTAACCTCCATTGAAAGTAAGCGAGCGAGAGAGAGAGAGAGAGAGAGAGAGAGAGAGAGAGAGAGAGAGAGAGATAGACACAGAGACAGAGTAGGGTTTTTAGAGTGAGAAAGAAAACTAGAGTGTGGAGATAATTTTTTTAAGTCTAATTTTAATGAAATTTATGACAATATGCATTAAGGAAACAATGAAATTTCTTTGCGGGAATATCTCATAGTGAAAATTCGATATTGCAGATTTATTGCATTCATGTACAAATAATGTTTAAATGATACCCACCAAAAAAAAATTAAAAAGAGGGGTAAAATACTTTTATTTACCTAATTATAGTTTTAAAGTTGTATGAATTTCATGTACTTTTTTAAAATTTAACCAATTCAAATCATCAGAAGGAAGTTTGAGACCTTAATTTTGCAAACAAGACTATATCTCAGCCTAATCTTGTATTTTTTTTTTTTTTTTTCAGTTTTCAGGAAAACTGAAATATCTTTGTTTGCAAAGATATTATTTCTTTATTTGCAAAACAAGGTTTTTAGGTAAAATTCCAGATAAAATATGAATCTTATTCAATAGATCTCTGATGCACCATAAAGTGACAAACATATTCGAAGCATGACATGTGTTTGTACAAAGCTCTTCAAGATACAGATTAGGAAGGGTTATTTTTATCCAGGTTAACCAGGCACGAAAAGTTCAGAGGTATTGGGTTCAAAACATAACACCGCCTTCTATATCCTACCGACCTCAGAATAAGGAAACAGAGTTCGATATTGCAACTACTATCTTCAGGATATCTTGAAATCCCTATTTTCACGACTCCTAATCCTACTCAACATAGGAGATCTACAATCTATAAATAAGGTCATAAGGTACGCTTTCAATTTATATTTAGTTCTTCATTTGAATTACTACATTTATTTCTTTACTGACTTTATCATCGGAACGGCTACCATCGGAGCCTTCCCGGTGACCCTCTGATCTTAAGTTCTTGACAGGTAGCTAAGGACGGAAAGCCTTCCGACTAGAAAAGAGCAACATCAACTTAGCGCCTTATGTGGGAATGACGACCATTCTCATTATTTTTTCTTCAAACAAAAAATTTATTATCTTTTTTCCAAAAGTCAATAGCTCCCAACCTTCATCCTAAAAAGAACTCCCAACAAATCAGCCTCCTTTTGGAAGAGGAATGGGACAAACACCCATTCGTTTACAACAACAGCTTGATTAGATTTAATGACAATCCAATCAAATATAGGAATAACTCACTACTATGGCACAAGCTCTGGCCTCATTGGCTTAGAACCAACGGAGTAATCCTCACTAGAACGCGACATTCGAAAGCCAAAACCACTACAGACACTTCGGTATGACTATTTTACATCAATGTTTTATCTACGGACAAGGACTCTGGAATAGGTATAATATTTCAGTCCCCTGATGGGATCGTAATAAAAAAACTCCATTAGCTTAGGATTCAAAGCCTCTAACAATGAAGCTGAATATGTAGCACTTATCCTTGGGATGTAATTAGCTCTAGAATGCGAAGATCTGGACCTTGACGCATTTTTTGACTCTCAGCTTGTAAGGAATCAAGTTTTGAGAGAATATTCTACCAAGGATAACATAATAACCAAATATTCAGAGTTAAAGTAGTATTTCCGCAAGTTCACTATTCAGAAGATTGAAAGAAACCAAAACTCTAAAGCCGACACTTTAGCAAATATGGCCTCCAATCTCAAACCAGAAAGGGACTCGATGGTAAAAATCTCCTACCAGTCAAAACTTAGAATTGAAGTAATACAATCCCTTCAAATTTTAGAACAATCTAAAAATTAGATGACTCTCATCATCCAGTCCCTAAAGGAAGGATTACTTTCAGAAGACAAGAAACATGCTAGAAAAATTCGAATTAAGGCAGATCGGTAGTTAATTCTTAAATAAAAACTTTATCGAAGGTTTTTGTCACGCCCTGAATTTTCATTAAACCCGGGGAGTGAGTGAAACGAATTAAGAAAAATAAATAAAAGACAATTAAATGAATTTAATTGATTACACGTTTATTTTCCCATATTTCTCCAAAATTAAGAATGAAAATTTGCTACTAGACTTACCCAAGATAGGTTTCAAATGCCAATCAAATATCTCCCCCAACCATTAGTCAAAATTAGTCTAAGTCATGTCCAAGTATGGCCTCCAAGATAGCCCCCAAATGTCTCTAAATATGCCTTGGAACAATGGCCCAAATGGGCCCCAAATGCCCTAAGACATAGGCCAAGAATAGGTCAAAAAGTCTATCAAAATTTGTCTAAGAAAATGGCCAAACACGGCCCATAAGAGTGGCCAAACATAGCCTAAGGATTGGCCAAACATGGCCCAATAGAGTGGCCAAACATGGCTCAAAAGGGTGGCCAAGGGCTGGTGCTAAGGAGGGTATCAGGGCTGGGTGCGCATAGAGGCGCGCACGGTGGGCGCGCAGGGGGTATTCACGTAAGCAGGGCATAGCAGACGCGAGGGGCGCGTACGGTGGGCAGTTGGGTGGTCAGGCTGCTGTGCTACTGCTGCACTGTAGCAACAGTGTATTTGCTGTAAGCTGTTTTTCCCTTTTTTTGAATTTTTTTCCAAAGTACTATAAGTTGATTTTTCCTAATTTTTAACCTACTTTCTCAAGATTTTCAACCCCCACTTTTTGGCACTTTTCTCACTTATTCATGGGTATTTTTTACACACCTAATGACCTTTTTTAACTCACAAAATTTTGATATGGTCTCCTTTGTTTTCTAAGCATTTTTTACCTAATATTTTATAACAATTCATATATACAAGGATATGCACAATCTACCCTCACTCGATGGCCACAAATTTATTGAAATTGAACGTACACCTATTTTTCTCAACGTATACATGTGATGCACATTAAACAAAAATACCCTATTTGTCATTTAGGTTTAAACCCTTACATTACAAAATGGCCCAAGGCCTATAGTCCATCATTTTCTAAATTAAACACAAGTTATTTGGGCTTATGCCCATACATATGAAATGTAGCCCTTAGGCCAAATATGCTTCAAAATCCATTTTTCCCTCCGTGCTCCAATGACTTCATCAAGTCTCAAGTGCCGAGAGTCTCATCTGTAATATGTAGTCCCATAAAAGGTAAGCACAACGACTTGTATGACATAATGCTAATATAAAGAACAAAGTTAAGGCGTGGCATGTGCAAAGTGTACATTTATAAGCTATATGCCTTCCAATTCATCAATGCAATATAATGGCAATATGCATGACACACACATGCAACTCTATATCCAATACATGTCTCGCTTCACGGTCCTTCCCCGTCAGCCCGCGAGTACTGTCGTATGTCTCACTTCAAGGTCCGCCCCCGTTAGCATGCGAGTACTATCATTGGCCAGATTTTGAGTTTTTCACCACAGGATCTACACCTTCATAATGCATAGCACCAAAGAGTTCAACCCACGCCATGTTTCCAAAAATTCAAGTATGCCAAGATGCCTTGATTTTTCTATGCAATTCCAATGAAGCATTTCATCAAACACATAGTGTATGCCTTAAATAATGCATCATACTTAAAGCAACTATAACTTTTGAATTAAAAAACTTTGTCTACATGAACCTAGCATGTAATCTAATCAATTACACATATAAACATATTACATATTCACAACCTTGCCAAATTCTCAGAGATTACAAACTACATAAAGTACTAACACATTGAATAAATCATAACTTTTCAACTACAAGACTTTGTCTACATGAACATAAGCTAGAATGCAATGAATTATACATATAGTCATATTACATGTTCATCACTTCAACAAATTTTCAAAGAATACATAGGTACATAACGTACTAAACCTAGGTTTTCAAAGTAACTATAAGCTAGGTGGTTCTCTAATGATAAATAAGCATGTAAGTCATACAATTAACATATAAAAACATTCATAAACTTATCCCTATTCTTTACTTAGTAAAATATCATACCTAGAAGGGTTTTTCTCAACCCTAGGGAGTTGTACTCACTGTACAGCCGAACCAATCAGTCAGAACGTATCTCTTGACGTGGGGAACAACTTCCTAGAAGGAAGCTTTGTGAAAATCCAAGCCTAGAGATGAGTTTTGGAGGGTTGAAAGTTGAAAAACCCTAAGTTTTCTTCACCTTTTCCTCCATGCAAAACCTGCAGCTCATTCCTCAAACCAAATTCTATGATTTTAACACTAAAGGGTCCTATTTATAGTAAAGGGGTGAAAAGATCTTTTTGCCCTTAATGAGTTCAGGACCCCGTTACACTACAACCCATCCCAAAATGCCTCAATTCGACATTCTGCTTTAACCAAAGTTATTAAAATTATTTTAAATGATATTTTTTCAAAAAATTTATTTTTTCCTGCGGCGGGTCCACCCGGGATGCCCTTTATGGTCCATTTTTCAAACTATCTCTAATTAAGCTAAATTCTCACAGAGGGTGTATTTTAACATTTTAAGCATATTTCCCTTCTATGGCATACTCAAAATATGCTTCTAAATATGACTTTTGTCTAAATGATGCATGTATAGTGCCCTACTAGCAAATAGTGCATGAATAGTGCCCTACCGGCCAAAAGGAAAAATTTATCCTAATTTTTCAGATCTTTACAGTTTTACACAAAACCCCTTCTATGATGCTTAACTTTAAAAGAGGCCCACTACATCCAAGTCAAGATATATGAGGGGATCTATGGCAACCATAACGGTAGAAGAACCATAGCTCATCGATCACTGACTCAGGGCTACTACTAGCCCAAAATGCTAAAATAGGCTAAGGAATATATTCAGAAATGTGACAAATGTCAAAGTTTTGCTTCTTACCAACATTAACCTCATTATGAACTTGTCCCTATCGCGAGTCCTTGGCCTTTCGCCCAATAGGGAATGGACATTATAGGGCCATTGCCAAAAACCTCTTAGAACAGAAGATTCTTGCTAGTCATCATTGACTATTTCTCTAAATGGGCAAAAGTTGAACCACTGACCCACATCATAGAGGTAGAAGTAAAGAAGGTCACTTAGAAAAATGTTGTGTGCAGGTTCAGTATACCCTACGTCATTATTTTAGACAATGAGGTGCATTTTACTAGAAAGGTATTCGAGAAGTTCTGTAAAGACTTATACATCAGTCACCACTTCTCCTCTTTAGGACATCCTCAAGCTAATAGGAAAGCCGAGGTTACCAACCGTACTATTGTCGTGGCAATAAAGAGAAGGTTGGAGGAAGCCAAGGGAAGATAGGTTGAAGAGCTCCCCAGAGTACTCTGGGCCTACCGAATTACTAAAAGAACCCCAACTGCGGAAACACCATTTTCACTCCCTTATGGTACCAAGGAAATCATTCTTGTTGAAATTGGCATGCCGACCCTTAAAACTAGATTACTTTGACCAAGATACCAATGGCTAACAGCTTGCGAAAAATCTCAACCTTCTAGAAGAAAGTTGTGAACAAGCTCGGAGCAAGACTAAAGCCTACCAACAAAGGATGGATATATGTCTCAACCAAAGGTTAAAACCTATTAATTTCCAGCTCGAGGATCTCTTCCTAAGAAGGGTGTTTCCAAACACTAAAGATCCCACCATAGGAGAGCTCTCCCCTAACTGGGAAGGACCTTACAAAGTAACCAAGATCGTTAGACATACGACTTATTGGTTGGAAAATTCAACTGGGAAGCCTGTACCCAGACCTTGTAACATCGAACACTTGCGCAAGTATTATTAATAATAAAGCTACTTTTGATTCGCTTAAGAGTTTGTTATCAATGTACAGACCCCTAAAAGCCTTGTATCCATTACAAGTATTACTGGTTTGGTCCATTTCACTCAATGTATAGTCTTCTAAAAAAACCTTGTATTCATAAAAAGTGTTACAGGTCTGGTCCATTTCTCTCAATGTACAGACCCCTAAAAATCTTGTATCCATAACAAGTGTTACAGGTCTAGTCCATTTCACTTAATGTATAAACCCCCTACAAACCTTGTATCCATTATAAGTATTACATGTCTAGTCCATTTCACTCAATGTACAGACCGCCAAAAACCTTGTGTCAATCACAAGTGTTACAAGTTTGGTCTATTAAATCAATATACAGATCCCTAAAGGCATTGTGTTCAATACAGCTGCTATAGGTCTAGTCCATTTTCTCACTCTACAGACCTTTAGAAAAGCTTTGTTTTATTTGTAAATGTTGTAGGTTGGTATATTATGAATTATCAGTATACAGACACTTGAGAAACCTTGTTTTACTTATAAGTGTTGTGGTTCTGTATATCCTGTTATTTAGACTTCTAAAATACCTTTTGAGTGCTTTGGAGTCTCTGAAAGAGCTTATTTTTCTATTTGTCTAAATATTGAAGAAATCACCTTAAAGCTAGATATAATACAAAGATTTCAAGCAAAATACAAGATCTGGAATAATTAGAATTTCATATATTGAAGCCCAAAAATGGGAAAGTTACAAGATCAAATAAACAACAGAAGAACAAAAAGGAAAAAATACAAACCCCAAGTCTACTCTGTTGCTGGCTAGGCAGTCTTTGATAAGATGACTTAAGGGAGTTCTGGATCCGCTTCCTCTTCTTCGTCATTAGCATCTGGTGTATCAATCTCAGCTTGTGAGACTTCAATATCACTTATTCTAGTCAGAACCAAGCAATGATACTTCTTACGGAGCTTTGTCCAGAAGGTTCAGTATCCATACTCAATTAGTTCGTCCCCCAGATCTTGGATTTCAACCTTTAGATCCACCTCAGTTTGCGCTCTGGCAGCTTCAATGGTGTCCTGAACCTTCTGGATAGAAGCAACCTGGAAGTTTGCAAACCTCTTTTTGAGGTCTTCCATCTCGGTAGCGAGGGCATCCTTTTGAGACTCCAAGATGGAGTAGAAATCGGCAGCCTTTTTCAGTTTCTCCTTAACAACCACCATCGATGACTGCGCTGTCCCCAACTGAAGTCTATCCTCATCGAGCTCAGATTGTAGGGTGTCAATCTGTTCGAAATTCTCATGGCAGTCCATAATGACTGCCAAACCATGAATGGTTTAGAAAACACAAATAACACAAAACAAAGACAATCAGGTTAGAATTGAATATGTGAAGCAGGAAAGTGAAAATAAAAAGAATAATGGAAGACTCACCCTCATGTGAATAGCCATCAGGTCTTTGGCTATCTTTTGGGGCTTCATCCTTGTGAATTTACTTAGACCTGTTGCCCAAGAGTCCTTATAGGCTTTCTTCATGGCTGTTGCGCCAAAATCATCAGGCCTTGAAGAGGTGATAATAGATTTGCCATTCCCCCTTCTCTTCTTCAGTATGGAGGGTACTGGGGGTGGAAGGGCCTCCCGAGTGGGGCAAATCCCTAAATCTTGTGAGACAGTTCTCTTAAGGGAGTTAGAGATTAGTCTCCTTCTTTTCTCTAAAAAGGAGGCTCGGTAGGGGACGAACTCTCCCCAACTTTCTTCTTTTTCCTCCCTAGCACCCACCCGATGACCAAGGACTTCTTTAAGCTTGCAATATGATCTTGTACCAACCCAGCGTCCATCAGGTCTCTTAGGGTGAGGATGGCTTCGTGCGAAGGTGGTGTGCTGTCGCAGGCAACCAAAAATAAATAAAACCTAAATTCCTAAAAATATATATATATATATATGTAGTAGTGGAGTAAGGATCGTTCCCACGGAGAGTGTCTAGTCTAGTTTTATGCTATGTAAACAAAGATGGGGGGTTTGAGTATAATGAAAACGATTTAAAAAAAAAACAACTAAGGAACAATCTAAATTAAATTATCAAATTTAATCAAAAGAGCAAGCATTGGTCTAAGTCAACATCCACCATCAGGATTTTACAACTGATCATTGATGCAAATATATATCAATTCACACTTTGAATATTCACCATTGGAAGTATTTTCCTATCTCTCCTTAATCGTAGTTAATTAGAAAACAAGCGATCTAATTAACCCTAACTACTAAACAACCCAAGACAAGCGTTAAAGATTTAATCTAGTAGCAGCCTTAAAAATTAGAGAGATCGATGAAACTAAACAACACAAACACAAGCAGCTGCATTTAATTTAGTTGAACGTTCTTCCTAAGATTTAATAATTTCTGACGCAGTAAATCATTAAACCTTAGTTGCTTCACAAATTAGAGGGATCAAACAATTACGGATTTGATATCTAATTTAGCAGTAGATTGTAAAGAATAATAAACTAGTAGGCCTCCTAACAATTAAACGAGACAATCATGAAAATAAGTACAGAAGAACATCCAATACTCAAAGTATAAATTAAACAATAAAAATAAATTAGATCTCACAGTTTAATTGATTCTGAGGATTCCATTTTCTTTGACCAATTATAAAAGTTTAGCCACGCACGGCCATGAAAACTTGAAGAAGAAAATTAGAGAAGAATGGAGAGAGAGGGGTGTGTGTCTCTGTGACGGCTGCTCTTCCAAAACCTAATTAAAAATAATTTAATGTCCTAATAAAACTAGGAAAGTGGTGTTTCAGCTAGAATTTTCGCGCACCAAGGAACTTTCCAAAAATAAATCGCATTGGGCCCGCGTATGAAAATTTCGCGCGCACAAAAACTCTAATAGTGCAGGTGCAGTAACTTCAAGCCCCATTTTGACCTTGATGCAGCTCGAATCTCATAAAACGTAAAACATGAAAGTTGTAGATCTGTTTCTTAGCTTTCCACAACATCTTGAATCATCTCAATCGGAGCTCGGAGGAGAGAGGTATGCCCAGATTACGAAGCAACGTCGAAACTATCTGAAAATCGCCCAATTAGCGTTTTTTTGCACTTAACGCCTTCTTTTGCATCCTAAATCAAAATATAAGAATAATAAGTACATTTAGGCACCAAATAAATATAAAAGACTAAATATTAAGAGAGAAAAATATGACATTTACATTCTCATCAGAAGGGTCATTGGTTTGAAGAAGTTTCTTATACTTCCTCTAGAGGTCAGAAGTAAAGATCAACCTCTTCCACGCCGAATTTTCTGCATAGATAGAATAAGTTAAGTCAAAATACATAGAAATGAGAGATTGAGGGCAAATAAAAAAAGGGGGGGCTCACCCTTGATACCAGTCCTACATGGGAAGGTTAAAACTTATCTCTTGAAATCCTCGAACTCCTAGCCTCCTTTGACATAGAAGTACCATTTCTTCTAAGTCTTATTGGAAAAGGGTACAGAGGAAAGGGGTCTGAATGCCTTATTAAAGGACATGTAGAACATGCCTTCCGACCTTAGGTACTTCAAATCCATATTACTCCTAATCAGAGGGAGATCTACCTCGACACTGTTCAGATGACCTAAAACTACGAAGCCTAGCAATTGCCTCCAACTGTCTATATCTAGGCCAGTTGGGAAAATCTTAAACTAGCTAAAAAATTCTCTAATGAAAGGGTGGAAGGGAAATCGAACCCATATCTCAAACCATTCAAGGTAAGCACAGATCTCACCTTGCTGGATATTAGAGGGATGGTTCATATGTCCTGGTACCCTATAAGACACGTTTGTAGGGAAGTCAAAAGCAGCCCTCAGAACATTTATCATGCTTTGAGTTGTGGTGCTTTCTCCCTCCTCCCTTTTGTGGGATTTACCTGAGGTTTTCCCTCCAATGTTCCTAGGCTCCATGAAAGCCTCAACTATCCTAACCTCCGAACTCAGAATTAGACTATCAACAGATTTGTCTTTTATGTTTTCCGAAGGGATTCTAATTACTAAATTTATTTCTACTTGGTCATCTACTCCTTGAAGATCTACAATTTCATGACCAGTGCTTGATTGAGCATCAGAGGAAGACATGGTCTAAATAAAATATGGAGAAGAGTGGAAGAAAAGAAAAAAGAGAAAATAAAAAGAATTCAGGTAATGCTTTTGGAACCGAACCTGACCGCAGCTTTGATCGGAGTTAATATTCTTAGGGCGCGGAGTTCGCATCACTCAAAGATCTCTGTTACAGTTTGAAGTATTCAAAAGTGTGAAATTCTCTCTTGCATTTCGGAGGCGCTCAGAGTGCTAAAGTATTGAAAAGAGGAGTGGTAATATGTTGCCCCCTTTTTTATATTAATCCAATGGGTATTCACGTGGGGGGGCATCGCCTATGATTTGCCGTGACAGTTGAGGCAATGATGGCCTCGTAAATCCAACCGATGACTGACACAATAAATATCACATCAATGACTATCTCCTCGGAATACGGAGTGACGTATTTATGACTGTCACGTGTGTAACATCTCAGAAACCCTAACCTTAACTTTGAGCATGCCCTAGAACAGAAGCATGACACGTGTTTGTATAGAGCTATTCAAGGTACAGATCAGGAAGGGTTATTTTTATCCAAGTTAACTAGGCAGGAAGGGTTCAGAGGTATTGGATTCAGAACATAACACCACCTTTCATATCCTACCGACATTAGAATAAGGAAACAAGGTTTGATATAACAGCTATTATCTTCAAGATATCTTGAAATCCCTATTTCCACGACTCCTGATCCTACTTAACTTAGGAGATCTACAACTAATAAATAAGGTCATAAGGTACGTTTTCAATTTATGTTTAGTTCATCTTTTGAATTAGTACATTTATTTCTTTACAGACTTTATCATCGGATCGGCTACTACTGGAGCCTTTTCGACGACCCTCTGATCTTAAGTTCTTGACAGATAATTAAGGACGGGAAACCTTCCTACCAAAAAAGAGCAACATCAATTTCAATTTTTAAAGTTAAATATATAATTTTTATAAAAAATAATTTTTTGATATTATAAGTTATTTAATTTCAAAAAATAAAATAAAAATAGGTGAAATGGGAGCAAAACTCTTTGTTGTTAGTGTAAGTTTTATAACAGATTGAAATTTTTATTAACAATATAGTAAAAAATTCTTAGCTTAAAATATTTTGACTTAATCCTCTCTTATTTTCATTTTCATTAAAGCAGATATGATATGGGATATGGGGTCATTTTGTGTATTTTTGGATGAGTCTTAATTAAAAACTTAAAATACCCCATGTGATAAAAAAAAAAAAAAAATAGCTATGGTGAAGTCCTCTTAAGAAAAAAAATACTTCAAAATATTTTCAAAGTAAATATATTGTGTCGGAGATAAAAGAGGGTAATTAACTCCATCGAAGGCTACTACTTGATTTCATCTGATCCGCTTAAGGTTTCTTTCTCTAATCTCTGTCCCTCTCCCGATTTTGAGGGTTCTGTACCATCGGCCATACTAACTGCTTGTTTATATAGACACAGACAAATGTCAAAATGGGGGAAGAGGAAGGGTGAAGAAGACTACGCCTCCGACGGCGACGGGCCGACCAAGAAAACCCCCAAGAGAGAGTCTGCCGATGACTCCGACGACGACATCGTTGTCTGCGAGGTTTCTACCCGAAATCGTCTTTCTATACGTACTCGCAGATATAAATTATGTATATACATATAAATATAAATATGTGCGTGTCTATATATAGATATGATTCTTTCATTGTGATACTCATTTCTCGATAGATCTCGAAGAATCGAAGAGTTTTAGTGAGGAACTGGCAAGGAAAAGTTATGGTTGATATTCGGGAATTTTATGTCAAAGATGGGAAGCAAATGCCTGGCAAAAAAGGTCATCTCTTATCCTTTTTATTTTATATTTCTTCAATATTTGGTCCGATGATCCATAAGGATTAGATAAATGCTCTGGTTATGTTTCTAGTTTATTCTTTATTTATGTATTTTTTTCACAACTGTTGTCGTTTGCTTTGCTTATTGGTGTTGTTTATGAGATTGATAGTTGTATTTAGGGTTCATTTTATTGTGATAATATTTGTAGTGGGAGTGCTCTGCGAGTGCAGACCTAGATCAATCATTATTTTGAATCGTAGACTGGAATTTCTTAGTTAAATTCTCAAACTCTAGTTAAGGGTAAGAAGTTTTTGGTTGAATGAAGTAGCTGTATTAGGATTTACAACTTGGTTATAAGGGATGTGGTTAATATTTTTGAAATGGGAAATGATTGAAGCTATTGGCTAGTTTGAACTGTTCTTATATTTTTTTATACATAGTTAATAAATGTCTAAAGAGTAAATATTTGTATCTGAAGATCCTAAATATACCACAATATAAATTTTTTTGTTTTTGTTTTTTTCATTTTCAGAACAAGAAGAAGGAAGAATTGATTCAGAAAATGGAACAAAATTTTTAAAATTTTTATTCCATGCAATTATAACTGATCCTAATGATAAAAAAATTAGAAAAAATCCTATTGGAATAAAAAAAATCAGTAAAAAAGTTCCTTGATGGTCATACAAATTAATCAACGATTTGGAACAGGAAAGAGAAAATCATGATGATGTGCCGGTGCATGTTAATTAATGTCATTGTTGGCATCCCACGTTGGATGCAGATGATGTCCACGATAGGCTTACAAGATTGGATAAACTCGTGAGAGCTTGTCGTTGTGCTGAAAGCTTAGGTTTGCTAGATCAAAGCGGAAAATACAAAGAGACGACATGTTTAAAATTAGAGCGTCGTGTCTCCCAAAAATTTACAAAAGCATCAATGGGGATGCAAATGCCCTACTATCCAGTACCCACATGTCAAGTGTACGCAAAAAAATTAGTGTGACTGTACAAGGAGATGTTTCTTACCATTCAAAAACTTGTCTATTTTTTCTTTTTTTTCCATGCACACACAAAAAAAAAAGACACAACAGGGTTGCATTGCAAATCTTTTTTTTTACAACCTCCTCTCCAACTCTTTTTTGTTTAAATAGTAGCCTCCTCTCCAACTCTTTTTTTTTTAAATAGTAGCCTCCTCTCCAACTCCTAAAGAACTCTAGTATTGATAAAATGTACCATAGATCTCTATTCGCTTGACAATGGAGAAACAATTGGTCCATGCTCCATGGTCTCCTCTCTAACACATTGAGCACCTATGAAGCACGGACACTCTATTTTGATTCACGTGTCCATGTTGGACATGTGTCAGATACCGACACTCTCGGATATTTTCCTGGACACATGTCAGACACTTGAAAAAAAATTGTCCAAATTTTCTTATTTTTTCTAAATTTCGGACGCGTTATAGACACTTTACTATTTTATTTTCTTCTTTTTTTTTTGGATTTTTTTCTTTTTATCTCTTCCTTTCCTTAGTCCTTAGTTCTTTTTTGGTTACACATACGTACATACACATATTTATGTTTTGTGCAATAGTTAGTAAATTTGTTTGGGATTGAATCCTGGATGTTGATGATTAAATAAAGTTCTTGAATTTTTATTTAATGATTTTGTTATTTTAATATTTTACTAATATTTTTGTGAATTGTGTTTTTTATGTTAATTTTAATTGAATAATGTTACGTGTTTTTTTTATATGGTCATATAAAAACTAAAAAATATATAAAAAAATTATATATATTCAACGTGTTCTGGACATGTCTGTATCTTACTTTTTAAAAAAATGACGTGTCTGCGTGTCCGTATCGTGTCGTATCTGTGTCCCGAGTCCATATCTGTGCTTCTTAGTTGAGCACCCACCTCCTAACAGCTTTAGCTCACTCAATTGGTGTGGATATATATGGTGGAGCCTAATTAGTCTTTGGCACAAGGTGAGTGGTAGAACAAAAGTATGGGATGGATGCTAGGGGGTGGATGTCTTTAGAGGATGGATTTTTCAGCATGAGATCGTTTTATAAGAGGCTGGTAGAGGAGTAGGGGTATGGTTTCCCATGGAAACGCATTTGGAAGACAAAAGTCCTGTCTACCTTTCTTTCATATGGAAAGTGGCTTTAGAGGCAATCCTCGCTCTAGATAACTTGGGGAAAAAAGGGAAATGCCTCGCAAACTAGTGTTTTTTGCACAAGAGTGTGGAAGAATCTACAAACTTCCTTCTTCTCAATTGCCTGATTGTTAACGATGTGCGGTCATTGCTTTGTGTTGTGTTTGGTGTCTGCTGGGCAATGCCAAGATCAGTTAAAGGAGCTTTTGGTGAGTTGGGCTTTGCGTTGTCTTTCGAAGAGGGTTAGTCTGGCTTAGAGGGCCCCCCCTTTTGTTATGTGAAGCTTATGGTTGGAACACAATCGGTGCACCTTTGAGGATATAGAGATGCCTGTATATAAGTTAAAGAAAAGGATTTTAGATACTTTTTGTTTCCAGTTAAGGGGAAATATCCCATTTCGCTGTATTCTTTTCTTTTTTTTTTGGAATTTTTTGGGAGAGCTTAATTGTATTGAGGGTTATAGGTAGATCTTGGTTTTCTTTTTTTTTTTTTTTTTTTTTACATGGGCTGTGCCAAATAGTGTTGTTCCAGTAATATCTGACACAATAAAAAGTAAAAAGTTTGTGGTGATTGGATTTTAATGTGCATGTCCATATCGTATGTGCTGGGCTGCAGATCCATACTAAAATTCCATTGTGGAAACTAATATGTGTTGCCAAATATGCCTGATACACTCACTTTTCAATTCCTGCAGTAGACAACCCTATATTGATATGTGGTACTGTAGTAATCTAACTTTAGACTGTTATGTAATCTTAGTAATCTAACTTTAGACTGTTATGTAATCTATTAACCAGCTAGAAGTTACTTAATTTTTTGTCTACTGTTTTCTTGGTATGCTCTTTTCTTACCTGTCATTTTGTCCCATTTGAGTTGGTTGGGGGTTCTTAAATGGTCCGTGGCACTTCATTCAAATTCTACATGGCCTTTATCTCCTTTAGTCCATGATGGGGAGTTGCACTTTGTGTGACATTGATATTTGAGTTGGCAGGAATTGAGGATGCATATTATTTGATTGATGTATAAATTCTATAGAATAGTTATTAGACTATTAATGTTTTACGGGACAAGATATTAGGCAATTAAGAAACATGTTAATAAAATGAGGATGTTGAGATGTACATGTGATAATATAGGAAAAATAAAAATAAAATTGAATACATTTGTGAGATGGTGAAAGTAGCACCTATAGAAGGTTTGATGAGATAAAAATTGACTAAGATGGCTTGGCCATATGCAACAGAAACCAAATTACCCAATAACTACACCAGCGAGAGAGCGACATGATTTACATTGAGGATACTGCTAGAAGGAGAAAACGAAAATTAACATAGGTTAAGATAGTAAAGAAAGAAATATGATAGCATGTGGTTTAATTAAGGGAATAATGACCTTAAACCGGACAAAATTTTATTGGCATTGGAAGCACATCACCTTATGGCAGGGTAACGTTTTGCAGTTTAATGAAGCCAGCATTGATTTTCCTTGATATCTTATATGAAAGGATCCTTGAACAACCATAGGATAGCCCAAAAATCCTTAGCTTTGGAAGCAGAACACGAACCGATTTCTGCTATTCTGGGTTCTTATTGAATGTAGCAAAATCAAGGTTTATGATAAAGTCAGTGAAGTTTCTATGGTCTTCTACCTTTGCGTAGTCTCAGTCCACATGGTTTATGTAGTGGATGCTAAACACTTGGGATAAGATTTTGTTGAGTTGAGTTGTTTAAGTAGGCTTTGAAGATGAATTTTGCCTTGTGGAAACTCATTGCATATAGAGAATGTAGTCTTGTGAAAGTCCTTTACATGGAGTTGTTTGTTGGGTATATCTGTAAAATTTTTACGAACAATATACTCCAATTGCACTTGGTTTATTTACACACATGATCCTTCTTTCTTTTATTGGAGAAACTTGGGTGGGTCAAAGTGGTGAGGGATTGAGATGGCAAAGGGATATATGGGTTGTTGGAAAATGTTGTACGTGAAAGGACATTCTTGATTTTTCCATAACCTAGGATGTAGGAACTTCACTTGAAGAATAGCCCTAATAACATGTTTTATTTACCGAATGTTAATTGCAACTCAATTACCATGAAATTAACTTTCATGTGGCCCCAAAGAATCATGTAACAGCTGCACCTGGAGGGTCTTTACCTCTTGACACTGGCTGTTGTTATATTATTGTTCTGATTGTACCATTGCTTATCGTGAATGGACATCTGTTGCAGCATTTGAGGTTGCTATCTTCATTTAGTTATATCATGATTAATTTATTAAGGTTCTGGGAAGTGGGAAGTAGCGTGTCGGAAATGATGACATTCTATACTTAACTGCAGAGTCTCTTTTCATTGACTTCTGTTTGAACTTATATAGTGTGTGGGCACGCACACGTACACACACGCGCACACACATACACATGCTCTTTAGAATATGACAAGGTGATTAATGATGGTTATGTACTCTATTTCAGGTATTTCACTGACCATGGATCAGGTATGCTTCATTTTTGTTTTTCCCTGTGATTATCTATTAGTTATTGAATGTTTTACTCACTTTCTTTCCCTCCTTGTGTAGTGGAATGTACTTCGTGATCATGTGGATGAAATTGACCAGGCAGTTGCTGAGAATGGTTAGGATGTCGATGGTTAGTGTATTTTATAGGATATCATCGAAGGAACTGTTAGAAGTAGACGTGGGAACTTTAGAAGTTGGAACTGAACTTCTGCAGTTTGTCTTCTAGGAACCTAGATAGAGGGGATGAATAATCCCTGCCGTTGTTTTGTATTTATTTTGGAACTGATGTTTTGTATTTACTTTCAAATGGAAACTCGGTATCTTTAGATAAGTAACTATCAAGTACCCTTTGCATGCATGCAACTTTACTTGTATCTGGACATGATATGATACTTCGAGAATTTTAACAAGATTGCCTGGTTAATCATATAGATAGTATTGACCATTGTCAAGACATGGTACTGTCACTCAGGGACTTGTACCACCCAACCTTTGCAAATTGAAACCATGAAAGTTACTTTGATTGCTTTCTGACACTCTTGGTGTGTTTTGCTCATATCTGGGGTTTTAAAATAAGTCCACTTTAAGATCATAATGTTTGCTCATAATATCAAGTTGATAAAACTAAGTCTAGATTTGTTTTTGATAGACTCCGCCCCGAGGGTTGATGGATTTGTGCATTAGCAATGAAACATGGCATCCTCAAAAAGTCATCTGATGGTGGGCTTGATGCTTCTGAAAGCATGGATGTTTTGAACATGCCCATAGCATTTCAATTTTCATCATAATCATTTGTCCATTTGCTAGTAGAACTTCATTATTGGGGACGTCCTCGGGGGGTGCTGGGCTTCGATCCTTCTATCTTCTCCCATTTGAGCACCCTACATTCCAAACCCAAGGCTCAGTACGACTGTGTATATGCATCTACATGGTAGGATCACCATATTTATATAATGGTACCGGTACTGGTACAGGTACTCGTGCTGCTGTGACATTCACCTTGACCATATGTGTCATTACATTGATATCATAGCTACATGCATCAATATAGTGCGGAAAAATAAGTCATTACCAGGCGTGACCACCAAGATAATTTACCATTACACCAAACAATGGCCCATAATTTAAAAAGCCTTTTTAATCACCCAATTTAGGACCAAGGTCCAATTCTAGTGCTCTTAGGACCACCCCAAGCAAAAAGCCTGAGTTAGAAGTTAGAGAAAAGAAAACGAAAAAATCACCCAATTCTAAACAGATCCCGATCACTGCATCCCAGTCCAGGAAATTTACCAATGCTGTTTATACAGACGAGGGCCATGTAACCCCTAGAATAAAAAAGAAACCAACAAAAATTCCTCCTAAATCTGCTTTATACAACACCACTTTTCTGGCCAGAATAGAATCATTTGATGGAAAAATAAAAAATCAGCTAACATACTAGTGTATATATAAATGTATCAAATTCCAAACCAAACACTAGGGCTTAATACAAATTGAAGACAAAATGTATCATCTATCAATAAATTTAAGCTGATTATGGGCCTTCAGTCTGGCAATCAATGAACGTTTGAGCAATCTTACTTCCAACTGGATTCTGTTTCATTTATCTGCATTTAGACCAATTGTTTTCTGAAGTGGATTCCACAAATTATTCTTACATGATATTTTTCCTTTTTTCCTTCAATCATAATAATTCCTACACTTTGGATGACTGGCATTAACACAATGCCTCAAAGCTACCTGTAAATACATCACACATAAATGAGTATATGATCCCATGCTTTTCCTTTTCTTTTCCCTTTCAACATACTTTTGTCCCTACCTTTCCCCAGATAATATTTATTAAAAAAATATATAAAGAATTTTTCTTGAGATAACATGCAGAGGCCCGGCATTATATTCCAAACAGAGTAGGGAAGATAACTCTTTCTTTTCAAAACTAGGAAGATACCTAATTGCCATCATCAACTATATCTTTGATATACCAGGCAAGAAATCCCTCTTGCAATTTCAGTCTTCCCATTTGAGGGTGTTTGGGCACCAAAAGGATATAAAATCATTTGATTGTGCTTGCATCGCAAATGAAGTAGAAATGCAATTCTTGTAATGGAGTCATCTCTCAGAAAATGATTTAGTTTCCCTGTGGTACCCAAAGGCCATCTAAATTAATCTAAAGATAATAGAATTCTATATTTCATCATACCTCTTTTCTGGTACCATCACTAGAGAGCAGGGATGCTCAGGGACCCGATGTTAAGCAATCTTGGTAGTATCTGTACCCACAAACCAAAGGGATCAAGGGATCAGAGAAACTATCATCCGATATGAATGACTATCAGCTAAGGTGATTTCAAAGACCCAAACCTCTCCCAGTCGAGCATTGATTTTTAAAGGCACTAAATCATCAGCTCGGGTCACACCTACATTTACAATTGCAGTAGCAGCACCTGCCTCATGAGCAGCTCTGTAGAAATCAATTTGAAGAGCTTTATCAACTGAAGATCATAAAAATTTGAAAAAAAAATTCCTAACAAAGATTTCTTTTGTTTTGTTGTCCATTTTCTTTTTAAATTTGCGATGGCGCACAAGAGAACGTTTCCTCTCTTTAATACATGTGGATCAAGGTACTAAACTGAACAGAATTGATGGACAAATTTTAAATCAAATCTCATCTTGCCTAAAATTAGAAAATTAATCATATGAAAATGTGCTCTCTAAAAACTGCTTTATCAGTTAGAGACTGCATCTGTACTCCCATCACTGCAAGCCTTGACAGTAAATCACCCTGGTTAAAAACATTAATGTCATGGTCAATCTTCGATGAAATATCCTCTGATGCTTTTGGGTGCAAATATAGCTATGTAGATCAAAATCTGGCCAACTTAGTAGCTCAGAATTATACTTTGCATGCATCACTGCAATCATAAATAAATGCAATACTTGAGAGAATGTGTAAATCGATTCGTTCAATCTCAACAAGCCAAAAAGAGAATACTAATTATTTTGCCTACTTAATTCCTGTTGAGTTACAGATGCCAGTCAAGCATGTCGCATGTTATAGCAATTCATGTGTTGTAGCTCACTATTTTTTTTCACTTTGGTTAACCATGGGTAAATGCCATTAGAGTACATATGGTAATTCAGTTTCGCCCATGTAAAATGAATCTAGATTTCCCTACACCTAAAGTTATCTGTAGCAGAACCTTTTTTTAAATAAGTATCTTTAAGCAGAACCATTTGATGAATATGAATGTTTTCTATCACCTCAACATGAATGTACAGAGCAATTTTTACCTCACAAGTCGATAAGCAGACATGGTCATCAGAGATGATCCAAGTACAAGGAAAGCATCACATCCTTTTGCAGCTTCCATTGCTTTATCAGCTCTATCTTTGGGGACATTATCACCAAAGAAGACAACCTTCAAAATCATAAAATAAATATGAACACGCAGGATCATCTGAGAAATTTATTTTTCACTTTAGTATAATGAATTAATGTGTGCCCAGAAGCTGAGTGTTGACTGAAATAATGAAATGAAACCCAGAAAAAAAAAAATTCTAAAGAATTTGAGCATAGAACACGAGGCAATGGAAAATTGAGGATCCTCTTTACAAATAAAATTATTTGAATCAATAAATAAATTATACCTAATTTGTAAAAGAGTTGCAAAATATACATGAGCATACCAGATAGCAGTTATAAATCCCAAAGGAAGCTCACATATATATTTCTTGCATCAGGATCATAAATCAAAATAACATTGAAGGACTTGTAACTTGATCTAAAGCAAGAATCCCTAAGAGAACCCCCAGGAGCAGCCTGACTGGGAGGGAGGACTCATGGCAGGTCTCATGAGGTCTCTCATTAGAGCCTCGGCGTGAGCATGCCCTAGGGGGCCACCTACCTTGAGACGTAAGTCTCTTGGATTAGTTGTCTGGCCTGGAGGGTTTATCTGCAACACGGGGTTCTGTTCGTACTACGATGATACTTCTCTTTTGGTTATAAGAAACAACGATACTTCTCTTAATTGACAACTATTAGATATTCAACATTTTCCACACCGTTCATTTTCTTAGTCATAGGAGACTGCATGGTTGAAAGGCCATTTGTTTCTATGCATCTTGTTCCATATAAAAACAAAGGTTAACCATCATATGGAAAATCATACAGTGCAGCATATGTATAACCATCCTAAAGAGGTGGATTAAAATGTCTGTCCAGTGTACAGGGAAGTAGCATACACCTAAATGCAGATCCAATACCATCAACTCTGTGTACCAAACAGTGGGATAACAACCTAAATTAAATGATATACCAGGCATCATTATTGCATGCATTTACAATGTTTCCAAACAAATTTCCCACTACTGAACTGCAATAGCATCCAATGTTGCCAAGGGAAAGTTAAGTTAAAATTGATGTGTTAACAAGCATATAGATATGCAGTTCACTTTTAGACAATATTTATATTTAATCATGTAGATCTAAGCCATTCCCCCAACTCAAATCACTTTCATCTTTTTTTAGTTCTACGTGATGGATTTGTTTTCTAGATATTAACCATTATCAAAATCAAAATTTGCAATTCAATTGGTACTTACGCGTGTTGGACTCTCAAAAAAGCACCAAAGGGAATTTTTTTTTCATTTTACGAATGCTAATGGGTGCTACATTCATTATCCTATAGTGTCAGTAATTTTTCCAATGCATAGTAGTCATTTGAGTTATTTAAGAGATAATAAGAACTTCTTTTTGGATAAGTAAGTGGTACAAGAACTTGATCAGCAAGTGCTGGCTATTTATGATGTATTTCTTTTCAGCATCAGCTACCAGCAACAGAAAGTGATTATCACCAACTACTGCCATTAATAATAGTTTTCTTTTTGGATGGAGGAATACAAATACTCCCAAAATAACAGACCAATGATTGTATCTTACATCAGGTTTGAGCACTCCATTGCATTTTGCGCAAGTGGGAATGTGAAAATCCTCCTCCCAGAATTTCTCATCGATCTCAATATCACCATCAGGCCTTTGCTTCATGCCAAAGCTCTTGTCCGTCCGGCTGTCATAGTCCAAACTTTCAATTGCATCTGCCCACTGCAAAAAAAATTCTCCTTGCATCAATTGCAAATCCCAAAGAACATATCAGTAAATCAAAATGCGAGTTTGAGGCCAGCTATGAAGCACGAACACCTCTTTGAGGCCAGAGTATTGGCATCGGACATGTACGGTACACGAATACGCTTGAACACATGCCCGTCAGGTTAAAATGAGTATCCAATTTCCTTTATATTTTTTTAAAATTTCGGACATGTGGCACACAGTGGGACACATTACCTGACACGTCGGGGATACACTGGAGATTTTCCTTTTTTTTTTATTGGGGCTGTTAGGGGAAGGGGTGATTTTTTTTTTTTTTAATTTTTCCCCAATGTTGAGGTATGATAGATATTTAAGCTCTAGCTTGAGGGGGAGTGTTGAGTTATTTTATTTTATTTTTTTTGATTAGGGGAGTGTTGAGTTATTACATGTGCTCAAGTAAGGACTCTTTTGTAATTTTTTTATTATTAATCTATAAAGGACATAAATTATCTCCCCATTCAAAGGTGAGAAGTCTCTCTCTTACTCTAATCTTCTTTTTGCTCTAGGACTCACTCAACACTTTTGAATGAAATTTTGTGCTTCCATTTCTTTATCACTTCCTATTTTTGCTTCCCTTTCTGGCAATTACAATTTTCCCCCATGTGAAGCAGTAAGAACTTCCTTGTTTTTTTAGGCAATACCTTTCTTTAAGATTTTGAGAAAAGAGTGGAATTTTATGTAATCAAGGGCTCCTACACAAAAGAACCCATGATCTAAATATAATTTCAACATATGTAAAATCATACAATACCTTCAAAAAGCATAAAATTGGTTAACTATTATGCTTAATGAATTAAATGGGAATTGAAACTATGGGGCAACAAAAAATCCAGTTAGATTAACGTTGGCAACATGTCAGGTTCATGTTGAGTAGATTTTGTCAGGTTCCATAATAATCCAAGGTTGAGCTCAACTATAAAATTGATTATATTAAATTACACAAAATAATTATAAAAATATTAAATTCCACAAAATAACACTAATTTAATTAAAATAAAATCAAGATATTTAGATAAGAAGAGACTTTTTATACATACCCAAGACCCAATAGCCAACATAAAAACTCTCACCCAAGAATGACGGCAAGTTTAGGTAAACTTCACAAACTCTACCAATAAAAGAATTGCAAGCTCTAACATAGTCTTACAAATTAAATTTGACCTGTTCATTAACATGACCAGCCCACAAACAACTTATCTATAGGGGTCAACAGTCAACCTGCTCAAGTACCCAACCTCATTATTTGATTTTTAATTTAATACTTCAGAAAAATGAGAAAAATTTCTGAAGCTACCGAGTTTTGACACCCATGCGATTTAAGCTGGTCTAGGTTCGTTGACTAACATATTCAAATTGATGGTAACCAAAACAGGTCTGGGTCACACACCATGATCTTACAGCCTGAACAACCTGACTAACTTTCATTTTGTCATTTACTTATATAATGAAGCTAGCCAAAAAAAAGGGGGGGGGGGGGTGTTTGGGGGAGCTTTTGCAACCAAGCTTTTGCATTTGCAAAATCTACTCCAGGAAACATGCTTGGCGACTTGGCCAAGCTTTTGAAGCTACTTTTATGTTGATTTTTCATTCCCAAGTGAACAAAAGTGTGTTTGCATTGTGTGCATTTGGAGAAGCTCCCCCCGCGAACCCACTTAATGCAGGTTTGAAATGAGTCGTTTTGGATTCTAAATGCCTAATCTAACCCATTAATTGCTTTAAAATTATGCCATTGCTTTCATGTTTTCATACTTCAAGTCACTGAGCCACTAAAATTGGCATATATAAGAATGGCAAGGACCTGAATACAGTAAAATGTTCAAATGCCTGAAATGGTATCTAATCTGAGATATGTTCATTGTTTAACCCAATTTTATCTCGAGTTTGCTAACTTTTTCGTGTCATCTTGCTGCTGTCCACCACACTTGAATCATAACATAATATAAATTTCTAGTTAAAAATTTTATTAAATTTAAGTTTCTTTTCGCTGGAACACATTATTCTTTTCATTAATCCAATATAAGCACATTTGGAGTTTGAAGAAGCCAAAAGGCATGTAATATGATCAAACCTGATTTCAAATTCTCTGATTTAATGTTCCATTCCCAAAGAATAAGAAATTGACATATCACAAGATTTAGACACATGGGATATAAAATCCCATGATTTGTCATGTGCCATCATTTGAAACCTTGCGAGAAGATCACAACCTCGTTGTCATTTAACATCCAACATAACCAGAATTTGAGGTTCAATGATAAGATCACTTCCTAAGCTCTAATAGCTTAATAGTGTAAAAATAAGGTATGATATCACAGAAGTAGTTTATGCAATCTTGTACACTAAAAGACTAACCTTTGGATTAAGGGCCTTCACTTGGTCTTGAAATAAATTCCGGCAAAAAGAAAAACCGCAATTTAAACAAGCTACAATATATACAGTCCCATGTAATTCAAGTGGGTTGCTGCCAGCACGGTGATGCAGCCTAGATAAGATAATGATAAATTAGTACCATATCTGCAGAATTTCCTAAACAAATATGGGATAAAGAAGTTGTTACCTGTCAACATTTTGTGTAATCATACAACTTATCCGGCTAGCTTTTTCAAGAGATGCTAAAGCAATATGAGCTGCACCAGGCTGTGCTGCAGTAAACCGTCTCCATCCAGCATAGCTCCTTGCCCAATACCGCCTTCGGGCACGGCTTGAACGGAGAAACTCCTGTTCAAGGAATATCCCATGAGAGAAGTTAAAAACATGGAGTTCGAGCCAGAATCGCTAACACAATTATTAGAAAGTATTATTTCAAGTCTTTGATCAATCGGGCCAATTTGTTTTTGAATTACAGGGAAAAAATGAAAGACATTTAACCTTCATAAAGTTTTGAAGGAAAAAAAGAAGTGGAGGAATGGACAGCTCAGTTTACAGCAGAAATGTGCTGCAGAGAATATTCTCTTTGGATCCATCATTTAAATTAAACTGAAAATCAAGATAATGAAGTGTGTTGATGCAATTTAGGCCTATGTTACTATGATGCCTGATTGTGCATATAAATGTTGACGTAATAATTAATACAAAACATTTTGGCATGAATGGCCATCATCTTTATGGAATATGACTTCCCAAAAGAAAGATAAGAAATATAATTTACTTCATTAATAGTTTCAGCAAAATAACAATGTCCTTGTGTTCCAAATAGAAGAATGGTAGGAATTTCTGAATCAATTTTCCAGCTTCAAGCACGACATACATAAGTAATTTCTGTGCTGGTTGCAGTTTCAAACTGTCAGTGTTATGATAATCAAGTCTGGCAACAACTGTACAACTTCTGTCAAAAAGAGCATAGATTTTGTGTTTCTTGGAGTAGCCACTCATATATCTCAATTGCAGGGTATTGATGTCATGGAGCTGAAATGAATTAAGAAACATATTTGTAGCAACACAACATAGACAATTATCAATCCAAGTTGTTTGTATAAATGAAAAACAAATCATAGTCAAACCTTTGGTTTAAACAGATAGAGCACAGTAGCTCAGTTCATTTGTATAAAAGTAAATAAATGTCAGACTACATTCGTCTTCTACTTCTCAGTTGTTTTCTAATGTTCTGACTTTATTGGGTGTTGCTCCCTGTTGTTGACTGCCCTGTTTTTAGTCTTCCACATACTGTCTCCTTGTCATGAACCTTCAAAAGCTAAATGACTAACCCATTTCATAAACAACTATGGTAAAAGAGCAAGATATCATAACACATGCTTTCAGATCACCTGATGAGTAATTGGTTTGAAACCAGAACTATAAGCTCCATTTGGGCTGCAATGAAATAAAGATAAGTTAATGTTGAGGTTTTTTAGCTTTAAAAGAAGAGATTAAGCTAAGAACAAAGTTTGACATTAAGCATGAGTTGAATGTGAGTAAAATGAAGTAAAAAATGTCAACGATTACATTGCAGACTCCACATTTTTCAGTTTTTTTAACAGTATAGGACGAGTGCATTACTGATTGGGATAATTCCACTAACAACCCCAGAGGTTAGCCCTAATTCCACTAAGACCTTCCTTATTTCAAAAATAGGCAGGGGCGTCCCCTGCCGTTACTTCCGACAAACGGAATATTGTGGGATTTCAAGTTTGACCTCCTTTTGTGAATGAAAAGTCTGAAATGACCTTAAAAGGGGAAAAACTTATGAAAAGACATTTTTACCCATGTTAGTTATGAAGTTAAAGACCCAATTACCCTTAATTTAGTACCTACAGTTACAGCCAGTGGACTCGTCCTCTTCATGTTCACCAACTGTTGCAGCAAAACAAATAGCACCAAACCACCATTAAAGGACACACCAGAAAATGAAGAAAGAATTAGACATGGAGACTTCACCAGAGGTGCTGAGAAAGAGAGAAATAACATGGTATAGTCATTGCTATTTTCTTGAACAAATTATTAAAGCTCTTTTAAGTTGCCTTGGCTTCAGCTCATCAAAAACTCAACAGACTCCACATCTTCCTCCTCAAACAGAAAGAGAAATGAAAACCAATGTAATCTCTCTCTCTCTCATATTTTGTTTAACATATATACACTTTGAATAATCCGTGGTACAGGAAGAGGTTGCAGCCATGTCCACAGGGTCGGCTGCCAAGACCACCAATAACTCTGGAGGAGGAGGCCAAACCAACTCTTCTTTATCTTGAATCATTCTTGCACACTCTCTGAGAATTCAGTTTTCATAGTTAAATGGTTTCCTCTACCAGTACTGTGAAATATGCTTTTGTTTCTTTATGCATGTAGTGCTGTAGTTATATATTCCCCTTCAAAACAACTTCTGATTAAGTAGAAATGAAGTGATCTTTATGTTTGTACTACACATATCTCAGCTGTTACAGTAATCAATTGCGACCATATAATCTTCTGGTTTTCAAAGTTCATCTCACAACGTATTAATTTCCTATCAAAACTTAAAATTTGATACACCCTCTACACGTGTACAATGTATCCCATAGTACCCATGGTACAGTACTTTTTGCCTCCAAAACCCAACATGCCTTCTGCCCTCAATGTGATGTCTAACAACCCATTGGAGAGTAGTTTCGATCTGGGTTGCGAAGCCGGGTTTCTTGAGGCCCAAGCCTTGAGTTCTATGAACAAGCAAGGTGGGCTTTTCACTAGTTTTACCGATTTGAGTTCACAATTACCCCAGATGGGTACTCCTAGTTTGAGCTCAAATCCTCAATTTTCAACTACCAATTTATTTCAATTGGCCGAAAATAGAAAAACGGTGGGCTAAGAAGCACGGATGCGGACACGGGTGCGACACGACACGAACATGCAGAGACGTTATTTCTCAAAAAAGGACACGGACACATTAGGGACACGTGGAATATATATAAATTTTTTATATTTTCTATATAATCATATAATAAAAACTTAATGTTATTTCAAATAAAATTAACATAAAAACACAAAAATTTTAAAAAATATTATTAAGTTATTAAAACAACAAAGCCATTAAATAAAAATTAAAGAACTTCTTCATTTAATTATCAATATTCATGATTCAAGTGTCCGACACGTGTCCGGGGAAGTGTCCGAAAGTGTCGGTGTCCGACATGGACACGTAAGCCAAAATAGAGTGTCCGTGCTTCATAGACGGTGGGTGTCGGTTTCTGTTCGTCAAGTTGAGGAGGGTTCTGGTAATTCTCTGTTTCTAAATACGTCTAAGCTGTTGAAACCACTTGAAAATTTTGTTTCGATCAGAGCACAGCCCACTTTTTTTTTTCCAGAATGGTTGGAATAGCTCGAACGCGAATAGTACTATTATTGGGAGGGGAAAGATCACCCAACAATTAATTTTTTCTTTCTCTCTCTTAATCCTCTATCTCTCTCCTTCGAACTTATTCAAATCCAGACTTGGAACATTAGGATGAAGACAATGATGGATAAAAATGATGTAAGATGAGAGCATCCATGTATGCTGCCTCTCTGTAATTGAAGTAAGGGTGGAGGGAAATGAGAGAAAATGAGGGTTATGTTATGTTCAATGGAGGAAAATAAGAGGAGATGGAGGGAATAATAGTTGGGGTTTCTCGTGTTTATGGCCTGACAAATATTTTTTATTGATGTAATTTTACATTTTTATCCTTTGACCGCAATTTAACCCAACAACTAGTAATGGCAAGCCTTGCCTATTTTTGAAACAAGGAGGGTCTTATTAGAATTAGGCCAAACCTCAAGGGATGTTAGTGAAATTATCCCTTACTGATTTAGTCAAAGATAAATCAGTGGCCAAACCACACTGCCTTCTTTTTTTTCCTTTAGTAAGTAATGAGCAAATTCTCATTAAACAAGCACCTAAAGGGAGGTGCACCCATGTATGGAGTGTTAAGAGTGGTATTATATAACAGGAGTAATCTTTAATTTTAACTTTTAATAATATAAATAGAGGAGCACTCCTAAGTGTGAAGCTTACTCTCAAGATTTCTTTCACTTTTCTACTTCTCTTCTTTCCTCTTATTAGCTTTGCTGACATGGTAACAGAGCAATATGATCCATAACCAAATTATTACAATCTGGTGTTGCCTTTTCTTTTTTCTCTTCTTTGTTCTTTTCTCTATTTATTTAATCTCGTCTTCAAGTTATAAGCAGTTGTGAGTGATTAGAAGAAGCCCTTGAAGATCAGAATCTTCCTCTACATATACTACTAGTGTTAAGAGAATCTACTAGTGCTAAGATCAGCATATCAGTAGCTGCTGTGCCCTCAATCCTAAAGACACCTGCCCATCCCCTTTGACTGAACCATTGGAAGATTCGCTGATCACCAGTGAAAGTCTCCACTAGCACTGCTCTCTCCATCTGCAGTGCATGAAGGTTGACACTCGCAACGTAACACTGATGCATCATGAGAACAAAAACCCCGAGTCAAGGGCTGTTGCCTTAGCATCTGGATCGGTACAGAAACTCCACATCCTCCAAAGTCACTACTGCCTCCTAATCAGTAATAGTTTCTATGAAAATATCATAGTGACTCTTATAAAAGAAAAAAAACCAAGAACTCGAAGAAGCTCACAAATACACTGTGAGTCGCTCACAACTCACAAAACTTGCAGAAACTCATTCACTAAACTCGGAACTCCAGGTAAGTCAAAAAGAACTATTGATGTGTTCAAATGGTCATTCTAATGAGGGACGAACTCGAATGAACTAGCCCTACACATTTGAGTAAAGCTCCACCTCGTTCTAATGAATGAGCTACTGGAGTGCATTTCGTTAAGAACCAAAATAAGACCTTAAAAACTCATAAATAAAGAGTAAAAAGAGCAATATAAAAAATACCAAAAATTCTAAAAGATAAAAATATCAACCATGAATCAAGGAATTATTGCCCAAATTTTCAACTATTCTACATTGTCAAAACTTAAATGTAGTCATAGAGTTTTGTTAGGAATTTATCAAATTGGATCAGGTCAGGTCCACTTCATTTAACTGGTTTTTGGGAAAACCAACTCCACTCTAGTCTAAATTTGTTCAGGTTTAAAGCATTTTTTAAGAACAAATGTGAACCTCAGTATAACTAAAAGATGCTTATAAAAACTAAAAGATTTAAAACCAGTTGTTTGGTATTCTACTGAACCACTTTTGACGCCATAATCACTCAAACATGTCTTGAATTAACCAAAACATAGAACATCATGTTCAAAGTGAATTAAAAACTACATATAAAGATCTCAAGAATTCCCTAGGATAAGAATTTATAAACTTCACACTAATTTCAAGATCAAAAGAGTGTATGCAAGAACAAACAATCAGGCATGTCATACAACACCTTCAAACACTTCCAACATATCATGTTAATTTGAATTTTTAGATCCACAGCAACCAAAATTTTGAATATGATTTTTTGAAATAAATTTCATAAGTGAAGAAATTCAGTATTCGCAACTATCACAAGTCAATAATGAGTAACACCAGGGATTCAATTTTGTAGGTCAATAAAACTCAAAATTAACCTAAGTTCATTGAACCAAAGTTACACATTGTTTCAACCATTTCACAATAAAATTAAAATACACACTCAAATTTCTTTTAAACTCATTTCATGAGATGTGGGAAATTTTATTGTAGGTCTAATGCACACTATCAAGATTTTAGAGCTCATTTAAAAGAAATGAATTCAAACACTAGAGTCAATCTAAAATCAAAACATGCAATTGTCAAGGTGTTCAAAAGATAAATCAATTTCATTCTTAACATCATTTAGACTTGAATAATTGAATTAATTCTACCCCAATGTTTCAATTTTCAATCATGCAAAGACCTAATTGCTAGAGCAAAGAAAAAGTCTACCTATTACGATGAAAGATATCATTTTCTTAAAAATCTTTATGTTTTTTCATTTAAAAAAAAAAAAAAAAAACCAGAACAATTCAATGAAAAAACTAACGAAAAAACAAAAAAGAAAGTAGTTGATAGGATTAAAAATAATGAACATGAGACTGAATAACTCTGAATTGCGAAAGCCCTATACCTAATCACTTAGGCATTGAATACAATTTCTCAAAGGGAGAAGTGAATGGAGTGAAATGCTCAAAGACATCTTTTGTAACCTTAACTGTCCTAATTGGAATGACACTAGGGGAATCATGGACTTGTTTGACCTTAGCACTAGTACTAACAGTGTTTCTTTTTAGTATGTGAATTTTTCCAAATACTCTTAGATGATTGAGTATAACCTAGAAACCTCACAAGGTTTTACAACTATCTATGGACACTAGCTCATCTCTATAATGTTCAACGCTAAACCTAGCGTGCTTGCTTTTGTTATTTCTTTTCTTCAATCATTCTTGCACAATAAGCCATTTTGCACTACACCTAAAATAAATATGCATGAATAAATTCTTATGTGAATGTGACCTAGGTACACCACACATAAAACAATAGGCACAAATAAGTTCCAATGTGGATGTGCCCCTGGTAGGGAGAGGGATTAGGTTGTCCTACTCTCTTAAGTTGATCATTCTTTCTAGAAGGACTCCCAACGGTCTTAGGTACTAAAGGTTTTGGATTCTGCCTTTTGCTCCTCATACCCTAAGTCAGATTCCTTTTTTAGAAGATTTATCTTTGACTTCAAGAGATTATTTTGCTCAACAACTTCATGATATCTCAAGAAATTTTATCTTATTTAAGTAAAGTAGATTTATCATAATTAAGACTTTCATTTTGATCCACAATTTTTTCCATTTTAAATTTAAATTCCCAATTTCGATCTCACTCTCTTTCTCTTTAACCTTCAATTTCTAGTTCATGAATTTTGTGACTACACATTTTCAAAACAATTTTTCATACATCTGTTACATTGCTTCATCATAAAGAAGATCTATTCTCCCTTCAATAAGCTAGAGCTAGACTTAGAAGCGTCACTATCCACAAAGGTTGTGAAGGTTACAAAATTTGCAACCTCCTTAACATCATACTCCTGACTAGACTATTTACTTTTAGAATTGGAATCATCCAACCGAGTCACTTGTGCATTCCTAGCATTTTTCCTAGTCTTCTTCTATGAGTGACACTTTGACTGAGACCAAGTTGTTAAAAATTATAGCACCTAACCCTATGCTTTTGATTTAATTATCATTAGAGGATTTCCTTATCTTGTTGGTCTCTCGTTTTTTCACCATCCTTAGAAGTAGCCCTTTTTACCCTTGGATTTGGATTCCATCCTCCTAGCTTTCTTAGCCTTGAGAAATTTTTTGAATTGACGTGTCAATAAGGCTATATCTTCTTCTTCACTAGACTTTGAATCTTCATCTACGGCCATAAAGGTTAATTTCTTCGATTTCTTAGGTTGTTAAAAATTTAGCTCAAAAGTTTATAGGTGCCTACAAGTTTATCTACTTTAGGCTTAGAACATCCATATATTCTTCAATTACAATCATCTTTCATTAAAACCTTCTAGCCAAAGGTTTTAAGATTTTCTTAACAATTTTATTCTCTTTTCATCTTTTTACTTAATTCAAGAGCTTGGCTAATAATATGATTTAAACATGTATAAAACTCATAAAAGGTTTCATGTTCCTCCATTCTCATAGTTTCAAATTGTGTTATAATAAAATGCAATTTAAAACTTTTGACATTGAAGTCCCCTCATGCGTGACTTCTAATAAGTCCAGCGCCTCCTCGATTGTGGTACATATGGAACTCTTTAGGAGACACCTAGTGAATATGATATTTAAAGTCTCGGAGTTTGAATTTGCAATTAGAAACTCACTTGCAGACCAAGAAACTACTTTGACCTTCTGAACAGTCTCACCATTAACAATAGCAGTGAGGGAAGAGAGGGGGGGGGGGGGTCCAATCGTCATCTAAAACTATCCAGACTTGTGGTAGGTTGGTGATTGAGTTATCCAAGTCCATTGGACAATCAATTTAAATCAACAAGGAATAGGGATGAAAAAACTAATGATTCATCAACCCACTAGCACGCAAAAACAAGCCCAAGTATACCAAAGATCCAGGTAAAGGAAACTAACCTATTCAAGTCTCATGAACAATCATATTAGTCTTCCTACCAATCCGTACAATCTTCACTTGAACTCTGTTGAATTTGCTTTATCTACTAGCAACGAATTCCACATATACCACAATCATGATCCTAGATTGAAGATCTAACCGTGTGCAAATCCATGTAATGAATGTCCGTGCAAGTGCTATATGTTTATCCAAGTGCTTTTTAAGGAACCTTAAATTAATTCCGCACACTCACCAATATAGATTTTGAGAACACAAATTTCACAAAGAAATTTGTAGAGAATGAACCAAGAACAACATGGAGTCATTAGGAGTGAATATAGCAACTGAAAGAAGCTATATATGATAATCAAGAGACCCAGTCATGTCAAAAAAAAAAGGCATGCATTTGAATGGAACAACAAGCGTTCAAACAAATGAACAATACACGCCCAAACAATGACTAAATGTGTTTGAACGATTGACTCTTTAGAAAAATTTATACCAAATTAAACATGATTGTAGTTGAACGAAGCAATGCACGTTTGAACGGATCTTCAAAAAACATTATTATAGTTGAACAAAGCCATGTGCAATTGAATTAACCACATTTCGAAGATGTGCGTTTGAATAAGCAAGACACGCATTTGAACAAGTAAACCTCTATTTTGCCAACTTGTTTCGTACATCAAATACAAAAGTCTAATATATAGTCCTGAGGTAATATGGTAATTCCCTAAAGTCAAAATTAAATTTCTTAATGTCATGAACTCAATTAAGCATAACCTTAAAACGACCTAAAAAGATATTAACAAAAAAAAACCACTAAGTGTGTGAATGCAATGCATGTGTGTATTTACCTTCAATTGCACACAATCCTAATGCACTGTGAATTTGAATGAAAGTCTTCTTCAGAACTACCACTATAATTAAGTCAAGCTTCAACTCGAGTCTTCGTCTCAATGAACATATGCTCATGTGGCTCAACTAAGCCTAACAATTACAAACTCGTGTTTTGGAATGAATTACCAACATAAAAATGAATGGAACAGTTTCTTCACATTCTCGGATAGGCATATAGCAATTACATGCATAGTCATTGCATTTGATTTGCACATAGCTTGGTTGATTTGTTGTGGATCTACAATCATGACTGGTATATGTGGCTTCGAGACTTGGGCATTGATAGTGGAAAAGTAGATCTTAGGAGTTCAACTGAAGCTCATACGGGCTAGTAGGAAGACTAATGGTACTGCTCATGGGACTTGTGTAAGTTAGCTTCATTTGTCTGGATCTTGGCACTTGATTGCTTACTAGTAAGTAGATGAACTGTAAGTTTTTTTTTCTCTCTATTTTAGGGTTTTTCGCACGTAAAATCTATCTTTGATATGTGTGATTGATTGGTTTAATTTTTGTACTTTAATTTAATTGGTCATACTTAATTTGGAGACAATTAATTAAATCATGATCATTTCAGATTACCAATTTAGATCAACAACTAATATTCAATTCAAAATACTAAGTTTGGGGTTATTTGCGCACTCAAGTTGGAAATTTATTTTTCTAAACCTGCCTCAATTAGCAGTGTATGGATAGCCTTGAAAATACTGTGATGGTTCCACATAGTGCACAATTGTTTGCTAAGTCTATGTTTGGTGTCTGGTTGAAGGGTTCAAGCCACGTTCAAAGGACCATAACCCTATTGACAGTGTCGTTGTTTCAGGTTTAGTATTAGCTGGTGTAGATGCAGTTCAGATCATATTAAAGGCTGCTGGCATTGGGTGATTGTCCTTAAGGTGGGGTTGATGTGGAGAACTCCTGCAAAAAATAGTTCTTGAATCTACATCATTTTGTGATATTTCTTTCTGCTTTTCTGGTACAATCTGCGTGATGTAATGCTCGTTGCTGGCAAGTGTTCGACAAATTGGTCGAACGACAAAATTGGAGGAAAGTGACTTGTGTTTACCGGTTTATTAGTTGGATGAATCCACTTATAATTTCTGTTCATTGTTCGGCTCTATTTGAGTAGTATTTGTTTCGGTTCATCTGTTGTGAAGTCTAGCATCTCTTGGTGTGCTTCTCCATAAGTTTTCAAGCAATAAATGCTTGGTGATTGCTCTTGATGTGCATGGGCAGCTGGCATGTCCTCTCAACATTTGGTTGTAATTAGTTTTTTTAGTGTTGGATGATACTTGTTTGGTGTAATGTTAGTGTCCTGATGGGTCACTGGTTGTGCAGAAGTGGTGTGAGAGCCTTGTTGTCTTCTTGAATCTTCTTATGGCAGAATTTAGGCAAGGTTGGTTTCGAGATCATGGGACTGGTGGTGGAGGTAAAATATGGATTTTTTTAATGATTTTATTGGTCATGCTAATATCTCTAATGGCGGTAGAGATTGTAGTAAAGTTTGTAGTCATGACCAAGGTTGAGGTAGAGAAACTTGGAATTGAACTTATTGTGGGAATAAGGGTCATACAGTCATTAATTGTTATGATTAGGTTAGTAATCCTTGGGCTTCTCACAATAATCAAGCAATGTATTCACATAAGGCCAGAACATTGCACCAGGAAGATATGAGAACTTCAACTTCGTTAGTGAGTGCCTCTACTAATGATACTGTTACTCTTCCTAGAAAGGAGTATAGTGCTTCAGTTCAAAGACACAATAGATGTCTATTAGTAATATAGCCATCTTTACACATTCAGGTAATATCACTTGTTTCGTATCTTCTAATCACTCTTCTTGGGTTAATTCCAAAGCTTCGACACATATGATTGGTAAAGACACTTGAGGACACCTTAGTCAATCTTGCAGGGTTGTTGGTAGTGGAATACTTCCCTTACCTTCTTTTTTTTTTTTTGTTTATTAGTGAAATATCATTAAGAAGCAGCACAAGGGAGAAACCCATGTAAATGAGATAAATACAAAAAGAACAATTAGGCCCCCTCCACATATCAAGGGGGGCACCCATTTACAACCAAACCTATATCTATCAACTCATTGATTTCAAAAAAGATACAAAACTACCTATAGACAAGGTTGAGGCCCCAGTTAACCAAAAATAAAGGGTACTCAACACCAACGATTTTACATTTCAAATGGGGGTTTCCACTCAAATAATCTCTGATTCTTCTCTCACCAGCCAATTCACCAAATGCAAAGTGGAGCCATTTGCCATGCCTTCCTTATCCTTCTCTTAATCGGGCTGCCTCTCCACATAGCGAGAACTTCAAACATAGACCGATGCAATACCTAGTGCACTCTGAATAGTCCAATCAAAAGGATCCATATCGTTCTAGTAACTGAGAAATGAATCAAAAGATGGTTGAACTTTTCTTGTGAGCTTTACAAAGACAACATCGATTCATTATGAATAGACCCCCTTCTCCACAACTTATATAATATCAAAATCTTCCCCAGGGTCGTGGTCCAAGTAAAAAATGCCACATTCAATGGAGGTTTTGATTTCCAAACTGCTTTCCACGGGAACTCTTGTCTACTCTCCCTCTGGTCATTATATTCCCGAATTTCCATTCAATCCTTTCTTTGTTAACAAGTTAACTAAGGCCCTCATTTGCTCCACAAAGCGTTATAATGCGTTATGAGGAATCATTTACAGTCAAAATATTGTGAGTTCAATGAATGGGAATTAATTATGCAATGTATAAGTTGAAAAAAGCAAACACCAGGTAGAGTACCATGTTTTTAATTCACTCATTTTGTCATTCATGCATAATACAACTTTGAAATGCAAGCCTAGTAGTTTACCTAGGACCAAAAATTGTAAAGATGCTAACTTATTAAATTAGATTATCATGTGTGTTTAAAGTTATAAAATTTACTAAAGACAATAAATAAATAAATTCAACATGGATGATCTACCAACTATTATTTTTTCTGCCACCATTTATGGGCTGCCACATGAGTAAAAAAACCAATACATTACAAAGTTGAAGCAACATTCAATTTTTACAAGCATTTTGAAATTTTAAGTGGCACCCGTGAATTTTTTACTTTTATATTTTTTCATGGCAACCCATGATTGGAGGTTGCATAATCTAAGTTTGTGGATCTTATAAGCTGAAAGAACATCAAAAGGAGGAGGAGATAGAACCTTCTATAATCAGCAATTCCACACTCCGTGCTTATCCCTGCTCCGGTCAAAACCACAAGCTTGGTACTGCACAATAGTGTATAACCAATACAACAGAACCCCATAAGAAATGTACATGGTCATAAAATAACTGTCATTGAGATGGAGAACTTCAAATGTTTTTTTTTTTTTTTGAAAAGTCATATGCTATATGCAAATAAACAAGTAAAACGATATCTTTGAGAATATCTGAGATCGACCTTTGATCAAAAAATTGGTACAAAAGGTCAACATCTTTCATGCTTGGAGGATCTGTTTCGGGAACCAACTTCTTGTCCCTCAAAAAATTTGGAGGCGCTTTATTTTTATTTTCTGATGAGATGCCAGGAACTGAGATTCGGCACATTGTTTGTACAAGCTTTACAGAGCCCTGAAAAGATACCACTCTTCTCACTCTGCTGGAAGATTGCCAAATTTTACGATTTGACTGAACTGTATCTGTAAACACAGAAAAGCTTAAGTGCACAGAATGTCAACCAGAAATTCAGGATTCTATTATGCTGAAAAAATGGGTATATAAAATATGCAGACTTGCCTGTCATTATAGTCCCAAGCACTTCCCTCACATTTCTGAAAGTCTGCATGTTCAGACAGCACAGATGGGTGTTAAAAAGTTCCTAACTGTAACTAGAGAAAACAGTAGAAAAATGGTTTGGCATCAATGAATTAAATAGTATACAATTTTTTCTTTCTTTCTTGGCTAATTCAAAAATGCAAACTGATACTGAAGTATCCAAACTTTTAGTTTGGATAGTTGAATATTTTATTATATAGACCATTATAGAATGGTCATTGCACCATTGCAAGCTTGGAATAGTTCCATCACCCCTTAATGACTACCATAATAATGTGAACTGTCTATGGAGTAATAAACATACTACAATCAATGCGACTGGTCCTCCTAGCAATAGCCCGTGTAATCTATCATGTTTCTCTTGTATTATTCTTAATGTAAGGCCATGCTATGCCTAGGTCAACATCGCTGCAATGCCTAACCATGCACACAATTTCGTGCATGACTGTGTTCTTTATTTAAATTCTCCCCACCGCGTTTTTTGCTTCATTCAGGATTCATTTTCTAAAGAATGTCAATCACCCACATCAAAATTTCCTTGCATTAAATTTCAATTTGCCAATTACTGAAAAGAGCTCAATGTATGAACTCATTTTCAATATATCTCACAAAGTTGTTCCGCTTCTTAAATGTTTCTCCTTTTCATCTTATCACATTCAAGTTTTACACATACAAAGGATCCAATACAAATCTAATTCGAACCAATGGATTTCCTTCATCTATATATAAATACACATACACACGTGTGTATATATATACATATATATATATATATATATCTGACAGGTAAATTTCTCTAACAAGACTTAATTCAAGCTGTATTCGGTCTTCTTTATAAATTCATTGCAGATTGAGATCCTAAGTCAATTCTCAATTTGGGGTTTTCAAGAGTTCACAGAGGGAGAGGGAGAGGGAGAGGACTTACAGAAATGGAGGGTTGGGAAGGCATTCGCATCGCAATGACCCTTTGGTTTTAATTTCTATCTCCTCCTGTAAAAGAAGAGTCAGCTATTTATTGATGGATATTCTGTCCCTTGTCTGTTATCTGAACATTGGATGCATCGTCTGTCTTCAAAATTAGGCCCAAGGGTCTTGTCCTTCCACGTTGCATACTTCTCAACCGTCTAAAACTACGCTCAATTGTATTTTATCTTCGCATCATGGAGTATTGTCTCACAAAAACTCTTTAAATGGGATTAATACTTAAAATGTCCCTGAAATAAAAATTTTAATTCAAAAAATTTAAGATACATTTTTTTATCTATAAGATTCAATAAAAAAAATTAATACAAAAAAATTATAACTATTAAGTTTCATCTTAATACCGTTAGAAATATTAATAATTAGACTAAAATAACCTTTAATATACATGTAAAAAAATTACTAAATAATTGATAAAATAAATTATTCCATCTAAAAAAACCATAAATTTTTTATTTATCTAGATGTTCTAAAAAATAAATTTTCACTTCATAAAATGTTATGATTTTTTTGTATTGAAGAAGTTATTTTATATATATTTTTAGTAATTTTTTTCTAAAATATATTTTGAAGGTTATTTTAGTTTAATCAATAATATTTTTTAACGGTGTTAAGATGGAAATCAACAATTGGACTTTTTTGTATTAATTTTTTTTTTTTTTTGGATCTTTTAGATAGAAAAAATGAAACATGCACTTTTTGGATTGAAAATTTTATTTTATGAACTTTTTAGTATTTTTTTTCTATATTTTAAATGGTAAATTACATTTACTTTCGTGATTTCTGACAATTATAAAGACCATTTTTTAGGTTTCTAAAATGACATTGATCTTTTCTAAAATTTTTAAAATGACACTAATCTTTCCTACTTTTACTGATAAAATACAATGACCTCTCCTCTAATCCTTTTTTTTTTTTCTTTTCAAAATGATAAAATTTTCCATTTCATTTTTATTTATTTATTTATTACATTTTTTTTGGCAGTTTGAAAGAAGAAAAAAAGGTTGGAGGAGAAGTCTTTCTACTTTGTAAGTAAAAGTTGGGGATGCCAGTATTATTTCAAAAACCTCAGGAAAAAAATATTTATAATTGTCAAAAGCTTTAGGAAAGGTCAGTATAATTTACCCTATTTTAAAATATAATTTCTTTTATACTACGATGTGGAGAGTGGGAATATAATATTGAATATGTATTATTTCTCTAAACAAACAAAAATACATTTAAAAATAAAGACTAAAATTACTTTTCATAAATGCATTTTGAAAAGTAAAATCAATTTATAAATAATTTGAAAAGTTATGTAGTTAGAATGTGATTTACCTACAGACACAAGAAAGATCAACTTGACATCATTGTGGTACCATTAGCGGCATTTCGATTATTACATTAATACTGTGCGTTATAAACTAATATTGGAGGAACCCTTAGGGTTAGGAAAAGTTGAGAAGAAACTTGGGTAATATCTCGTTCAACTCTCATTCCAAGGGTAACTTACCTATCCAAAAAAGTAAACCAATACTGAAGGATTAAGGTTTCTAAGTTTGCGTAACTTTCTATGGTCGATAGGTTTTGTTCTTGTAGTTGAGTTATCCTCAATTCGATAGGATCTAATCCCTAAATTTGCTTCGTGACATCCCATCCCCTTATGAGAACCCTTTCCAAAATTGGGCTCCAAAGCCCTCATTTTCACCATGTAAAGAGATGACAAGGGGAATGAGTCGCGAGGTTTACTAGCCTAACTGTAATGAACCCAAGGCCCTACCTCCCAAGGTTTCGACTCCTTAGTCATGACATCCCGGAGCTTGGTGGGTCTAATTTTTATTTGCTCTCCATGTAACGTTTCGTAATTTTAGAAAATATGAAAATGAGTAAATAATTGGTAATAATAATATTTGCATGAAAACAAACCTAATGAACATAATAATGAAATGGAAAGAATTTAAACAACGTAATATGGAGTGTGATGATATATGTGGAATAAATTGAAAAGGTAAACTTGAATTGTAGAAATCAGAAAAAATGCATAAAATTTTTTGGGCTTCGTTCAAAACGAAGGGGTTGTTCGTTCGAACAAGTGCCCGAAAGTTTGGTGTGATCTTTGTTTGATACTCGTTCGACACTTATTCTAATGAAGGGAACTTGTTCGAACAAGCGTAAGACATAACACTTTTAAGTTACGGGCTGAAAAATAATTTGTACCCAAATCTCATTTTTCTTCTTCTCCATACTCTCTTAAGCCAAGGGAGAAAAGTTAGGGTTCTTGGAGATTGATAGATTCCATGGAATTCCTAAGGTACACACATACCTTCTAGTGAAAAGATCCAAGCTTAGAAAGATTTCTCACCGATTAAAAGTTGGGATTTCAAAGATTTCTTCAATAACAAAAGATAAAATTTGGGACTTTTCATTTCATTTTCAAATTTCTTGCATTTTCTTGTAAATCTAGCTTAGTTGAGTAAAATAAATAGTATAAATCATTTCTTAGGTTTTGGGAGTAAGGATTGAGGTTTGAAACTAGAATCTCTCTCTCTACACATAAAGCCACACTTGTTTGGAGGTAGGGCTTCAAAACTAGGTGAAGGATGAATGTTAGGGAGAAAACATGCATATTATGACATCTCTATGGACCATGTTATATAAAAAGTGTGTAAAAAAAATTATGTAAATTGTAAATGGATTTGTAAATAAATGTTAGATGTTTAATCCTTGATATATCTAGTCTAGAATGTTGATATATGTATTTAATGCATGGTCCCTGCTTAAAATTCCTTTACTTGAATGCTCAAGAATTATCTACTTGTTATTCATGAACTTATAGAATGTCGATATGTCTACCAAGTGTTTTATAGAATGTTTAAATGATTGTGATGTTGTTGCATTGTGAAATTATTAGTTGTATTGCGTATGTGATGCTTTCCCTTTTACAATGAACATTATTATTATTCCCTTGGATACTCTTGATTTGAATGAAAGATTGAACAAATGCTCTGTGAGGAATGAGTAAGAATTGAAATTGTTGAAGATTTGAGAAAGGAGAAGAAATGAATGAAATAATTACGAGTTGAGAAAGGGGAAGAAATGGATGATATAATTACGAATTGAGAAAGGGGAAGAAATAAATGAAGAAATTACAAGTTGAGAAAGGGGAAGTTATGGATAGTTTCCAGGGGTTTTGTGATGGGGATTGTGTATCCCTTCAGTTTTGAACCGTAACCCTGCATGGGTGGTCATATGTTTCCATCGGATTAGTAACCCGAAAAGCACACAAGCTTAACTAGGAGCCATTAGATAGTCTTGAAGGATTACAGAAGAAATGGAAGTAGAAAGCAGTATTGTTGAAATGAGTGAGATGATGATAATCTAAGGACCTCTTTTTGTGTTACAATCTTGTTGTAAAAATTGAATTGTGTTATTATTTTTGCATTGATGTTCTTGTTTCATTGGATTATACAATGAATACTTATTAAATTGAATGTTTGATGACACTGCTTGACACAACACTTGGCACATGCCTACACTTGTTACCGTTTAATCTTTCCTTTGTTTAGTTGCTTTATTAGAGTTGTTGTATTGACCCCAACCAGATGCAGGTAACGACAACGAGTCGGCCGCTTGAGGACATGGATTGAAGGATAACTGTCTTTCATTTTTTGATTATTTTTGGGTATGTAAAAGATCTTATGGTCTCTATTTTATTAATGTGAAGGCTTGGAAGCCTCAACGAAACTTGAACTTTATTTTGTGTAGGTACATTGTACAAAGGTAAGCCTTGAAACCATGGACTTGCATCTTTTTGGTTAGGAAGAAATATCACATGACGAATACACTTTTGAAATTGATGTATATGAACCTTGTTGATTTAAATAAATGGAATGTGAATGAATGTCCATGTTATGAAAACTCAAGTGATAATATATTAATCACAGAGTGGATTGAGATGTACATGAATTGTTATACAGTTTGACCTTGTTCCACAGGGTCACCCTCAGGTCTTTAGGGCCTGGAGCGTGACACTCCATGTGTCGTAATATAATGTGATGTAATTTATATGTCCATCGAAGTTTGTCCAAATGTCTAAGTAGGTTTCTTGAAACATCTTTTGTAAATATAAATTTTATTTGAATATGCAGACTTTATAATCCATTTTGCTCATTTCTCAAAATATTTTTTTGAAAATAAAATTCCAAATCACATAGCAACATCTCATTTGCCATCAAATCATAAAATGGTGTATATCTAATACAATCCTACCATATTAAGAATTTGGGATTCTGTTATAACTTGTTTTACTTATTTTCTTCTCTTTCGCATTCGGAATGGGCTAAAATAATTATACATATCTAACCTTTTGCGTATTGAAGCACATTATATATGGTGTGCCCTAAATAACCCCCGAACACCAAGATGATGACACGTGGACTAGGTTAAGGAACCATGGTACATTCTTGATTACCATATTTTAGAGGACAAGTTCCTATTCTAAAGGAAGTACAAGTTGGATATTTCAGCCTACCATGCACGTGGTGGTTCTAAGAATACCAACCTTAGTACAGAGCTTGCGAGCAGATTCCTATAAGGAAACTACCTAATAAGATAAACACAATCCCTATAATCTCGCAATCTAAACCAGACATGGAAAGGAGTATATATGCCTATAAAAGAAGACTTATATTATTTTTCAAGGTACACAAAAACTTTAGACTTAAATTATAGTTCAATTTTCTCTCAAAAACATAATTGATTTAGCCATTAGAGAGTTCTTTATCGTACTCTCACCAGTGACCTTTTTACCACTCTATTTTGTAGGTTGCTGATCAAAAGATTCTCCACTATTGATCTTACTAGCCATAAACTGACTACAATAGTTTGGCATTGTCTATGGGAAATGATTTTTTTCTACCTTGAACTGTAAAATATTGATGGCTCCGAATCTCCATCTAAAACAGGGAAACTAGCTACCGCCGCAATAGCCACATGTGGAAAAACATGCCAATAACCAACACCAACTTCGAATGCAATAGACAAGAGGATTGATTTTTTCGCACAACAGATCAAGATGTTGAATCAGGCTATGGCTAGTTGGTGAAAAATTAACAGGCCTAGAATCCTCATCCTCCTACTCAAAATCAATAATCGACAGTTCAAAATGAGCAGTTATCGGATTATAATGAGCAGTCACTACCCCAAAATTAGCAACCTTTGTAGGCTGATGTCTTGGTTAATAATAATGACCAAGATCAACAATCAGGGGGATCATTCAGTTCATCCCCCTCAACATTAGTCTTAACAGAAGGTGGAAGGAGAAGTAGAATCCAGAGGTGTATCCGAAGGAAAGACACCCCAACAAGTTGATAAGCAACACATGTACGCGTGATTCAGTATGTGTGAAACTCCCTTCACCCTAGAGATTATAGTAGATGAACGTCCCAAAAGTTCACTCTTCTCATGTTTGCGCTATATGATGGGATTATCTGTCATACTTTCATCATATCATGGCCCTTTAGGGCAGTACTGATGCTCTCATGTGTCGATCCTTTATAACTAGTCTAAAGGGTGCAACTCTAAGTGGTTTCACCATCTACCACCAAGCTCAATCGTTATGTTTAAAGATTTGAGATGTAAACTTATGAATCGTTTTAGCACAAGCAGAAAGCTGAAAAAATGGCAGAGTTCCTCTTAACAATAAAGTATTTACAAGGAGAATCCTTAAGGGACTGCATCAATAGGTTCAATAAAGAGTTAAACTTGGTAGAAGGTTGTGCAGATAGGTTCATTGTAGCTACTTTGACAAATAGACTAGTGTTAGATAGATTCAATGATTCACTTATAAAAAGTCTTCCATCGAGTATGTCAAAATTGCTCCTAAAAGCTCAAAAATACATTACTCTTGAGGACATTAGAACCTTTTCCAAGGAATCTAAGAAGCAGACCTGAAGGAAAGAATATGTCCCTTCAAAGGAAAGAATAGGTCCTTTCAAGGGCCCTAAAAGATGAGAAGAGGTTTCGGAGTCCAGAAAAGGCAGATCGAAAGGAATAACCTGGCTCCTTTTCCAAGAAGGCCAACACTTACACTCATCTAATCCCCTTCTAAAATACGTTCTCCACCAGATCTAATTCAAAGAGTACCTTAAATGGCCAGAACATCTCAAAAGAAACCCGAAAATGATAAATAAAGCCAAGTACTATAAGTTTCACAAGGACCATAATCATACTACTGATGAGTGTCACGTCATAAATAAAGAAATTAAGAACCTGGTCAGGTAGGGAAAGTTTCAAGAATTTAAATAAATGGGACAAAGGTAGGATGATCGATAGCAAAGGCAACCTCAAAGGCAATAAGACCTCTAACTATAGGGTCCTAAAAACTAGAAGGTATGGGATCACCTCCCAGATGATCTATGTATTACATATTGATAATTCAAAGATCGAAATGTCAAATAGAGCTTGGAAGAGGTATTCTCAATAAGCCAGGGCTAAATCTCTAATCTATAATGTCAATGCCATAGAAAAGAAGCAAAAGCCAACACCTCATATCTAGTTCACATAACTGGACACTGTAGGGCTGCATCTCTCATATAATGACTCTTTAGTAATCTCTTTGAAAGTCTCTAACTTTGAGAGCATGAGGGTTCTTATTGATAAAGGTAGTTCGACCAATGTGTTTTTCAACATTCCTTTCTAGAGGATGAAGATTGATGTAATATCCCGACCCGAGTTAAGTTGTACAGACCCGAATTAGGCAGTACCCGACCCAGGTTGGACCGAGTCGAAATATGTAACCCTGAACTATAAGCCAAATTATTTCGTGAATAAAGTTTAAATTTAAATCAAAAGATTAGATTACCCAAAATATTGGAATAATAACCGTAGGCCATGAATATAATTTAAAAATGGGCGAACGATATTAAATTGTTCAATAAGACTCGCAAGTCGAAAAGGACCAAAACGATTCGATCCCGAAGTCGAGACAAAAAAAATAAAAAAAAATGGTATAAAAAAATAAATAAAAATAAATAAATTTAAAATGGAAATATGTTAAAGCATATAAATATATATATATATATATGTATGTCTATGAGGCAAAAAAAATATATATATATATATATATATAAGTATTTAAATAAGTGAATCAAAAAGAAAGAAAGAAAAAGAAAAGAAATGAAATAAGAAGTAGTGACCCATCATTGACTTTAAATCGGTTAAGAAATGAAAACTAAGAAAGAGATAGAAGCTTGTAGAAATGAAGAGGATTGAGTAGAAGTATTGAAAAGCTGAAAAAAAAAAAAAAAAAAAAGTAGAAAATAATAGAAGTTTTGAGAAGCTGGAAAAAAAAAGAGAAAAAAAAAAAAAAAAAAACAACAACACATGCAGCACCACCACCGACCCAAGGTTGGCTGGTGAGGAATATAAACTAAGAAAAAGAGAAAGTGACAAGCAGTCACCACCGACCTGAAGGTCGGTGAAGGAGAGAGAGAGAGAGAGAGAGAGAGAGAGAGAAGGAAGTTGAGGCGCGAAAAGAATAGGAAAAAGAGGAGGAAAAAATTTAGGATTGTCCTCATGTGTCCTTCAAGATTAATTTGTACTCCAAGTGCAGGTCAGTTACTTTCTCAAACCTGAAATTAAGGTTCCAAAGTTTTATATAAATTTATATGACTGGAAATCAAGTTTTTTTAAGTGGGTTATAATTCCATCATTTCCAAAGAGAGAACGCTTATCTAAAGTTCTGTAACTTTTGTATGCACCACAATTTGGCCCATAAAATCAACAGCTAAAAGTAGTATTATTCTTTCTATTCACACTGGCTCATAATATCATCCAGTGAACCTCACTGGATGACCATAATAAAAGTAGACTTCTCATCAGACTGTGTTACGTCTTTCATCTTAAAGATAACTGATTCCATCATAAGCAAGTCTGTGGTAAAAGAAATCATACTTTTGAATTTTAAGTACCAGAAATTGTCCTGGAAGTTCAGCTCTTCTTAACTTCTTAGTTCCGAAAAAACACGGTATTAGGGTAGACACTCTAAAACAAAATGGTTTGAAAGGTTTATATGCCAATTTATCTCACAAACTCAAGCTTTCTTGAACTGATTAATGTTGAACTATATGAAGGATTTTATTAAGTTCTAAATTGATTGAATGATATTGATACAGAATAAAAGAAAATAATAATAATAATTCTAAAATATCTCCAATACAATACGAAACCCAAATGAAGTCCAAATTGAATGAAATTGATACCAATGGAACCTTAAATAATTGTGAACTCGTATATATGACTAAATAATGAATCAGGATCAGAATGTCATAAAATGAGAAATGATTGATATGTTTTGGTAATCGAAAACAGATACCAAATGAGATCCAAAAGACTTGAAATAAACTAAAACATGACGAATGCATCCTTATGATTTAATGAGCTTATCAGAAATATAATAATAAAATAAATACTAATTCAATGTGATGTATATTTCTAATCCATGATTATAGGATCATTCAAATGACGAGAAATGAGAAAGAAACCTATGGAAAAGCTATTGTGATAATCAGAAGGAAATGCCATGGTCAAGAACTCAAAGTAAGTAAACTCGAACTCTCTCATGTGTTACTTCTTGCCATGTCATAGTGACTTCTCGATGTAGCCAGTTTGTACTCTATACCTGTTTGAGGATATGATTTCCATGATTTGTTACTCGCTTTTGTTATTGATTCTTAACATCTTTGTTAATTATACGACACTTCCATGCTAGATGTACGGTTGTCACATTCCTTTGTGAGGCTGCCAGTTGTACTCTATACATATTTGATGATATTGATCTCCATGGTTGATACATACTCTTGTTGTTGACTCGTTGAGATCTCGATTATTGATATCGTATTGGATTGCTTGTATCCTATATCACATGGAAACATGGTGATCATAATTTTATTGAGTACCTGGAGTTGTGATCTGTCACAACGTCCATATGATGATATTGATCTCTATGATTGATACGTACTATTGTTGTTGATTCATTGAGATCTCAATTATTGATATCTTTATTTGATTGCTCGTGTTCTGATGAGTGTGCAAAAGTGCACTCTAAATACCCTATTATCGGAGTAAATTGCTAGAAAGTGAATAGGAATATTGAGATATATTTGATATTATTTATTTAATTTTTATTTACATTGAGATATATTTTAGCGGTATTTTATAAGATTTTAAGTCTCAAATAGTGCATTATTTGTTGGCGAGTGCTAGTTTGCAATTGCGCTTTACATTTAATAGTTTTGGAATAATTTTTGGCTTTTTGACAGATTCGACCATTGAGTTTCAATCGAGATTTGGATGACGTTAAAGTTTCAGAATGAGAAAGTGATCTTCATGAAATATTTAGAGGACGTCTTAAGCTTTTCAAAAAGGTCTGGTTTGCAAAAATCGGAGTTCGTTTGGGCCTCCAAACATTATTTCAAAGACAGGCCTGGAAAGCTGCTATGAACCTCTCCGTCCAGCCAACTTGAAGAGGCCATAACTTGAGCTTCTGAAGCTCAAATCAGATGGTTCTTGAGCCTAGAATTATCTACTCATCCGGGGCTACAACTTTCGTGAAGGGTCCGAGTCGAGATTCAGTTGTTATCTGGTAGAAAATGGAGCGTAAAGTTGGTGATTGTTAGCTGCGCGCGAGAATAAGAAAAGCATAGCAAAGAAAAGAAAGAATAACAAAAAAAAAAAAAAAGGGAAGTTTGAAAATTCAAAGCAAGGCTGCACGGCTGGAGGGAGTCTCAATTCTGATTATATTTTGTGTGGGCCCGGTGCTTGGAGATTTGACCAAAAGAAAAGCAAGAAATTGAAGTTGAGGTGAGGGGCTGCACTGCTTTGCAACAGAAACAAGAAGTGGGCCCACGCAATTGACGTTGGCTTGTTGGATGGTGCGGCTGCTGATGCTGGGCGTTTGGCGCGCAATGAGGCGACTGTTTGGTGAATTGGATGTGGGGCCCGGCGTTGAATAAAACTAGCAAAGAAAGAAGAACCAAGCCAAGCTTGCGTGGGCCGTGTGTGAGGCCTGGCGCTGCGCTGATCCGGTCTGTTATGCGGCTGATATGAGACGCGGTTAGGGCTGATATAAAAGGAAAAAATATACCATTGGACGGCGTTTTGTGGAGAACAGGAAAGAAAAATACAGAGAGGGCTGCGGCGGCTGTGCACAGGGAGAAAAGAAGAGAAATACAAAGCAGTGTGCGGCGCAGGAGTTGAGTAGAGTAGAAGAAGCCGCAGCTACTCCATGGCTCAATTTTTCTCCGTAAAATTTACGTAATCCATCCTGTACATGGGTAACTAAATTTTCAAGTGGAGTTAGGGATTACTTTGCACCATAAATGGTTATTTTAATTTATTTTGATTCTTGTACATGGTTTTAATTTGTTAAATCCTTCGTTGATCATTCATAAATTATTGTTAGATTTTATTGTCCGAATAATTAAAGGTTTTAGTCCGTTTATAGATTCAGTCATGCTTTTTCTATTGAGTGGATTAATGTTTTGATTATTTTTGGAACAATTAAATATTTATATTGATTCAATTCTTTGCTGCAATATTGCTCGTTCGGTATATTGTCGTCGTTGGGTTTTTTCAATGTGAATATTAATTTGAGAGATTTAAAAGTGTTGAATGATTTTTCAAAGGGTTATTTTCAGTCTAATTTTAATGCATTATTTTAAATCTTCCGATTGAGATTTTTAGAATTTAATTTCTCAATTGAGTTATCTGTGAATTAAAAATAATTGAAATACCATATATGTGCAAGGGATTCCCGACACTCCACTGTTCGTTAATTTTGAATATTTTCTTCCATTAGTCAATTTGTTTAATTCTTAATTTTCATTCACAGATCATTTTTATATATTTTTATTTTCTCGTTAACCGTTTAATACTTTCTGTAGTTTCAGAAATTCTATTTATTATTCTTTTAATTTAGTCTCTCTGTGGAATCGACACCCCAAAGCTACACTACAACTACCGCGTTATTCTTTGGGCGTAATCAAATTTTGGCGCCGTTGCCGGGGAAACAGTAGAAGAATCAGTAGATAATTTTTCTTTTCAGCAGTTTGTAAAGGCGGTAACTTCGTTCCCTTCTTTTTACTTGCTGCATTATTATTATTATTATTATTATTATTATTATTTTTTTTTATTATTATTATTATTATTTTTTTATTTTTATTTTTATTATTTTATTTTATTTTATTTCTAGTTATTTATTTATTTTATTTTATTTTATTTATTTTATTATTTATTTTATTATTGTCATCTTGCATGCATAATAGGTATAGGGACGCATTAGGCCGCTTTGCTTATAGGCCTGTGTTAGAGTCGGATTTAGAGTCTAATTTTTCTTGTTTTTCTAATTCTTTGTTTGATAATATTTCCAATTCTGCAAATATGGGTGAATATGAGGATCAACCCACTAGGACTCTTCAGGATTACCTTCACCCTACACGCACAGCTACACCATCATGCATCATGTTTCCACCCAATGCTCGTCCAATTGATGTCAAAACAGGGGTAATACAGTTACTCCCTACATTTCATGGTTTAGAAAATGAGAATCCATATGTGCACATTAGAGAGTTTGAAGAGGTAGTTGCGACTTTTCATAGTCAGAATGCAACACAAGACATTGTGAGACTTAAGTTCTTTCCTTTCTCTTTGAAGGATCGAGCTAAGAGTTGGCTATACTCACTGAGACCACGGTCAATTGGATCGTGGAATGAGATGACCCAGATTTTCTTCACTAAATACTTTCCCCAACACAAGACCAATGCTTTAAAAAGACAGATTTCTACCTTTGCACAAAAGGATAGTGAGACTTTATATCAGTCTTGGGAGAGGTTTAAGGAGTTATTGGGTATATGCCCTCACCATGGGTATGAGAGTTGGCGTGTAGTGAGTTATTTCTATGAGGGACTTACACCTAGAGAGCGCCAATTTGTAGAGATGATGTATAATGGTGAGTTCTTACAGAAAGATCCTGATGAGGCCATAGAGTACCTTAATGAGCTTGCTGAAAAAGCTCACACATGGATAGGACCTAGTGCTACTGAGAGCACAAATAGGTCACGACCCATAGGGAACCAACAGAGTGAGGGAATTTACCATATTAGGGAAGAGGATAACTTGAAAGCTAGGGTTGAGACACTCACTAGGGAGTTAGAGGCATTAAAGGCTAGAGACTTAAAGCCAATACACTTGGCTAATCAGGCAGAGTCTTTTAGACCATGTTCAGTGTGTGGCGGGGTAGATCACCTTGCCCAAGAGTGTCCCACATCAGCTGAGATGAGAGGGATGTATGAGGACCAATGTAATACCTTAGGTATGTACAAGAAGCCTTTCACACCCTACTCTGAGACTTACAATCCAGGGTGGCGAAATCACCCCAATTTTAGCTGGAGATCTGAAAACCAGTCACCTATACCACCACCTGCACAGCCTCCTAGATCATACCCTGCACCATATCATGCACCATATCATGCATCTTCATCTTCTAGGAATTCTTTAGAAGATACTTTGCATGCATTTATTGAAGCACAGGGTAAGACTAACCAAAAGATTGAATCTTTGATTACGCAGGTTATGGAAGAGAGCAAGGAGATAAAGAGCCAAGTGTCCAAATTGATGAGCTCTTTGAGTGTGATGGAGCGAGGCAAACTCCCTTCTCAAGCTCAGTCCACACCTCATGGTCAACACATGGCGCAAGGAAATTTGAAGGAGGTGAACGCCATTTTGATTCGAAGTGGTAAGTCCTTACACATCCCAATAATGGATAAATCAGAGGATGTGGAAAATGAACAAGATGGTAGTAATGCCGAGGTGCCTAAGGAACTAGAAGTGACAAAGAGCCCTGTTAAGGAATTTGACATTGCCATCAAAGACAAGAAAGAAGTGGAGAACGTAGTGGCTGACCATCTCTCGAGGCTCACATTTGAGGACACCTCTGACCACCTACCAATTAGGGATGATTTTTTCGATGAGCATTTACTTTCTATTACTTCTCTATCATGGTTTGCTCATATTGTGAATTATTTGGTTGTAGGTGAGATACCAGTGGATTGGAGTGCTGAGGATAAGAAGAAGTTCCTAATTGAGGTAAGTAATTTCTTTTGGTACCCAGGAGGTTCCGTTGCTGGGACAAGCCCCTTTATAGTGAAAAATATTTTTGAAAATGGGGTAGTCGAAATAAAGGATCCCAAGGATAGTCAGATTTTTAAAGACAATGGCCAGCACCTTAAAGTTTTAATTGATAGGCAAGTTTCGAAAGTGGAAGACATTCCACTTATGGACCTGGACTATCCACCTTGATCACGCCATGCAGGTATGTTTTATTTTTTTTAATTTTTATTTTTTTTTTAGTATTTTTTTTATTTTCTTTATTTTATTTGTTTTATTTTGTTTTTGTTTTCTTTTATTTTCGTTCTTTTTCTTTTTGTTTGCTGCTGTTTTCTTTGTTTTTATTTTGTAGGTTAATTTCATTTCGTTAGTTCAGATTGCCATCTTTGGTGCTTAGCAAGTTGCCCATGTCCCGTCACATCAGGTGTATTCTCTCCTTTTTAGAACCCTCCATTCAATTTTGATTGTTAAGCATTGAGGACAATGTTTCATTTAAGTTGGGGGGTGAGTGATTGCATATTCATATTTTCATGTGTCAAAATTTTTAAAATTTGCATCACACGTGTATCTCTTTCACATGAGTACTCATTTTTATTCATAGCTATTTTTGTGAATTCACTGAATCCACTATAATCATTCTACTAAGGCATTCACAGAATTTTTAGTGCACTTATCCAAACCTTGTGGTAAGATGGTGGTTGACACATGTAGCTAGAGAACTCTTTTGCTTAAGTATTCATGTGTGTTTTAGAGAGAATTGAGAGCTTTCAAATGTAAGAAATTGTGATAAGCATTTATTGATCTGTTGAATTGGGCACTTCTTTTGAGAATATCATTACATGGTTGGTGGTTTGACAGTGGATATACTTGGGATATGACGAACGTCAATCTAGGATTAACGTTGGAGCCTTTCAAGCTAACCCTTCTCATCATAGACCCTTAGTAGCCACTTTGAGCCAACAAACACATATAGTTTTTTTCATATGCCCACATCATCCATACCTCTCCATATTGGAGCATAGCCTATACACTATTTATCCTACCCTTGTTGCTTCCAAGTGTGTACTAGGTGTGGAATTTACATTTCTTATTTTTTGTGTTGGATTGAAAAAAGCAGAAAAAGAAAAAAAGGAAGAAATTGTAAAAGTGTTTAGTTGGGTGAGCATCAAAGTCTATTCTATTGAAAAAAAAAAGAAGGAAAAAAAAAAGTTGAAAAAAAATTGAAAAAGGTGAAGAAAAAGAAAGAGAAAGAAGGAAAATGAGACGTTTTGTTATTCAGAGATTTGAGAAGTTGAAGAGTACATCGAGAGAAGTTTGGTTTGCTATGATTGTTCAAGAAATTCTCTTAGTATGTACTTGGAAGTTTTTGAATCCATTTTTTCCTTTTCTTCATATAGCCCTAACCCGAGCCACGTTACAACTCTTTGATGTTGATCATTCTGATCTTGAGTAAGCCTGTGGAAAGAGTGGTGGAAGTCTCATTTGTTAGTGCGCCTATCATAAGATCAATGTTTGCTTGTTGCTTGTTCATAGTTGCCTAATTTTTCGTTGAGCGTGTACACCCCTTGTCAACTCCATAGAGAGAGCCCCTACATGAAACACTTTTATACCCGTGAGATATGGAGTTGAACCTTTTGCTTGAGATGTTCTTGATGTTGCATGTGTCATAGTTTGTGGTTAGATAGATATAGTTTGGAGCACACACACACACTCTTTGTGAATTGCTATAAGTGGATTGATTGTTATAGGAATAGTGAATTCCTAAAATTGCTTCGATTTGTGAATATGAAAAAATGTGATTAGATGCCTGCTGTGTGTAATTTTCCTTGATCTCTTTTGCCAAATGCATGAAAATTGCTAGGGACTAGCAATGAGTAAGTTAGGGGGTGTGATGAGTGTACAAAAGTGCACTCTAAATACCCTATTATCGGAGTAAATTGCTAGAAAGTGAATATGAATATTGAGATATATTTGATATTATTTATTTAATTTCTATTTACATTGAGATATATTTTAGCGGTATTTTAGAAGATTTTAAGTCTCAAATAGTGCATTATTTGTTGGCGAGTGCTAGTTTGCAATTGCGCTTTACATTTAATAGTTTTGGAATAATTTTTGGCTTTTTGACAGATTCGACTATTGAGTTTCAATCGAGATTTGGATGACGTTAAAGTTTCAGAATGAGAAAGTGATCTTCATGAAATATTTAGAGGACGTCTTAAGCTTTTCAAAAAGGTCTGGTTTGCAAAAATCGGAGTTCGTTTGGGCCTCCAAACATTATTTCAAAGACAGGCCTGGAAAGCTGCTATGAACCTCTCCGTCCAGCCAACTTGAAGAGGCCATAACTTGAGCTTCTGAAGCTCAAATCAGATGGTTCTTGAGCCTAGAATTATCTACTCATCCGGGGCTACAACTTTCGTGAAGGGTCTGAGTCGAGATTCAGTTGTTATCTGGTAGAAAATGGAGCGTAAAGTTGGTGATTGTTAGCTGCGCGCGAGAATAAGAAAAGCATAGCAAAGAAAAGAAAGAATAACAAAAATAAAAAAAAAAAAGGGAAGTTTGAAAATTCAAAGCAAGGCTGCACGGTTGGAGGGAGTCTCAATTCTGATTATATTTTGTGTGGGCCCGGTGCTTGGAGATTTGACCAAAAGAAAAGCAAGAAATTGAAGTTGAGGTGAGGGGCTGCACTGCTTTGCAACAGAAACAAGAAGTGGGCCCACGCAATTGACGTTGGCTTGTTGGATGGTGCGGCTGCTGATGCTGGGCGTTTGGCGCGCAATGAGGCGGCTGTTTGGTGAATTGGATGTGGGGCCCGGCGTTGAATAAAACTAGCAAAGAAAGAAGAACCAAGCCAAGCTTGCGTGGGCCGTGTGTGAGGCCTGGCGCTGCGCTGATCCGGTCTGTTATGCGGCTGATATGAGACGCGGTTAGGGCTGATATAAAAGGAAAAAATATACCATTGGACGGCGTTTTGTGGAGAACAGGAAAGAAAAATACAGAGAGGGCTACGGCGGCTGTGCACAGGGAGAAAAGAAGAGAAATACAAAGCAGTGTGCGGCGCAGGAGTTGAGCAGAGTAGAAGAAGCCGCAGCTACTCCATGGCTCAATTTTTCTCCGTAAAATTTACGTAATCCATCCTGTACATGGGTAACTAAATTTTCAAGTGGAGTTAGGGATTACTTTGCACCATAAATGGTTATTTTAATTTATTTTGATTCTTGTACATGGTTTTAATTTGTTAAATCCTTCGTTGATCATTCATAAATTATTGTTAGATTTTATTGTCCGAATAATTAAAGGTTTTAGTCCGTTTATAGATTCAGTCATGCTTTTTCTATTGAGTGGATTAATGTTTTGATTATTTTTGGAACAATTAAATATTTATATTGATTCAATTCTTTGCTGCAATATTGCTCGTTCGGTATATTGTCGTCGTTGGGTTTTTTCAATGTGAATATTAATTTGAGAGATTTAAAAGTGTTGAATGATTTTTCAAAGGGTTATTTTCAGTCTAATTTTAATGCATTATTTTAAATCTTCCGATTGAGATTTTTAGAATTTAATTTCTCAATTGAGTTATCTGTGAATTAAAAATAATTGAAATACCATATATGTGCAAGGGATTCCCGACACTCCACTGTTCGTTAATTTTGAATATTTTCTTCCATTAGTCAATTTGTTTAATTCTTAATTTTCATTCACAGATCATTTTTATATATTTTTATTTTCTCGTTAACCGTTTAATACTTTCTGTAGTTTCAGAAATTCTATTTATTATTCTTTTAATTTAGTCTCTCTGTGGAATCGACACCCCAAAGCTACACTACAACTACCGCGTTATTCTTTGGGCGTAATCATGTTCCATATTCTGTGGAAACGTGATGATCATGATTTTATTGAGTACTTGGGGTCATGATCTGTCACAATGTCTTTCTGATCCACAAATGCTTGAGGACCTACGGGTCGATGTTTGGGAGTGGCCTAATGATTAGTCCATGAGGGACATGTTAAATGCATAGAGCTCTGATGGCATAAAAGGATGGTGGCGGCACTCCCCGCCAAGGACGGTAATTCCAAAGGGGGGAGTGGCCTTGAACGCATCCTGGATAGTGGCGACACTCTTCTCCAAGGACAATGATTCCGAGGAAGGAAGGGCTTTATTAGCATCTGTTCTGTTAGTATTTTATTCATTGATATCCTGATGATTTATTCATGAGTCATTGATATATTTGCTCGCCTACATTGATGATATATTTCTTATTCAGATATTCCTTGTGAGCTTGTTTATTGCTTAACTGTTGAGATACTACTCGTTGATGATGTACTTGCTAATTCTTGAGTTCGGATTGACATTTTACTACTATGATAGTTATATGTTGTTTCGGACCATTCCTTATATTTGTTTAATGATCTGTCTTGGGATGTGCCTTTGAAATTTATACATTTGTTAGTGACTGGCTACTGTGACATTTTTACTCTTCGTACCCTGTTATGATACTATGCTTGTTCATTATTGTTCTTACCCACCTTTGAAATGACCTTGACCCATGGCAGAGTGAGAAGTTTACTTACTGAGCTAAATTAGCTCACTCCATATCTATATTTATTTTTCAAGATTTATCTTCATTAGACTAAAAGGCACAAAGATATGACATTAGTAGACTGGAGGCATCCTAAGCAAGGATTTGATTAGCACTGACGTATGGTGAGTTGGATTCTTCAGACTATTCAGGTGAGTGAAATAACATGATTGAGTTCATTGAAATGCACTAGATATGTTGAGACATGGCTCATGATATTGGTACTCTGGAGATATTATATGTGCTCTGTGGTATATAACTTTGTGGTCTATAGATGAGTTGTATTTTCAAGATGAAGAGTTTTGAATTCTGTTGCTCTGACCCTACATTTGAAATGCAATTCATCGTAAAGTTCAGAAGTTTGCCTTAGGTTGGTCGCGTTGTTGGTAGTGAGACCGGCAAAGCGGCTAAGTGGCATCATAACTTTGGCATCCTTGTAGGGTAGGATGTGGGTCGTGACAATTAATCTAAAAGAGGTTCACCCAACTATAGCAGTAATGGCTGGCTTCAATAGGGACTTAATATTCCCAATAGGAACCATTAAGCTCCCAATCTCTATTGAAAAATGTGATGATAAAAAAACCATGCTCTTGAAACTGATGGTTCTGGATGCCATATCTCCCTATAATATGATCCTAAGAAAACCTTGGATCTATGAAATGCACGCAGTCACATTAACCTTACACCAATGCCTGAAGTCTATTTAGGGAGATAAAGTGGTCATCATCAAGGCCTCCCAATCGACCTGAAGGGAATGCCACACTATAGCTTTAAAAGCAAGGACTCCCAAATAACAATTATAGAAAGCACTTAGGAGTGATGAACTCTTGAGTGCAGAGCTGGAGGGAGGTGGAGAGTGTCCTTCAAAGGTAGAAGAATCACTTAGTCCTCGAGGATGCAGTAGTTCACTCCAAACACGATAAGAGATATAAAAAGTACAACTTGAGCCTTGCGATCCAGATAAAGTCATCCAATTGAGATCGACTCTGAGTCTCAATGAAAAACACGAATTAATAAACTCCTTGAAGACCAATTTGTTAGTCTTTGCTTGGAGTGCCAATGACATGGGAAGCATTGATCCACACTTTATCTCTCATAAGTTAATGGTGGATCTAGACCATACTCGGATATGTCAGAAGAGAAGATCATTCACCCAGAGCAATACAAGATCATTAATGAGAAAGTAAAACGACTTCTGGAAGAAGGCATGATCAGTTAGGTTTTCTATCCTGAATGGTTGGCTAATACTATGCTAGCTTAAAAGAAAAACGAGAAGTGGATAGTATGTGTTACTGACCTAAACCAAGTTTGCCTCAAATATAGTTTCCCTATTCTAAAAATATACCAACTTGTGGATGTCATTGCTAGACACGAGATCTTGAACTTTATGGATGCTTACACTGGATATAATCAAATATAGATATATTGTCACGCCCCGGTCTTAGATGGCCCAGACTAAGGGGTTATCGAGACCCCAATAGGGTAGGTGATTGAGACTAATCATCCTAGTCAAGTGAATCCAATATAGTCCATTTATTTTAGAGTTGATAATTCTTTAAACAATTCTCCTTTAATTGATGTCGGTTCGTTCTCATGCTTATACTTGTTTAAGTTCCGTAATGGGACTAAATGAAATAGATCACAATAAGGTGCAACTAAACCAAAAACATCCATCAACAATATGGAACAAAGTGAAGTTTAGAGCTAATTCTAACGGTCAATGTACAACATATACATTATGTCAAAGAAGGGTAAATGCATCATTTATAATATACAATGAATGAATACAACTAACTAATAGCAATGCTACTCAAGTTTTTATCCATCTCATGCTGCTCCAACAATTGTCCTCTACTAGTCCGGTACTTGCCATTCCCATGAATAGCAGGGATAAGCCATAACGCTCAGTAAGGTTTCCTAAAACACACAAGCATACAACGTGCAAAAATTAATGCAAGTCCAACAAGGACAACCCCTAATGTCCAATATGCAATCCCACGCACACAACAATATCATCAATCAGATTACAGGTATAGACATAACAGTCAAAAGAATAAGATACCACTCCGCGTGGTACAACAGCAATGATAAGGTATTTAAGTAGATCAACATGTACAAACCTCACGAAGCACCTCAATTTCCTATTTACTATAGTCAGAACAATGATATTCAATAACAGTATATTCGATACAAATCAATAGTATGATTAGGCAACAAGTGTAATCACTATACCATCCACGTCGATAACAAGCACAATTCACAACACAATAAGTCGAACCTTGACAAGTTCTATATTTTTCTCTACTTCTTTCACAATCATTCAAGACTACTTAATGGCTCTCGGTAAAGCCTGAGTGCTTTTTGGGCTACTAACCAGATGGAAACATATGACCACCCATGCAAGGTTACGGTTCAAAACTGAAGAGAAACACAATCCCTGTCACAAAAACCCCGGTAATATCCATATCTTCCCCTTTCTCAACTTGGATCTATCTCATTCATAACTTTCCCTTTTCTCAACTTACACTGGCCCATTCGTAACTTCCCATTTCTCAGGCTTTCAACTATTTCATTTCTATCTATACCATTACCGTATCACAATATGTGGTGGCTACACAAGCTCACACCACATCCACATCAATAGTTATACAATACAATACATGACATCTCAATACACATAAATTAGATAATCCATAGGGTGTTCACAAGTTTAAGGGATAATAAAGCATCAGAATGATAATGACAATCATGACAAAAGGGTAGGCAACAATCAAGCATCAAAATAATAACAATCATATTATGAGGATCAATGAGAAGCATACAATACAAATAATTCAGAATCAGATCCTAGTCACAGTCGCCACCAGACTATAAGGAGACACTACTTGTGTCTGTCACAATATGTGTTAGAAACCTCATACACTCCAAGTTCAACTCTCGAGACCACCGCGACCCTTAACATTAAGGTTTCATAGTGTTTCTTTCAGTACTCTTAGGTTGATTTCGCATTAACCTAGCTACCGAGTGCCCATTTTCCCAAATGGATCTCATAAATGTGTTCTCAAGCCTCAAAAACCCTAAGGAGGTCTCATCGTAAAGTTTCTCAGCCATTTGAATGCCTTTTTAACTTATAAGGGTATTATCGTAATTTTACCTGAGAAGTTTCATGTCTACCGAGACCCTGTCTCACAAAACCGACCTTGAAACCTAATCCAAAAAGTTTAAAAGCCCTAAGGACGCTTTTCTCGTATTTTATTAACTCTTTTAGATATATGTTCCATGCCTAGAGGCAAAATCATAATTTTACGTGTTTATGTGGGACCAACCCTGTGTCCCCAATTTTTTAATCTGATATCGTATTTGAATTCCTGACGTCCAAAAAGAGTGGAAACGCCTCTTCTAGATCTTAATTATGCATTCAATGGTTCAATTTATGTCTAGGGGTATAATCGTCATTTTATTGATTTAGGTGAGACACCGGGTTCCAATTTGTTTAATCTGACATTACATTTGAATTCTGGGCATCCAAAAACCTTAGACTGGCCCTTTCTAAATTTTTATTATCCTTTAGATTGTATAATTTATCATTAGGGGTATTTTGATAATTTCACATATTCATATGGGACTACCCCAGGTCCTTGAATGTCCAAACCAACCCCTTCATTGAGTCTGAAACGTCCAAAAACCTTAAGGATAATGCCTTTTTCATTTTTTTGCATTAAAATTTTATTTATTGTAAGGGAAATTTCATAAATTTTACTCCTTTGAATTGGTTCAACTGGTTCAGACGTGAACTAGTTCAAACTAAATGTAACACCTCGAACCGGTTATTAAAAATTAAGTCACTAATTTAATATTAGGGACTTTAAGAAGCAAAATAAGAGTTAAGAAAATTAGATTAAGAAAACGAAGACAATAATATAATAAATTTACGGCTAATGAAACTGATATGTGAAGAAAATAAAAAAAATAATAATACAAGTACTTGAGAAGAAAAGTAAAATTAATACAAAAAAAAGTATAAAATTTAAGTGCAAAAGCCTAACTAAAGGCAAATAAAAAGAAAAGATAAAAAATAGGCCAATAGGTGTTGGCCAAAGAATTGAACCCAAGACCTAGTTTCCCAAAAGACTTATACACAACCCAAGCCAACTAGGCTATCAGTACACATGTGCTATCATGGCCAACAAATAAGCATACAACATAAAAATTATGTGGGAAAAGTTTGAAGCAATGAGGTGTCAACACCCCATTGCACCACCCTCACACCCAATAGGATTTCATGCAACACCACATCAATATATATATATATATATATATGTATGTATATATGTAAATATACATGCTGCATGTATCATTGTGTAAGGGGGCAGAGAAGTCAGAATTGACTCAGACTTGGTACATGTGTGTGTTTGTACGGGTAGAGAGAGAGTGTGTGAGAGAAGGAAGGATAAGGAGGAGGAGGAGAAGAAGAAGAAAGAAGCTTGCATGCAAGCATTGGTCAAGGCACAAGGAGCCTAGAGGATCCAGAATCAACCAAATAGAGGGAGAAGAAGCTCATTATAGAGGTAAAATACCAAAACCTAAAATTTTTCTCTCTCTAAGAAAATTATGGCTACATATTGTTGAATGAAAAATAAACACATGCATGGCTTTTCTTTGATGTTGTAACACGAGTTGGGATTGAAAAGGGTAGTCCTAAGAGGTCTAAGACAGAGACCCACGTAGAACCATCATTGTTAGACCTCAAGAAAGTGGGTCTGAACCAACTGAAAGGAACCTCGATTCCTTGTACGCAAACTTGAACTAGACTTCACAAGGGTCACAAAAACCTTGTTCTGCGACCAAAAAGCCTTAAAGAAGACCCCCAAACCTCAACTTGCAGGTTGCGGTTTTAAAACCAAGCTTCACAAATCCACATCAAAACCTAACTTTTCGAACGGGGAATGAAACCCTATGACAAAAGGATCGCAACAAGCCCAACCCCACTGATTTTGGTAAAGAAATGGCCATGAATGAACTCAATAACTAGATCTGCACCAAACTCCCAACCGAGCCTTTGAGCTCATTTCAACCTCCTAAATCAATGAGAAACCCTAGGTTAAACCATTTGGAGTTGATTAGGCTTGAAAGCAGAGCAAGAGGCTGACCAAAACCTCATGAAATAGAGATGGAAAATCTCTGAAAATTATGGCTACAGTAGCCACTTCGATAGAGAATATGAACAATAGATGGGTCGAGTTGGATTCGGGCTCGAGTTCGGGTCAGAAACCTCCCAACCGCATATAAGGGTAAGTGGGAACGGTGTCATTTAGGGCTTTAGGTTTTAAATTTAAAATGAATATGGGTCTGTTTGACTACACGGTTAGAGGCCTGATTTGATAACCATGGTGAGAATAGGGATATCCTATCCCTAAATTTCACCCTTGTCCGCTGTTTGGCCAACTTAAAATCAGAAAAAAAAAGGGGGGAGTCGCAGCTCTTTAGACTCAAAATAAAGACCTCACACACATGAGGATTCTAAATCCCACACGTGTGCCATTGTGCCACTGTGGCACTTGTGTCAAAATAATGACAGAATATATATAATATTAAATTAATTCAATTATGGTAAAATGTTCCATTACCCAAATAAAATAAAAAGGGTAGTGTATTTGACTTTTTCGATGTTCTGGACCCAATGGCGAGGTCTGTTATACGAGACAAAATTCTGAAAATTAAGACACACAAAATGTAAAAATTATCATTTTACCCTTAATAATGCCCGAAGTCAAATGGAAGTCCGGGAGGGTTTAAATTGACTTTCTTCAACCTTTCGGACCCAACGGTAAGGTTAATATTATCAAATTAAGAACTAAAAAATAAGACATGTGAAAATGCAAGCTTATTAAATTACTCCTAAGAGCCCGACTTGACTACGAATAGTTTGATTTAAGGAAATAAGGCCTATATTAGGAAATTAGGATTCACCCGATCTATGAATAAATTAAGAACACCAAATAGGTGGTGATTTAAGTTAAATGTGGAAGTAATTATATTCTTTATAAATTGTTCTTAGCAACTACAATGAAAAAGGAAAGGGAAAGGCACACTAGTAACGCTAACCCCGAGAATCAATGTAAGTAATCTTGTACTTTGAAGTGGAGGTTTTAACTCCATGATTCCTAAAGTGTTTTAAGTTCAAAATTCTTGTATTTATGTGACTCATGATTTAAATGTGTTATTTGCTTCCATTTTTAAATACTATCTCGACGTACAAGCGAGCTTGTTTAAATTGCTGACTGTTTGTAAGTTCATATCGTAACATGTCTATTTAAATTCAAAATTTGTATTAAATGCCTATCTAAAAGTAAATTTTTTTCATTCTAGCCATGTTTTAAATATTCTTGAATGATGTGTTTAAGTATTTTGAAAGTTATGTCTTAATGTTCCTAAATTTTACGTTCCAATTATACTAGAAGCTCTGTTAAAGTATTTCTGAAAGTTCTGTTTTGAATGCTCTTGAAAATTATCTAGTTGAAAAGAAGTATTTTAAATGATTCCTGTTTGCGAACTAGTAATGTAAGATAATGGTGCATAAACACTACAACTATTGAGACCCTATAAGGCTCAAAATCCTATAAATGCCCAGTAGAAGCTTTATCCCCTAGGTATGAGATATCTCAACTAATCTGTTAAGTTGGGAGTCTGGTTCGAAACAGATTCTACTAAAATAAAAGTGAAAAAGATGTTATGTTCAGAAATGGCAAAAGGTTTATCCCCCATTTTTCTAAACGTGATTTACATGTTCTGATTTTATGATCAAAGGATTTACATTTTCAATTATAATAAAACTAAATCCTCATATTTTGTATTCATGAAATAACTGTTTCACTTGAATGCCTTGAATGAATCATGTTTTAGGTTTGAAGATTCCTATATCCTGCATTTGATGAAATAAGTGCCTAGCCTGAATGCCTTGAATGCTTTATGTTATCTATCTTAAGATTCTTGTATTTTATTTTTGAAGTGTACGAACAATTGGTAGTGATTGTTTTATGAACTCTCTTATACTTAACCCACTACCAGTTGAAAACCATGACAAGGTACTGCATTACTCACGACCTTTTCATAAAGTTCACGTGGATTTGTTACCCATGACTTTTTTAGGTAACTAAGATGGTTGGGAGCCTTGCCCGTACTAAAGAAGGGCGTTTGGAGCTCTGCACTTTAAATTAGCATTTTTGAGAATGACAGGACCAATAGTTGGTCAATCTTCTATAGTATTCTATTTTGGAAAATTTATGTAATTAAGTCCCTAAGGACAACGACCATGTAACATGTTTAACTTTTAAGGATTTAGTAAGCTCTGCATATTTGTTAATTGTATTGTTCTGTGAGTGGTAGTTTCGGGCGGATGTGCGTAAAGAAAGAAAAAAAAGAAGATTTTCATGCTTTCGCAAATTATATTCAAGGCCGCACCGCCGTCCAGCACTGTCGCTTCTAGTCCACCCAGCCGGCCTCCGGGTCGAAGGGTGGCAGTCGCATCCCCATAAATTCGTATAGGCCGAGTCGCAGGGTCGTAACACTAAACCTTTTACAAAATCCCATTTTCCTTATTTGTGAAACCAAACAGCTCTTAAGGTCATCCCAAGACCCAACACGCAGCCTAAACCCGTAACTTGAACCCGCGACTTGATTGACAGACTCGAGTCAATGTTTGACCGCTGACTGGTCAATGTTGACCGTTGACTACCAGAGCCGGTTGCCTCTCAGCACCAATACATCAAAAATTTGTGTTTTTTCACTATTTCGCTTAATTTTTCATCCTAAGGCCTTTTACACCTATTTTAGCGTATAACATGGTCGAATGGGTAAGTTAAACAACACCAGAATCTGGCCAAAGCTTAGATCCCGCTTTTTCGGCGAGTGGCTGTCAACCACTTTTTCCTCCTACTCCAACGATCTCCCTCCTTCATTTTTAGTTCCATTTTGTCCCCCAATGTCTGTACGAAATGATAGGACCCAAGAATTGGATTGAATTAACCCCGAACACTAAAAAGCCCATGCAACCGAATCAATATCCAGTTTTTGGCGAACCAGAGATTTTTGGAAATCACACCTCTTTTACTTCTATCCTGACCTTTATCCCCCCCCTACCCATTCATCTTTTCACTGTCCAAATCAACTGAGATGGGAGACCCATGTCTGGGTCTCTATGGCAGCCACTACATGACACCTCCATGTTTACCTACATATGTATATATCTATATGCACATACACACACACATATATATACATATATATATATACACATTCACATACCCTAGCACACACGCAACACTATATTCAATTGTTAGTGATCTTAAAACAGCTGAAAAACACCCTACCTTAAGTTTACTGCCATGGCTACTATTAGAAAGAGAGTAGAGAGAGAAACTTTTGAGGCCATCAATGGCTGCCAAATCCAGACTCTAGCCCAATTCCTTACTACTCTTCTTTTCTTCTTCCGATCCTCTTTTTCTCTTTCCTAGTTTTCTTTTTCTCTTTCTTAGTTTCAATTCACTATGTGTATCCCACACACACACATACATACACTCTCACACTATTTCACACTCTCTCTTTTTAGCATACATACACACACTTTCCTTTACTCTCCCATGATGGTTTCACAACCTTTACACATATTACACACACTTCCACATACACACAAACACACAAACACACACACTTTTGGGTGTGAGAAAGAGAATTGAAATGGAGGAAGGAGAGAGAGAGAGAGAGAGAGAGAGAGAGGTATACTGAATTGGGGGAGAAAAAAGAGAGGAACAAAGTGGAGTTATCCCTTTCAAATCCTATCATGTGTCATAGTGTTCCCCTATGATACACCTCACCCACATTAAATAATACTTCAACATTAGATCCCATTCGGTCCAACCAAAATAAGACATATGTCATTGCCTATCAAAACTCAACCAAGCTTTTTGAGGAAGCTTTTCACACCTCCCAATGCACCATGTGGCCAGTTGGCCAAGTGTGCGCACACACGCGCCCGAACCTAAATTGTTTCAGAATTACCCCAAAGTTGGAACCCTAGCTAATTTTGACACTCTGATTCCAAATATGCTATCTGTTTTCCCAAATTCTGTTGTTTGTAATTCCATAATTATCTGCATCCCTTCAATGATTATGTAGTCCCGTAACTCACACTAGTCCCAAATAAATTTTTAAAAATTTAATGTAGTCTTAAATTGTTGTACTGGTGGTTTACTAGTCAATTTCATAATTATTCTGACACATCATCGATGTATTACTCACCTGTCCTCAGTCAATGCTGGCAATTTATCAAATTACCTTTTATGATTTTTTTGAATCCTTACATATATCCTTCAGACTAGGAGAATACTACTTTTATATCTGAAATGAGGCATCTACTATTATAAAGTTATGCCCTTCGGGCTAAAAAATGTTGGAGCCACTTATCAACGATTGGTCAACAAGATGTTCCAACATTAGATTGGAAACAGTTCTCAAGAGCAAGAGCAAGAACAAAGGGGAATATGTTTAACATTTGGCACAAGTATTCTGTATCCAAAAATAGCACGGGATGAAATTAAAACCTATCAAGTGTAGCTTTAGGGTGACATAACGAAAGTTTTTGGGCTTCATAATCTCATAAAAAGGAGTAGAAGTTAATCATTTGTAGATCATAGCTCTTCTAGAGATGAACTCCCCTAAAACAAAAAAATCAAATCCAAAACTTGAATGAAAGAATAACAACAATTAATCGATTCATCTCTAAGTCAACTGATTAGTGCCTTTTATTCTTCAAGGCATTAAAAGGAAATAATTTGTTAGACTGGACCCTGGAATGCGAGCAAGCATTTAATCAGCTCAAAGTCTATCCCAGATCCCCAATGCTCTTGTTAAAGCCAATACTCGATGAGAAACATTTTCTTTACCTTGTTATTTCTGACCATATAGTAAGTTTAGCAGTTGTAAGGGAAGAACATGGAATTCAAAAGCCAATAGTTTACATAAGCAAAGCATCCGTGGGTGCTAAAAGTAGGTACTCGAATTTGGAAAAGTTGGCATATGTCCTTATCATCTTAGCTCAGAAGCTAAGGCTTTATTTCTAAACCCACACAATTGTGGTTCTGACCTCTTGCCTGCTCATATTAATCCTTCATAAGCTAGAGGTTTCTGGGCGATTAATGAAGTGGTCAATGGAATTAGGTGAATTCAATATTCACTATGTGCTCAAAGCTTCTATTAAGGCACAAGCCTTAATAGAGTTCATAATAGAATTCACCAAGCCTACTCAGCTTGATGATACTTAAACCTTAGAGGTAAATTGGGTCATGAAGACTGTTGATTCCTCCACTAAGAAAGGAACATGCATTGGAGTTGTTCTCTAAAGACTAGAAGGACATCTCTTAGAAAAAGTAGTAACTTTAGGATTCCAAACATCTAACAATAAGGAGGAATATAAATATCTGAACTATGGGATAAATATGTCGAAAGAATGTGGGACCCAACACCTCAGTGCCTACTCAAATTTCCAACTTGTGGTCAATCAAGTTTTAGGAGACTTTGTTGTGAAAGACCAAAGAATGGGCTAATATGTCGAGCATGTCAAATCTCTAGCAAGTTCATTCCAAAAGGTTTACCCTAGAGAAAATAGAACAAGTGGAAAATACCTGTGCCAATATGTTGGTTAACTTGGCAACTTTTATCAGCACAAATATAAAGGTTGATATTAGAACTACTTATCAGATTTTTCCTAATATTAATCAGTCTGAACGATTATTATAAATTGGAGAAATAGAAAATCAGATGACTCTTATCATCCATTATTTAAAACATGGCCTCATTCTAGAAGATAGGGATCAGTCTAGAAGAATACATATTAGGTCAGCCCCGATATGTAATCTTGAATGGAAGACTCTATCAAAGATTGTTTTCACTACCACTTTGAGCTGCTTAACCCTAGAAGAGGCACACTATGTATTGATAAAGATCCATGAGGGCATATGTGAAAACCATAATGGGGGAAGAACTTTATCCCACCAAGCTCTCTCCTAGGGATACCACTAGTTTACCATGCAAAAAAAATGCAAAAGCATATGTGAAAAAGTGTGAAAAATGCCAGAGGTTTTCTCCATCCCAGCATCAACCACTTTAGAAGTTAATCCCCATCATAAGCCCTTAGCCTTTTTTTTAGTGGGGAATAGATATTATTAGATCACTGTCCATAGTTGCACAGAACAAGAAATTCCTAATAATTGCCATAGATTATTTTACCAAGTGGGGTAGAGGCACAACCTTTGGCTAAAATTACGAAATCGGAAGTGCGAAGCTTTACATTAGTGTTAAAATTAGAATAAGCAATCCATATTCCTGAAATTGAGAAATGAATTGAATTGGGGGTTGTTTTTTTACAAGGATAAGAAATTAAATTAAAAATAATTATAAAGAGGTGGATTAATGCTAGAAAATTACAAATAGCTGAACCAAAATAGGCAAATTACAAAAATGCTTACTAGTTTGTTAAATATGAGATAAAAGTTAATTAAAATACAAACAGAGGCATATTCAGTATTTTTGGGTGCTCTGAACTCAAATATAAGGTTCATTTTGACATCTGGAGATTGTCCCACCTAAATTTGTAAAATGACGAAAATGCCTCTAGTGTTAGAAAGAGTAATTAAAAGGTAAATTGAATTTCAAAAAGGGTGTGTCCAAGGTTTTTAGACATTCCAGATTCAAATATGATGTCATATTTGAAAATTTAGGACACGAGATTGGTCCCAAATAAATGATTGTAATTACAAAAATGCCCATTGGCTTTAAACAGATAACAAAAATGTAATTAAACTATGTAAATAGTATCCCTAGGATTTTTGGACTTTTTGAATTCGATTCTATGATTCGTTTGGGGAAGTTGTGTCTTGATAGACATGAAATTAGTGTTGATAAAATTACAAAAATACCTTTAGGGATTTAGAAGACACCTAGAAGCTATGGACTTATAGGATAGGACCTCATTAAGATTTTTAGAGTCCAATAATTCATTTTCAACATCCGATTAGGTAAACGGATACATGATGTACATGTGAGGGGACATTTAGCCCTAATAAAATTATAGAATATAATATGAAATATGACTAATGAAGGTAAGGGTTGCCAAATAAGCGAAAAAAAGATTCCTAAACTTAAAATGAAATATGGAGAGATTAATATAAGCTAAGATATAGGGATTAAATGATTGCGTAAGATATTTATTGACTATCTAAATTGTGAATTGGGATGAAATGATAACCTTAAGTCGAAGATAGATGAACTAAATCACTAGAGTGCACTAATACTAAGAATATATTCTAGAAGACTATATCTCTATTACATTTGAGGACATCGATGATATGTGTTTGTTATGTGGATTGTACTATAGATTATATATGCTAGTATTTTTATTAATGAATTCTCCTTATGCAGGAAATGGTTGTGCATTGTGGATTGAATATGTAGACTTATATTATATGTTTGGATGTTGATTATATAATAGAGAGTGTATTGCATAGAATTGTTTATAAGTATTGATGACTTGTATATGATATTTTTTGTATATTGTTGTTGCATGTTAAGTACTAGGAACTTCCTCACTCGGGTTTGTATTAGTTTTTCATGAATTGCATGTTTATGAGTTTTGAAAAATCTTACTGAGTGTTATAGCTCACCCTTGCTATTTATGGGAATGAAAGGTATATGAGAAGTTAAATGAAAACTACAGGTTTAGTTCGAGGAAGACCACAAACTTAGATTATGTTGTCTTGTAGAGTGACATGTAGGTGCGTGGGTAATTGTATTTGTATCAAGGGTGCGTATACCCTTTTTGGATCATGTATGCATGTGTACAAAAGTATTGTTTAATGGGTAGTTAGAGTTAACTCTAAACACACCGATTTCCTCTCTTTAAACTTTACGGATATATATACCTATATATATATGCATACATAAGTATAAAGATATGTGTATGTATTAGTGTAAACAAAATTGTATGTATTAGAAAGCTTACCTTAGGCTTTTCTATTAATGATAGCAGTGGAATCTTCCACTTTCTCCATCTTTTTCTCTCCATATGGTATAGGTGAGTGTATCTTTCTCTATGACTCACTGTTTATAAATACTCTATACTCTGTCCTTTCCATTTGGTGTGCATTTAATTCATAAGGCAAGGCTAATTTATAGACTTGGTTGGATGAAAAAAATCTTTCGCAAATGCAATATCTAATTTCAAATATAGTGGTTCCTAACTTTAGTTGTCGTCTAAAATAACTGTTGTTTTATCTTTTCAAATCGTCACCAAGTCGTTCATTGTACCAACACCGACTTTTTTACAAAATTTTAAAAACTTTATTATTGCATCAATCTGTAATTTGTAGATTTAGGCACCAATCATGACCCTTTTCTTCATTCTCTCTTATTTCCCTTCTTTCTTCCCGTACCAAAAGCCTTTCCCCAAGCCATTTTTTAAACTTCTGGCATGTATTAAATGCATGCTTTCAAAACTTCTTTCTTTCTTTTCTTTTCCTTCTTTTTCCTCATTCTTTTTTACCTTTCTGAAGTTGACTAGTTGCTTATATATATATATATATATATATATACACACACACATACATTATTATGTAATTGTCTTATATCTATATATACCATTTTGTAGTTATATAACATATATATGTGTGTATATATATATATCATTATATAGTTGTCATATATATATATATATATAGCTATTTTATGAAAAAAATTTATTGATAAAGTCTAAATGGATATTGTTAGTCCTAAGGGTTTTCAACCAAGAGCATCTCAGTAATTTTGATGATAACAAAGCATTATCCATGTGAACTAATGTTTTATTCAAGTGGTAATGCAAATACGTCATCTAGGTCAAAGAAGAATGTTGACCAAGAAATGACCTAGTCTATGAAGTTGAAAGATTCCACTCAAGAACATGCTTCAAGGCAAGAATCAAATCAAGTGGAATACTCTCATGATAAATCAAGAAAATGGACACACTTAAGCCCAAGATTTCAAGAGAAGTCAAGTAAAGACTTCTATTTCTCCTATTTTGGGTTTTGAGTGATTTAGGGTTAGATTGATCATTGGTCGTAAGCTTGTACTATTTAAAATGATCAACTAAGAACTAACCTAAAATGATTTTTCAAAATAAAACAATTGCCATACTTTAAGTTTTGAAATATCAAAAGGTTTTGATAAAAGAACACTGAGAAAATTAAGCAAGAAAGCATTCACTTTCCAAACTAGTCAATCAATTCATAGAACTAATCGACTGATTCTTAAGGCTTATTTTTACGCTGATCGATGAAACTAGTCAACCAGTTCATGGAACCAGTCAACGCAGTGACCATTTTATAAAAAGCCTGAACTTACTATCCAAATTAGTTGACCTAAAGGATAATTCAGTCGACCATTTTTCAAAGGTTAAAACAGTGTACATCAATCAACTGATCCGAAAGACCAGTCAATTGATTATTTTTGACTAAATGAACCTCAAACCCTTTGGACAATTCAGTTGACCTAATCAGTTGATCAATCCTCAATCTAGTTTACTATTGATGATTCAATTGATTGAATTTGTCGATCTAGCACATCGATATTCAAATTTTGAACAGACAAAAATGGGGAAAACGATTCTTTTTGAAAAACAAAGGACATATTATTTTAAGGGCAATAAATAGAGATTCTCTAAGGAATTCTATGCCATCTCTTTACATACTTACACTTCTATGTCTTTATTCTTGACTTTAGATCCAAACATTAAAAACCTAGATTTAAAAGTTCTACTCATCTTAAATACTTTGAGCTTACACATGATCTATCTATAGAGAGGCAACATTTTATTGAGCGAAATATACTCTTGAAGAGAATGCCTTTTGGTAAACAACTTTGTAACATCTCATTGCAGTAAAAGTTATGAGTAGGTGCTACTCGGTGTGGTAAACTGTATATTTTGCTAGGATAAAAGGGCTGCAGTCTTCGCTTTATAAAGATTTGGTCTCCACCTGCAAGGAGGTCACAATAATAAAAAAAAATCAAGCGGGGATGCTTGAGTTGAGGACATAAGAAATTTTTTGAACCTCGTAAATCGTTGTGTTTGCTCTCTCTCTTTCTCTCTTTACTCTTTACTTATTTGTTTTTTTATAGCATTCGTTTTTAAAGTTTGTAAAATAAGTCAATATTTATAAAATAACTTATTCTCCCCTACTATAGGTTAAATGTGATTGGTGGGTTTTGGGAATGTGAGCACACTTAACCGAAATGTAAATGAACTACACATCATATCAAGCTCAAATATGTAGCGGAAGAAATCACAAATGTTTACAAGCATCCAACAAGTTTCTAGATAGGCTAAATATTTGTTTAACATTATATACGTATGAGTTACATTACTTCACATCAAATTCGAACACTCGTTTGCAAGTCCCTTATTACATCAACTGTGGGTCTCATACTCCACGTTCATATCTTGTTTAGATTTGATCTTTATACTTTACTCTAACTGTGGGTCCCATACCCCACATTCTTTTTAGATCCTTACACTTCACTTCTTCTCACCTGTAAATGTCATGGATAAATCCACGTGAGTTTCGTAAAAAGCTCGTGAGTAATTCTAGTACTTTGTCACGGGTTTCCAACCGATAGTGTTTTGAAGTATAAAATATTTCATGGTAAATTCATGCCATCGACTGATCACATTTTCAATATAGGATATGGATACTTGAATCATAATATTTGACATAAAGGATTTAAACATATAAACTTGGAACAATAGCTTGAAACAAGAACCATTTCAAGATGAATCAAGTAAAGCATTTCATTTCGTAAACACATAGCAGGATTGCCTTTAGTGGCATAGAATGTATATATTTTTTTTAATGAAAAACAGGATGAATAAATCATTTTTGTACGATTAGGAGTGTAAAAAACTTTACTTATAAAGCACGAGGATTAAAAATCATTTTCATGTAATCAAGAGGGTGAAACCCCTTTATTTCACAAACACGAGGAATGAAATCCTTTTTGATTAAACACGAGGGTACCCTTTCTTATAAAACATGAGGATAAAAATTGTCACGACCCGAAACCCGGCCTTTGCGGATCCCGAACTGCGACCACCACCCTTCAACCCGTGGGCCGTCGGGCGAGGCTTCACGTGAGCAACGGTGCCGAACGGCTATGCGATAGGGCCAGAACTAGCAAATTGCGGAGTGTGAAAAACTTTTTCTGTTCGCACACTTGCTTAGTACCATCGCTTCTTCTTCTTCTTCTTCTTCGGAATGGTAAACAATTATTATACATTCAGAGCATAATAACCATTCTAAGGTTTTATACATATTACATATCCGTTGCCTCTCGAGCTTAAGTACATGTTTGTCCAAAATTTACAACATCAAATTTGACCAACTACGGGTCCTAGAACTTCCAAAATTCCTGAGCACAGTTCAAACATCTTCCTCGTCAAAGATCAAGACTTGCTTTTAGTCACCTGAAAGGGGGACAGATAAAAATCCGGGTAAGCTAATCTAAGCTTGTGAGTAATTCCGATACTTTGTCATGGGTTTCAATTGGTAGTGGGTTAGTTACAAGAGAAGGTTCATATAAACATACACTACCAATTGTACATATACTTCAGATACAGAAAACAAAATTGTTCTAAAGGATAGCGTGAAGCATACAAGGCATTCAAGCTAGGCATGTATTTCAATAATCGCAAAATACAAGAATTCTTCAAATCACGTGGCATGATGCATTTTTAATGCATTCAATAAAGAATTTAATATTCAATAGAATTTATAAACATGTGCAGAGTGGCCATTTGAAGACCAAGGAAATAATTTGAAATCCTTTCCATGAAAATAGGAGGATGCAGCTTCTTCTTCTTTAAAACATGGGGTTATATAAAAACCCGTTCCAGATAAATGGGGGTTTAAAACCTGCTACCATTTCTGAAAACATTTGTCTTCTTTACACTTTGATTAGGTGGAAATCTGTTTTGAACCAGATTCCAGTTTTACTTCTCGTGGAGATATCTCATGCCTAGGGGATTAGATCCTCCTACCGGGCATTCTTCATGTCAATTGAGTTCCGAAGGAATCCCAATATCATTACTTGGTGCTTACGCACAATTATCTTGCAAAACCATGACTTCTTCATGAAATGTTTTTTTTGAGCATAAAAAAACGTGACTTCTTCATTGGATGCTTTTCAAAGAACATCGAAATATGGCTTCTTTAAATAAATGCTTTTTATGAGCATCGAGAACATGATTTCTTCAAATATAAGCTTTTCATAAGCGATTGAAACATGACTTTTCAAATAGATGTTTTTCATGAGTATAAAAACATGGCTTTTTTAAAAAGATGCTTTGCATGAGTAATTAAACGAGAACATTTCAACAGAGTCTTCAACACTTGGAACACAACGATTAGGACATTTAAAACATAAGCTTCAAAGTATTAAATCACAATGTACAGGAGCATTTAAAAAAAATGGAGGAATTTATTTTTAGAAAGGCATTTAATAAAATTGTCATTTAACATGGATATACTAGAACATGATTACAGAAGGCCAGAAACATAACCAAGTTAACTTGCATATCATAATAGAGTTTTAAAAAGGGAAGCAATAATATTTAAAACAGGAGTCATATAAATACGGAATTGAATTTAAAGTACTTCAGAAATTGAACTCGTAATACTTCAAAAATTTTGAACTTAACTTCTTTAGAATCTATGGAGATTAAAACCTCTACTTCAAAGTACAAGATTACTCACCTTGTTCTCCCAGCTCAGCACTACTGGTGGCTTTCCCTTTCCCTTTGAAATTCCTAAAAATCAAATTCATCAAGACTTTAATTAATTTCTCATTTACTTCGAATCATCTCTAATTTGATGCTCTTCATTTAATCTTAGACCCAACGTATCCTAACTTCCTAGGATTGGTCTTACCGATCTACTTGTGGTAAATTAATAAGTTTTATTTTTTTCACGTGGCTTACTTTCTCAGTACCTAATTTGGTATTTTGGACCTCACCGTTGGATTCAGAACGTTGAAGAAAGTCAATTTAGGCTTTCGCAGAACTCCGTTTGAGTTTGGTAGCAGTAGGGGCATTTTGGTAATTTACACTTTAACGTATCCAAATTTTTTGGGATCCCGTCTCGTGAAATAGACCCCACCATTGGGTCCAAAACGTCCAAAAGAGTTAAAATACACTATTCGTTTACTTTATTTGGACTTCATTTGCTTTATTTATGACCTAGGGATATTTTTGGAATTTTATTTATTTATAAAATAATTTAAATTAATTAATTATTTATTAAATTATTTTTCAGGGGTATATGTGAAATAATTTTCTTAAACTGTGGGCCAGAACTGAATTCCGTAAAACTGTTGGGGGTCAAAATACAATTAATTAAAGTTCTGGTTTTCTTTTAATTAATTAATCACTGAACCGGAGGGTTCTTGTTTTAAAACCCTAAACCGGTTTATTTAGTCACTGGACCGACCGGTTTGGTTCATTCTCACCGAACTGTTCTAACCTAAATCAAAATGGCATCGTGTTAATAATGCGGTGGCTATCCCGTCTCCCTACACGTGTCTTGAGTTAACCCATCCAAGTCGGTTTAAAACAGCAAGTTGACTCGTCGTCTTCCTTACCAAATTAAGCACTGTTGCCCTAATTTCTGGGTTTCTTTCTTTTCAATTTCGTGCATTTTGGGCCACTGATTTTCTCTGTTCTTAGCTGATACACATTCCTAGGGATTTGGCCTATCTTTTGGCATTCATTTGATACTTTAAAACTAACCTAAATGTTTGGTTTCATACCTAATACCCGAACCTGCAACTCCCTGGTAAACCCTCGTTTTATCACCATTTTTAATGGAGTTTGGTTCTGCGTGATCCTCATGGCATAGAGGTTCAGTCCTCATTCCAAAAAGCAGGTTCTATCGTGTTTTCGTGAGGTTGGGTTCTAAAACCCAAACCTGCAACTCGTGATTTCATGGTCGATTCTAGGTCTTTGGGATCGCGGTCTAGCATTTTTAAGACATTGAAATGGTCTAGTTTAAGTTCTAATAGGCCAAAATTTAATCGACAATGGTTGGTTTAGACCTGGTTCAGTCTAAGGTGTATCAATGGCAGCTGGGTGTATGGCTTAAGGTTCTAGGTTGTTTCGAGGTCTCATTTTCGTGCCCTAGCTCAAGAAAATATCATGCATGCAATTATAAGACTTAACAACACCAAACTGCACCAGAAATTTAAACAAAGAAAAATCAGACAATTGGTGTTCATACCTTTCGCCCAGCAGTTTCTCTTTCTAGTCGTGGCTCAAGGTGGGAACTCAATGGGTTGGCCTTGTCCTGCTCGTGCACTCCCCTAATCCTTTCTCCCTTTGCACCTCCAATGGTCACCCAACCTCACACACAAGCATACACACAAGGCTTTACACACACTCTCTCTTTAACTCACACACACACACACACACACACTCTCTCTCTCTCTCTCTCTATATATATATATATATATATATATATTTCAGACTTGTACACTTTCTGATTACTCATTCCACACGTCCACACTAATATATGGTCATGTGCATTTTACTTATTGATTTATAAATAATTATTGGGTTGCATGTAAAGTGGTTGGTGGGGAGGTAACTGATATGAGTTGAAAGGAGATGATGTGGGCTAATGATATGGGGATTTAATGCATGGCCATTGGCTAATTTGGGAGGTGGCCTTGGCTAAATTGGGTTTAAATACAAATTGGTTGCATATCTAGGCACAAAGATGCTAACAGCCCACTTGGTAATTTTTTTAGATAACAAGAATCTTGCCCCACTTGGTCAAGGGTTCAAATCCCCTTGGCCTCACTTTTGGGCATTTTTCCACATTTTGGGCTTAGGCCTTGTTTGATTGGCGCAGAATTCCATTTTGACTATTTTCTTAATATTTTCTCTTTCGTTGCTCTTTTTTCGACGCGGTTTCTTCTGAGGGTTTCGTATTTTGGTTAGCTTTGTTATCAAAGGCCTCGTATCAGTTATTATTTATTTGTGGCCGTCATAGTTTGCTAATTCAAGTTTCCATAGTGTTAAAATAACATCATTTCGCCTAATGAATTTGTAATTTGGTTCGTGCATTATGTCCTCATTTCTAATGTGCTTAATTATTTTATTGGTTTATCATGACCATCATGGGGTTCCCGATTAACTTCTTAATTATTCTTTATGTCAGTTCTAATTAATAATTAGCAAACTAATTATTAATTAATCAGGGTCGGGGTGTTACAAAAACCATTTCCAAGAGAATGGGGGTTCGAAAACCTTCTTCCATTTTTAATTATGTTTGTTTTCACTTTATACGAGAATCCATATCGATCTAGACTCTAAGCTTACTGGAGGCCATATAATTCATAACCTAAACAGGAGAGATCTCTAGCATTCTTATGGGCTTTACAAGAGTGAGTTTTAAAGGATCCACTAATCAAGAGTGTTTATGCAATAATTTTCTTGCATGACCATTTTGCAAACAAGAAGCATTTATTTAAAATATTACTTTTCAAGTAGATACTTTTCAAGAGCAAGTTAAGTATGACTTGAATGAGAAACATTCATTTTCAAAAGAAGATATTTAACATAAATTTATAAATGGAATAATGAGCATGCTTGAAATAAGATTTGTATAAATAGCTGGCATTTAAATGTTAGCACTTTCAAACAGAACAAGAAGCATGCTTAAAACAGGAGTTATGTAATTAAATAACGGAGATTTGAATCAAAATATTTTATAAAACATGGAGTTAAATGCTCCACTTTAGAGTATAAGATTACTCATCTATGGTCCAGATTCTACAGTCATAATCTAACATTCTTCACCAATCATCACATCTTCAATTCCTTGTTGGTAGTCCTAAATCATATATCAAAATGAGCTTAATACCTAAATAAGTACATAATTTAATTTAATCATTGCTTCTTTGATTTTTTAGTCTTAACCAACCCCATTTTTGGATTCAATGGCCTTCTAAACCTTAAGGTAAGTCCCCTATCCTTCCCGAGTTCAACCAATGGCTTGTTTAACCATTAAGGGTATTTTAGTAATTTTGTCTTTTTGCGTGTCCAATTTTTGGTACTTAATTTAGTAGTTTGGACTTTATCGTTAAGTCTAGAATGTCTAAAATAGTCAAGGTAGACCATTTTTTATATTTAAATAGGCCTTAGTCACGGCTAGGGGTATAATCATAATTTCATATTCTATGTATTTACTTTTTTGATATTTTTTTTTGTTAAAATGAACTCTGCCGTTGAGTCTAGAGTGATAAGAAAAGTCAGAATAAACATTCTCTGGTAATTAATTGGCTCATGTGTCACGAAGGGTATTTTGGTAATTATAATATTTTATGTGTTCTAAGTTTTAAAACTTTGTTTGGTCAAATGAACTTCAACATTAGACCCAATACGTCAAAAAATTGTCAGGGTGGATTTTTTTTTTATTTTGTTTGTCCTTAATGAATAATTAATTAATTATAAAATTCTATATTTATAACATATATATTTTTAATTCACATAATTACTAGCCACCTTTAATGACTTCTTGGTAGCTGCCTTAGCCTTAAGGGTTTGAGCCCTGCACCTGTGCTTCCCCCCAACTCCCCTTTTTTTTTTAAATTTTTCTAAACCAAACGGCTGTCTTTAATGGCTTCTCGGTAGCTGCCTTAGCCTTAAGGGTTTGAGCCCTGCACCTGTGCTTCCCCCCACTCCCATTTTTTTTTAAATTTTTCTAAACCAAACGGCAGACAGCGTTAGAAGCGGATAGGCTATCCCTATCCTTCCCATCCAATTTACTAACCTTATAACCAAACGACCTTGATTTAATTTTAAAGTATTTACTTACTTAATCCCCAAAACGATGCAATATATACTAACCCGAATAGCATCTGGTTCGGATCTGACCCAAACCCAGATTCGGTCTGCCCTACTTGGGTCCGATCAACTCGTCTTCTCCGGCACCTTCTCTGGCAACGTCGTCGGAAATCATGTTTTTCGATTTTTAAAACTTGGTTTTTAGCGCTGTTTCGAGCCATTTTTCACTCCTAATCATCTCTAGGTTCAATCTACAATCATCTGGGGTCGCTTTGGTTTATCAAAATACTCTGAAATGGCTGGGAAAATTGAGACCCGATTCTCCGGCATCTCTGAAATTTCCTATTTTCTCACTCATTTTTGAGTGAAAATGGACCCATTTGAACCATTTGATTCCTCGTTTAAAGGCTACAAACTCTTACAATCCAATATAAGCTTTTCATCCATTTTTTTTAGATATCCTAATTATCCCTCCCCACTGTAAATTGGATTTTCTCTCTTAATACTAAGCCAATCAGCCCCTTCTTTTTGCGTTGTGATCATTAGGTCTTCCAGTTTATGTCTCAAGGTATATAACTTCGTTTTGTTTTGGTTGAATTTCGAGCTTCTCTTAAATCTTCTTCAATGGCAGGTCGGGTTCTAAGGATTTTCAGCCTTATTTTCCATCGTAGAATCATTCTATTTCAATACAGAAACTCAAAGAAAGCTAAAGAATTGGAACTCGCCTTTGTTGAGTTTTCAATCCGATTCTCTCTTTCTAAAAATGCAGTGTTCTCTCTCCTCTATTCCTCATTCGTTCCTGCTGCTTCCACAACTTTTCCCCCATTTGAGGACCTCACTTCTTCTTCTCCATGGTCCAAGTTGAGGTGCACCCATCCTTTTCTTTCTCCCTCCTCGGTTCCTCCCCGCCCCCCTCTCTCTCTCTCTCTCTCATCTCTTTCTCTTTCTCTCTCTGCACGCAGCCTTTAGAGCTACATGTGGGCACCGCCCCTCCTCAATTTCTCTACTTCCTTGTTAAGGAAAGTGGTTGCCATCCCCTTAACCCATTGTAGTAAAGCCACCTCATGCTTAGTGGTTCAAGAAACGCACCAACTCGTTTTCACACACACACATTCTCACACGTGCACTTGGTTGTAATTATCTACATATATACATATCATTGTGTGTATATTTTGTGCATTATTTTCCCTTCTCTTCATGCGTCCCATGTGCACACACACACATATAGATATATATATATATATATCATTGTATATTTTGTGCATTATTTTTTCTTCTCTTCATGTGTCCCATGTGCACATATATATATATATATATATACATATCAATGTATATTTTGTGTATTATTTTTCCTTCTCTTCATGTGTCCCATGTGCACATAGATTAGGACATTTATCTCCAATTAGGTGACTTCATAGACATTAATTAATCTAACTCTTTCGATGTACTAATTTCATCATTCTTGACTTATGATGTATTTAACCACTTAACTTTAACTTATGTTAGGTTAAGTCCATATATGATTAGGTTAAGTTTTCTAATTTTAACTTATAATATTTTACACATTGTTTAAAGCTTCAAAAATTTTACTATTGATGTTGTTTTTTGATGTATGACAAATTATCCAATTTATTAGATAGAAGTGCTACAATAAATATCTAGGCAACAAATATCTCCCAACCTTGACCCATCATTTTATTGTTAGATTATGATTTTTATAGGTAAAACTTACGATTAGTAAATACTATTATTATTTTTATCCTGTCATCTAGTACATACGTGTACCAAAAAGTTGATATCTCATGACCTCATCAAGGTTGATATAGTAGCGTATTTTAATATGTATAAACCCATGATAATATTAATTTATTCAGCTTATTATTTATTATATATATATATATATTTAATTTGGTCTATAATCGTTGACGAATTAATTATATCTTATCGGGCATATGGTCTACTTGGATTGGGTAGTACACTTAGTAATTTTTTTTATGCTCATTATTTATTTAATATTTTATTATTATTTTTCATTAAAAGGTATGGTGCCTATTTAAAATGAGACTTGACTTAACATTTATTCGTTTATTGGCCTATGAAATATTTCAAAAAAATGGAATGTTACACATGCACTCAATTCATGTCAGCCGTAGTTGTGCCACGCCAGCACTATGATACGCCAGACCTAGATAACCATATCAATAAGAATGCGTAGTCAGGTTGCCATGTTGGCTTGCCACGAAAGTAGCTATGTCAATAGACACGTAAGTAGCGATATCAACAACTATAGTGCCACGTGGTGCCATATATGTTAGTTTGTTTGCCATGTCATTTAGGGAAACACTATATAGACCAGTTCACCTATACCGGTTCAGTCTATTCTATTCATTTGATTGGTTTACCTTGATCTTGACCAATTCTTGACTAGTTGAGGCTGGTTCTTATGATTTTTTGAGCCGTTATTTTCAATTTTGAGGTCTATTTTGCCTACTTATACTTTTAGATTCATGTTTTGCCTTATTATCTTTTTATATTTAAGGTTAATTAGCACTTGTTATCACAATATACAAAAGTAGTAGTAGAGAGACAAACACCCATGTCCTGTAATAGTTATCTCAATAAAAAAAAGCTTTGAAGCAATATCAAAGAGGGCACGATACTTAGCCTTTGTCTTGGACCAAACAACAATAATTTGTTTCTTGTTACACCATAAGATAAGAAAAGTACCAAGCATAAAATAGTAACTAGTAGTAGAGCGGCAATTTGTAAGATCCCGTGCCCAATTTGCATCAATATAAGGACGTAACATAAAAATTGATTGTGAGGAGACGTGAAGACCATAGAATAATGTCCTTTTAAGGTAGCAAAGAATGTGAAGTACAACAACGAAGTGGGTAGAGCAAGGTGCATGCTACCATAAACTGACTTTCTTGAAGAACAACATATGAGATGTTAGGGAGTGTGGCGGTAAGATAAATGAGGCTTCTAACCAACTATCAATATAGTGTGGGATCATGAAGAATTTCCCCCTCATGGGAAGTAGGGAAAGAATTTGGTTTGTAAGAGTGTCTGTGATCTTGTGGTCGGTCAGATTAGCCCGTGAGAGAAAATAAGATGCACACTTGGCTTGTGTCAGATAATAACCATTAGATGATGAATATATCACAAGACTAAGAAATTAAAATAATTGAGAATACCAAAGGTCATTCATATCAAACTACTAACAGAGAAAATGCTTGAGCTTCTAAAAATCATTAAGATCATCTAGTGATGATCATATCATCAACTTACAACAATAGAAGAATGGTGCCTTTATGTGTGTAATGAATAAAGAGAGCTAAATTGTAGGAGTTGTTAGAGTAGCCAAGCTAGGAGATGATGCTGCTAAACTTGGAAAACCAAGCTTGAAGAGATTCCTTAAGAACATAGAGAGTTCGATGCAGCCAACAAACTTTGTTTGAAGTATGAGAAAGTTTAAGAGGTGGGTTCATATAAACTTTATCACTCAGATCATATTAAAGAAGGTATTCTTTACATCCATCTAGAAAAGAGAACAACGATGAGAGGCAAAAGGAGTTAGAAAAGTATAAAATAAGGAGAGGCGAGCAACATCAGCAGAGGTCTTCTCATAATCAACACTATACTCTTGAGTAAATCCTCAAGTTAAAAGATGAGTAACTGGTGATCTAACATGGTATTAGAACTCTGGTTGTGAGAGGTATTGGGTTTAAGTTTATCTCCTATTTATTCGTTACAATCACTACAAAAAATGATATTTTTTGCGACGCACCTTATTTGCAACGCACAATAAGTGTCGCAAAAAGACACTATTAGCGACGTACACCACGTCCGTCGCTAAAAAGCAACAAAGAGGCCTTTCCCACCCGAAAAAATAGGCGCAAATCTTTTGGCGATGGACATATCTTTATTAGCGACGCACATGTGCGTCGCCAAAAGTTAGCGACGCACAGGTGAGCGTCGCTAATAGTTTGATTAGGAGAACGACGTCGTCTTAGGATTTGTTTGCGACGCACAAGGACTTTTTAACGATGCACACTATGTGTTGCTAAAAAGTCCCCCATTTATAACGCAGCCGTGACTCCTGGTTTCTTCTTCTTCTCTCTGTTTTGATCCCTAATTTTTCTCCCTCTCGATCTGTCACTCTCAATCCCTAAGCACGGTTTCGACGGCGGCGGACGACACATTTGGCGACGGCGACAGACAGCCCAATCGGCGACGACGACTTTTCACTCAACACAGTAACTCTCTTTCTCTCTGTCTCTCTCTTGATTCACAATATTTAGTTAGAGCAATGATTTATGGTTTACTTTTTGTATTTTCTACAAATCTTGCATGATTGGCTCAGTTTTTGCTAACGACTAGGTTTGTAAACTCGTAGTCATTTGGATACTGTTTTAGTTCTTAATCCTATATTTTTTGTTGGTAGTTATTCCATTGTGTGTGCGTCGCCAAAAGTTAGTGACACACAGGTGAGCGTCGCTAATAATTTGATTAGGAGAACGACGTCGTATTAGGATTTGTTTGCAACACACAAGGACTTTTTAGCGACTCACAGTGAAAAGTCCCCCATTTATAACGCAGTCGCGACCCCTGGTTTCTTCTTCTTCTTCTCTCTGTTTTGATCCCTAATTTTTCTCCCTCTCGATCTGTCACTCTCACTCCCTAAGCACGGTTTCAACGACGGCGGACGGCACATTTGGTGAAGGCGACAAATAGCCCAATTGGCGACGACGAATTTTCACTCAACACGGTAACTCTCTTTCTCTCTGTCTCTCTCTTGATTCACAATATTTAGTTAGAGAAATGATTGATGGTTTACTTTTTGTATTTTTTACAAATCTTGCATGATTGGCTCAGTTTTTGCTAACGATTAGGTTTGTAGACTCGTAGTCATTTGGATACTGTTTTAGTTCTTAATCCTATATTTTCCGTTGGTAGTTTTTCCACTGTGTGTTTCATTAGTATCAAAAGTTTTAAACTTCTATTGTATTTAGTATATTTTTTTATTTGATTTTTTTTCCTATTGCATAAGCATTTTGAGGGTGTTAATAGCCAGGTTTCAAAGATTTTTTGCCTGATTTTGTCAAGATGAACATGCTCAAAATGGAATTGATGATAAACTGGGTTCTGTGCACATGCATCACATTGGCCCCTTCCGCTAGTATAATGATATAAAATAAGTTGTTGAGATGAATCAATTGTGAATATGTGAGAATATAGGCGAGGCTATGGAAACCAAACTATGATTCATTGTTATTAGACTTGTTAATTTGTTTAATAGATTATAAGGTTTTATTGGTTGAAATGCATGTATTATGTTTTTATGAAATACACCTTTAATTGGAGCAGATTTTTTTGTTGTGTTTGTGTGTTTTGAGAGCAGCAATGGACTGTTATTTGGGGAATTAATTGAGCAACAATGGGCTGTTATTTGGGGGACTTATTGAGCTGATTTTTAGCCTGTTGTTTGGGGCATTTTGGGAGCAAATTTAGTGTTTTGTGTATGTGTTTTCTAAGTTACAAGTGCCTATTGTTTGGTGTCATTTCAGAGGGCAATTTGGTAGAGTTCAATGAGATGTTAGGTAGTTTTCTAATGGGCTATATTTGGCATTAAAGTCACAATGGTTAGGGGTACTACAAGAATGTAAGACTAGATTAAATTTGTTTGCATGTTTAGGTTTCTTATAAAGTGATATTACAACAATGCACATTATGAAAGACACAAATAGTGTCACGCCCCGAATCCCAGCGAACCCGAGGCGCGAGTAACGAGACAAAGGAAAATAAAATAATAAAGAAATAAAAGATAATAATAACATTCTCATACATTCTGTACACTGTTCTGGTACATACATAGGTCTGGTCCACTTGCTTACAACATGTAAAATGAAATAAGGTCTTGGGCTCATGCCCTTATACAATATCAAAAAAACAAACGCCCCTTGGGCCTAACACAGCCCCTAGTCAGATCATCTCCACGTCTCGTACTACTGGGACATCATCTGAAATGTTGCCCCACTAAAGGGGTCAGCTCAACATGCTGGTACAATATAATGCTAATACAAGAAACAAAACCAAGGTCATGGCATGTGCAAGTGTACAGTTATTTCTATATGGCATTCGATATCATGATGACAGGATATGAACAATGTATAGTATATAAGCAGTATGCGTGACACACCCATGTAACTCTATGCCCACCCATGTCTCATGATACGGTCCTTCCCCGTCGGCATGAGTACCTTGTATGCCTCGCTTCACGGTCCGGAATCCGTCAGGCTGGCAAGTACCTATTGACCGATTTTGGGTTTTTCACCACAGGATCTGCACCCTCATAATGCAAAGCACCAAGTGCTTACCCACGCCATGTCCAAAGAATTTCACTATGCCAATATGCTCTGATCTCATCATGTCATGATGCATCTCATTCATACATAAAGCATGCCTTCAAGTACACAATTCATAATATCAACAGTTCTTCAAAGCATATTATTCACACACTACACTAACACATGCAGTATATCCATAATCATCATACAACTCAACAAGATAGCACGTAGCACATAAACATGTGAACACTCAAGCAAACATGTGAACAATCAATGCAGCGAAGCAAGTACTCCTAATCTCAATTCTATTTCTTACTTAGCACAATATATCGTACCTGGTAATCGATCTCAAACCGGAAAAGTATACTCGTAGTAAAGTGGAACCACCGTAAGAATACCGAAGGTCAGGTCACCTTCTCTTTGCCTTTCCGTGTCCCTAAAATTCATAACACGAAACTCAGTTTAATTGTCACTTGAATTATGCTATTCATCAAATTTTATGTCTTTAATTCATAAGTTTCTATTTTACTAAATTAGACTCTACCATTGAGTCCGGAGCGTCGAAGGAAATAAGTTTAGGCTTTCGTAGAATTCAATTCGGACACCTGGGTTCAAAAGGGCAAAACAGTCATTTTGCACTTTACACGTGTCCTTACATTTCGTGACCTCTTTTCACAAATCAGACTCTACGGTTGAGTCTGGAATGTTCGAGATAATAAAGTTTCACTATTTGTTTACCTAATTCAGAGTTCGTTTGACTGTACTTTAATTCAGGGGCATTTTGGTAATTTTACATGTCACTACGGGTCTTTTATTTTTTGGGACCCCGTCTCATAAAACGGACCTCGCCATTGGCCTCAGAATGGCCGAGATAGTCAAAATACACTAATGACTTGTCCCATTTGGACTCCGGGATATTTTTGAATATTTAAATAATTAAATTAATTTAATTAATTAATTAATTTAATTAATAATTTATTAATATTTTATTCAGGAGGGTCAAATCAGAATTATTAATAGTTGGGGGGTCAATTTATAATTTCTGTAAGTTTTGGTTTAATTTTCAATTATCAAAAGTTTAGGGGCAGAATTGTAAATTTGAATTCTCCTATTCCTAATTCGGACAGCCAAACAAGGGTTTGCCTAAAACAGGAATAAGATATCCCTGTTCTTAGTTATTTCAGATTTTCAATTTCATAACCCCACAACCAAACAGCCCCATTTTCCCTTTTAATTTAAAACATATGGCGACACGTGGCAGGGGCGGTCCACACCCGCCCGAACCGGACCCGAACTGACCCGACCCGACCCGGAGCAGACCCCCCCTTCTTCCCCGATTTTCCGGTGACGCCCAGTAGGGTTCCGGCGCCTCCTCCGGCGCCGGCGACCGATTTTCGGCGGCTTTTTCATGTTTTCAAAATGCCATCTTCTAGAGTTTTTCAAGTAGGTTTCACTCCTATCTTCCATTTTCAGTTTAGACCAACGGATTTTCACGAAATAGGGCTCAAAGGCCCATGGCCGAATCTCCGGCCAGCTGAATATCTTTACTTTTTCACTCGGTTGTTCACGGTTTTCCATCATTTCTTTCTCATTTCATTTTCTGCACTTATAAGGGTTATTTCTATCTCATTAGATTCAAGCTTTGTACATAAAATGCTAATCCAACCCCCCATGACCGTGACCTGCAAACCCCTTTTTCTCCCCCATTTTTCAACCATTTTCCTTCATTCTTTTTGCAAAACAATCCTCACAACATACACTTTAAAACCCTATGCATCAAATAAATCATCATGCCTTAAAAAAAAATAAAATAGAAGGGGTGCACTTACGGATTTTCTGGGCTTTCTCTCTCTAGCCGTGCCTTCTTTCACCCTCTTGCTCTGAGCTCGAACCAAGCTTCAAACTCTCTCTCAGAGCTCTATTTTCTCTTCCTCTTTTCTGTTTCTTTCCTTCTCTTTTCTCTTCTTCCCACCCGAGACCACCTTATGCATCACAACTCAATCTCACACGTCTCTCTCTCTCTGACCTCTATCACTCTATATCAGCCACCTTCCTTCCCCCAAAATGCAGCTTTGCATTTAATGCAAAGCTGCTCTACTCTAGCATATATATATATATATATATATATATATATAGCTCACTTCTCTCACACACTAGACACACACCAAACACACACACCCAGCCGACACTACACACCTCACACACTCTGCCAAATGCATCCTCCCACACATCCATATACACATGCCCATATACATGCACACATTACACAATTTAATTAAATATATATATATATATATGTATACATCCATGTATATATATATATATATATCATGCACATCATATACATACTTCCATCCATCCTAATAATAATAATAATAATAATAATAGCAAAAATTTTAAATTAACCAAGAATAATAAAAAAAAAAAAAATTTCATGTCATAACAAATAGTGTCTTCTTACTGTTGGGCGATGACTAGGACTAAGATTTTGTCCTGATTGGTGGGCATTATATACTTGTCATTTTATTCTTATGGTGTGACTATCATTATTACTCGGGTGCTTTACCATTAGCTATAAATCTAGGAGTAAAATATTAATTATTTAAAATTTTTGGGGGATCATGATTACTCCTAGCCCAACCTTAGAGCCGCCTCTGCTTATACATTAAAAAGGCCAAATATATGCAATTAATTCATGAATTTTTGTAGTTTGGACAATGGAAGGACTTCCAATCTCTTATCTGTTTTGACTGTCATACTTGCCAACTAGGTGAGAATATGTTTTCTTCTCGGATGGAAAGGAAGCTTCCCATTTCTAGGCATTTCTTCAAGGTCATGATGCCTGGTTTCCTTACAGAACTTGTATGTCCTCTCTCTCTCTCTATATATATGTATGTTTATCTGTGTTTGTGTGTGTGGTCAATCCAAGTGTCTTTTTTCTTCTTAATGTAGCAACATTTCATAGTGACTCAATCACTCTAATATAGTTTTCTGAATTTCAAATTTGCACAGTGCATTCCACCGGCTTTCTGTGGACAACTAGGTGAAGTAAAATCGGAAGAAGCAACTCTAACAAGTTGTAAAGGGCCATGGCATGTTAAAATTGGTAAATGTGCCAAAGGATTTATTTACTTCCGAGAAGGTTGGGATAATTTTGCGCAACACCATGGCCTCTGTCTCGGAGATTTTGCAGTATTTGAGCATATAGGAGACATGCATTTTAATGTATGTGTGTTTGATTCAAGTGCTTGCGAGAAAGAGTTTCTAGTATTTGAGTTAGCTCGTGAGATAAAAAGAGAACCCCATGTAACGCATGAGATCAAGGAAGCTACATCTTCTATGACAGAAGGTATTCCACGTGTAACACTTCACATTATATTCCTCTTTTATATAAATATTATATGTTGCACCATCTATTACACACACACACACACACACACACACACACATATATATATATATACAAGTGGACTATTTAGAGTGCAAACAAAAGAGTTGAATTCCTTAAACTATTATTAGCTTTCGGACATCCCAAGTGACGCATGTTAACTTGGAATCTTGCTCTTCTCCAAAGAAATTATTGAGTTTGAATCTTCGATTTGTTGTGATAAGTTTTAATAAAAAAAAGCTACTTAAAATTAGAATAATTAATGTTCTCGTTCTATGTTCTCACTAATAAAATAAAAAGGGCATACTTGTAGTTTTAGCTCAAAATTAATAATAGTTTTTGTGTAAAGACTTTGTTGGGTTTGTCCTCCTCTTCCGCGGTCATGGGAGTTGGTGGGGAGAAGTGGAACTATTGATAAAATAGACTTGTACGAACTTACGACACTCGGTTCGGATCACCGGTTTGAAACTTATGCAAGTTTCTGCTTCAAAAGGCCCATTTTCGGGTTTTGACAGACCAAAACATCGGATATCGGCGTAACTACCACGAAACCCCATCACACACCTCATAAATGATAAAATAGACTTGCACGAACTTACGGCATTTGGTTCGGATCACCGGTTTGAAACTTATGCAAGTTTCTGCTCCAAAAAGGCCTATTTTCGAGTTTTAACGAACCAAAACATCGGATATCGGTGTAACTACCACGAAACCCCATCACACACCTCACAAATGATAAAATAGACTTGCACGAACTTACGACACTCGGTTCGGATCACCGGTTTGAAACTGATGCAAGTTTCTGCTCCAAAAAAGCCCATTTTTGGGTTTTAACGGACCAAAACACCGGATATCGGCGTAACTACAACGAAACCCCATCACACACCTCACAAATGATAAAATAAACCTACACAAACTTACGACACTCGGTTCGGATCACCAATTTGAAACTTATGCAAGTTTCTGCTTCAAAAAGATGCAAGTTTCTGCTTCAAAAAGGCCCATTTTCGGGTTTTGATGAACCAATACACCGGATATCATTTGATACTTATGCTACTTTATGCCGTTCTTACTATTTATGCATGAAAAAAATATAATATATTCATTTTCATATATATTTAATAAGTGTTCTAATATATATTATTTGATCTTTATTTCAGATTGATCGAGATTATTGTGCCAGTGTCTTTAGGTCTTGCATTAGGACTGACTATTTTTATTTGTTTTTTTTTTTCATCGACATCTGTTGTTACATTTTTTGAGACAATTTTTTATTTTTGTATTTATTCTTAAATTGTACTTTTACAAATGTAACTAATTAATTAGTATAATATATATATATATGAATGTATTTTTCTTTTTCAATATATATTTATTTCAGAATGTTTGGATTTTACTATATATCTGGATGATTGATACAGGTTTAAACGGGAATAAAACAACAAATAAAACAAATCACGTAGGAAAAAAAAATTAAACTTTTAGCAATGCACAAAATGTGTCGCTAAAAACTAAGAAATCAATTTATAGCGACGCTTCAAATTCGTCGCTAAAGATTGGCTACACACTATTAGCGACGCACAACAAGCGTTGCTAAAGGTCGAAAAATATACCATTTGTGACGCACACTAAGCGTCGCTAATAGTAGTTTTTAGCGACGCACGTTGCGTTCGTGTATAGTATTTGCAATGCACCAGTCCAATCATTAGCGACGCACGGTGCGCGTCGCTAATAGTTACCTTTAGCGACCCAAAGTGATGTGTGCGTCGCTAATACTATTAGCGACACGACTATTTGCGACGTCTTTAGCGACACCCCTTTGTGCGTCGCAAAAGCTCTTTAGCGACGCATTTTGCCACTATTAGCGACGCACGCGTGCATCGTTAATGTAAAGATCCAAATTTTTTTTTTTTGGAATAAAGTTTTTATTTTTATATTTACGTTTATTTATTTATTTTGTATAAAATGTGTACTATACATGTGTGATGTATTGTGTGTGTATATATATATATATTAATGTTTGCTATATGTATGCATGTATTTAAATATATATATATGTGTGTGTGTGTGTGTGTGTGTACTGCCATGAGGTGTGTGCATGTGAGCTGTGTGTGTGTACGGTTGTGTTGGTGCGTGTGAGGGTGTAATATAATATATACATATACATGATATAAGAACACAAGAAACATTAATGCAAGTCAGTATGTGAACAGTGTGTGACCGAAGTTTTGTGCAAGTGGAGGTGCAGTGTGTACAGTGTAGATTGTGTGTGTAGGTGGAGAAATTCAGAACTGAAAAGAAAAGAGAGAGAGAGAGAGAGAGAGAGAGAGAGAGAGAGAGAAGAGAGAGAGAGAGAACGATATGTGTATATATGGGGTCATTGGGTTAGAAAGAGAGATAGAAAGAAAGAGAGTGAAGTGAGGAAATTGAGAAGGTGGAAAGGTTCGGGAGTAAGCCAAAAGGGAAGCAAGAGAGAAGCAAAATCTAGAAAGAGAAAGAGAACAAATTTTGAAGGGTTTGGGAACTGAGGAAAAATCTGTAACCAGGTATCGATCTTAGTTTAATTTCTTTAAGTTTTCTCTTAAATCATTATAGATGCATGTGAGAATTAATTTAGCCAAAAACATGAAAGAAAAGCTAAGAAAGGTTGGACCGTACCCCTCATCCGAAAATGGTGAAGTTCTATGTGTTAACAAAACCTTGTTTTGGCGACTAAAAAGAAGTAAGAAACTTTAACAGGAGTCCAACGCAATAAAAATGGTGCAAAACGGTCAAGAAACGACCATTGTATGACTGATTATCCCTTCAACGGTGCAACGCCAGAAAAACCGAAATGGGTGTCGGAAACCGTAGGAGTTTAGGGTCAAAACCGGTTCCAAATTATTTCTGGAAGCCTCAGAATTTATTTGATGGAAAAAGATAAAAAGTTGGACGTGAAAAGTGGTGAAAAAAACAAGGGGGGCTGCTCGACTTTCCGGTGACCGGCATTGAAGGGGTCACCAGAAAGGATAACCGGAAGGGCGTGGGGGCATAGGCACTAGGGTTTGGGCTTGTTTTCACTTTCCTTGTTGGGATATGGGTTTGGGTTTGTTTCTTTATTTAAAAAAAAACCTTGGGCCGTTTTAAAAAAATTAGTGGGCCAATGGGTGGATTGGGCCCAACAGTTCAAGAAATAAAAAGAAAAGGGAGAAGAGAAAAAGGGATGGGGGTGCGGCTGCCAAGGATCGAACCCTGGTGGCGAGTGTGGCAATGGAGCGTGTGGACCAAGTGGGGCCGGTTACCAACCGTGCCCCATTATGCGTTGTATATATATTATATTAAGCCCTAATTTAATTAATTAAATTCATTTAATTAAATTAAATACCCGAAATGGCCCGAAGCCCAAATAAGACAAGTCATATATGTTTTCTGACTATCTTGGACCTCCTAGGACCAACAGTGGACCAACGGTGAGGTCCATGATGCAAGACGAGGTCCCGAAAAATAAGACCCGCGGAACCCTTGAAAATTACTAAAATGCCCTTGAGTCAAAAACTAGTCAAACGAACTTCGATTAAAATAAAAGAGTAGTGGATTTTTATTATTTTGAATATTCCGAATTCAAAGGTAGAGTCTGATTTATGAAAAGATGCCTTGAGAAATAGGAAACCGTGAAAGTGCAAAATGACTGTTTTGCCCTTTTTAGCCCGGATGTCCGAATTAATTTCTGCGAAAGCCCAAACCAATTTTCTTCGACGTTCCGGACTCAACAATAGAGTTTAATTTGGTGAAATAGAAACTCATAAATTGAAGACATAAAATTTGATGAATAGCATAATTCAAGTAGCAAATAAATTGAGTTACATTTTATGATTTTAGGAACACGGAAAGGCAAGGAGAAGGTGGTCTGACCTTCTGCATTTTCACTGTAGTTCAGCTACACCGTGAGCATGATTTCTTAGGGTTGAGACAACCCATTAGGTACGATATATTGTGCTAAGTAAGAAATAGAATTAAGTTTAGGAATAACTGCCATGTTGACTTGATGATTCACATGTTTGTTTTATTGCTTATATGCTTATGTGCTCCTTGTTATCTTTTTGAAAGTTTGGTGATGAAGGTGGATCATGACTATGTGTAAATCGCATGTGTTAGCATATGTGTGGATTATGTTTTTTGAGAATTGTTAGGATTATAAAATATGTGACTTAAAGCATATGTTAAATAGACTATGTATGGCATGTAACCTTAATGAAAGGATTTTCTGATTTGAATGTTATTGTGTAATACATCATTTAAAGCATGCTTCATGTGTGGATATGATGCTTTATTGAGATTACATATGGTATGGTGGAATCAAAAGCATATTGGTATAGTGTGATTCCTTGGACATGACATGGCATTGCATTTGGTGCCCGAACCAACGGGAGCGATCAGTGAAGGGACATGACATGACATGACATGGCATTGCATTTGGTACCCGAACCAACGGGAGCGATCCGTGAAAGGACATGATATTGCATTTGGTACCCGAACCAACGGGAGCGATCCGTGAAGGGACATGACATTACATTGGTAATCGAACCAATGGGAGCGATCCGTGAAGAGACATGGGTGTGGCATAGAGTTGCATGGGTGTGTCGCACATATTTTCATTGCATTGTATTAATGAATTCACGAATGTGTGATGAATCTTGTTAATGCATTGTATGGATGAATTGGATGGCATGTAGGTTATAATTGTGCATGTAGATATAACTGTACACTTGCATTTACCACGCCTTAGATCATGTTAATGAGTTGGATGGCATGTAGATTATTGCTAGTACATTGTATGGATGACATTGAATGATATGTAGATATAATTGTACACTTGCACATGCCACGCCCTTAATTTTGTTTCTTGCATTAGCATTATATTGTACCAGCAGTTGAGCTGACCCATTCGTGGGACACCATTTCAGATAACACTCCAGCTATGCGAGACTTAGATATGCTTTAGTGAAGGAGGGAACTAAGAACTATATTTGGCCCGTAGGGCGTATTTGATGATGTTCGGGCTTAAGCCCAAGATGACATGTTGTATGTATGTCGACGAAAATGAATGTAAGCTAAGTTGAACCCGTTAGATTGTCCTTTACCTTTATTTTATTTCCTTTTAGTTTCGTTAGATTATCCTTACTTTAGTTTCTTTTAGTTTCGTCACTCGCGCCTCGGGTTCGCGAAAATTCGGGGCGTGACTACGTAGTATCAGAGCAGGAATGGGTTAGTGTATGGAATAAATGTAGTTTCCCTTGATTGTCCTTTATTTTCTTATTATTTTATTTTCCTTTCGTCTCATTACTCGCGCCTCGAGTTCGCTGGAATTCAGGGCGTGACAACTAATAGTGCCTTTTCCTATAGTGAATATTTGCACTCATTCACCTTATTCCATCAGAGTTAGTACTCTTGTTATTGCTCTAACGTCAAGTAAAATGTTATATCGATGTGCCAACTCTCCACATGCAAGATTGCAAAAACGAGATTGCACAGGAGAGAAGAGTGTTAAATATATTGTTGACCCATTTTCTAAGAGTTTAAAACTTTTAGAATAAGTGGTGATGTTAACAAGTGTAGACTTCTAAATTGGAGACGATATGCTGAGCTTCTCCAAGATCTCTTTGTTACATGTAATATCTGATCTTTCTTCTCAAATAAACCCCATTACATGGATTCATCTTTAGTACAAATACTACCAACTTAATTAACACAGTGCTTGGAATATGATTTGTAATAAGGCAACAAGGTTTTCATTTTCCCATCTCAACTAACCGTGTGCAGAATTCTAATATGCAGTACTAAAGGCTTGGGCTATGACTAGGAGAACTGGTAGGCTTTGCATATGCTTATGCCAAACATGCATTGATTTGAACCCATAACCCTACAAACCAATGGGTGTGAAGAACAAAGACTGCACACATTCGTCGACGCTAGGAAACCTGTTATCATCTCCGTGCTGATAAATGACTTGGGATGTTCTTGACATGTTAAAGGCTGCTTTAATAAGTGGTAGAGGCATTCCCTTTGAAGCCATGAGCTCCCCATTGAGCTCTTTCCACAAGCTGTAAATGATTTGCTTCACATATTTCCTGCCTTCACCCTGGCATGAAAGATTCTTCTCTCTCATGAAGAGGTCAATACTCGATACAATATCTCCGCGTTCTTGCTCCTCCTAAGATAATATTTTTCACAAAACAAAGATCATTAATGCCTTCACATAAATATTTCTCTACAAGGTTTTGAACTAATAATATTTCCCCAGTTTCATATTTTATGTTGCATTTAAGGAAAACGGTATAAACCAGGCTATGAAGTTGCTACATTTTCTTAGCAAGTAATGTTCATGCCTTCAATTTTTATTTTCGTTTGTATCTATAATTTGATATATAATAACATAGTATTTTTAAAAATTACATCACGTGAGTTCACAAATATTACATAATGCCACAACATAATAGAAATATAACATTTTTCTTTCTTATTTGGAGTAGGAGCAATATGGGTCCCCACCCTTTTGAGTATAAGTAATAAAATGTGGTTAGTTTATTTAATGTATAGGCTGGGACTATTACTGTTCAATCCTAATAACTAGATTGGAAAAACTTTCTCCAATATTGTGTTTCTACTATAATTTTTCAAATATATTTAATCATATAATTATCATATAACTATTTATTTTTAACTAAAAATTAAAATAAAATACAATAATAAAGTATACTTGCATAAAAAGTTTTGGTGGAGGCACCTTAGCGGATTGAAATAATTTTTTTTTCCTACTAGTTTGAAATTAAGTATTGTCGAAAAAATAAAAATAATAATAATTTCATTTTAAGGCATCCGACTGTAAGGATTTTTGAGCTTACGGATGCAGTTCCCAAATCATCCCAAAGACGAAGAATCCTTCCTGAGCAGGAGAAGGACCTGGGATATGGCTCCAACATCCTTATAGTTTCCTCTGTAACCCCTTGCCCTATGAGAAAGAATAAATGCACCAGGGCCATGTATGTCCCTGCCGTTGTGACCCCATTTTCTATGTATTCCTCTAGGCCGGGCACATATCCACTATTGTACCAATTGGCCTCGGCTTGGAAACCTTCAATCATGTCTATCCACTGCAACAAAAACCAAATAATATATATATATATATATATATATATATATATATATTCAACACTCCAAACAACAATTTTCTGTGCATCGCAAGTGGGGGAAAGAAATAAAAGGCAAGAATATTGTACTAGCTAGTAGGAAAATATTACCGTCCTCTTTAGGTATGGGACGACACTCCATCCATGTTCTTTGAGGATCTTGTAGCCAATCTCATTTGTAGTGTTGTATAATGCCATGTAACATATCTTCATGTATCCAGGTAACTGTTCCATTGCACTAAGATCCCATCTGTATATCCAATATTCCAATGCCTGTTTTAGTTAGTAGTCCATGGAAGATTAGTGACTTTAAAATGAATCAAGTTACTCAAGTTTGGCCGGCTTAGAAGCTGTTTAAAAATTAACTCGCTCACACACCCAAGTTCAAACTGAGATATATATAGACCTGAGCAAGGATAGAATATATACAGACCTTCGAATTGCATCAGTGAAGGGGACAAGTTCATCTAATGTGCCAAAACTGTCAAAGATATCATCAAGAACTAGTAAAATGGCAATGGTCTTTGTTAGTTCAATTCGGCAGCCTGAGTACTTGGGCTCTGGGAGGATTCCAACAGTCCAAAGAAAGCATTCTAAGGGTCTGTCTCGACCAAAACCAAGATTGTCGACAAGCCCTAACTGCTTCCACCATCTGAAACAAACAAAGATATGCTTAAAAATAGCCTTATTGTCTCCCTTGGTGGTATTCCATTCATATATATATATATATATATATATATATATCTGTGTGTGGGCCAGCTAGCTAGCAGCGAGTGGATTTACAATGAAATACAGCTCAGACAAAAGTTGAAGAAACACTGAAAAAAGAGAGGAAAGATCATGTTGGGGATATCTTTTTAAGTGCTCTCATCTCTTCTGGCCTAGAAAATACATAATTTACTTATTTTCTGGGAGAGCAAAATGGCCTCTTCCCGTCCTATTTGAGAAGAAAATAAACAAGATAGAATGAAGATGAGGTACGATACTAAAACTTGACAATTATTCGAGCCAAAATAGATTTAGTACCTTGTGTCCTGTCCTAATTATATATTTAAAGTGGATAAATATCATTTAATATTTTTTTATTTCATAAAATTCTATTACTTATATAGATGTAAATATGTGCATATTTATTGAACCCATAAGAAAGCTTAATTACCTGGATATCTCATTCAACTCTGATTGGTGCAATAATTGAACCTGGTTATAGTCTAACTTTGCAAGTTCCAGAAGGGCAGAGCTGTGGTCACTTTCCCTAGTATATTCTTCAATAAACCTTCTGGCTTCTAACCTTTCCATCCTCAAATGCCTTGGAAGCTCCAAGGCCTGCTGAACCTGTCTACCAAGTTGAGGTGGCATGAGTGGAATAGATTGTTTGAGGTGAGTTTCTGTGAACTCCATGGCCTGCGATAATATATCTTCGCCCTTGGCACCTAAGTAAGATGCTTCATATAAACTCAACATTCCCCACGTGTCTTCTCTTAAGGATTCCTTGAATTTTCCATTTTTGTCAACGAATTTCTGAAAAACATCTGTTATATATAGAGATAGGACAATATATGCACCAATGAATTAGTCCAAGTGATTACAAATAGTATTACAAAGGTTTAAACAAGATAAAAATAAACATTAACATGGTAGATAGTGTGACCAAATGTAGGGTGAACTATAGCATTAAGCGAATAAAGCAATTGTTTTAAACTCTATTTATAAAGATAGACCTCAAATTTTGTCTTTATTGTAATTTAAAATAAAAGTTTAAGGATAATAAAAGTTTAAGGATAAATTACACTGATGTCTCCTAAAATTTTTGATAATTATAGGAATTTCTCCTGAAGTTTCTGAAATGATACTGACCTTTTTCTATTTTTACTAAAAAGCTACAAAAACTTTCTCTATGACCTTTTTTTCTTTCAAAAATGCCCTTTCATTTATTTTTTTTTTGAATTTTTAAAATTTTGACATTTTCTAACTTTTTAAAAGTTTTTCTTTTCATTTTATATAAAAAATAAAATTAAGATAAATAACTTATATTTTTTTAGTTAAATAAGATTTTAATTAATATTTATTTAAACATGAAAAAAAAGTTAGAAAAAACTGATTAAAATTGAAAAAAATTAAAAATAAATGAAAATGACTTTTTTGTCATTTTGAAAAAAAATATGACTGGAAATGAGATCAGTATTATTTCAAAACCTCATAAAAGTTTATGTAATTATCAAAAATCTCAAGAGAGGTCAGTATAATTTATTCAAAATTTAACTACATAAAAAAAACCCTAAGGCTGTGTTTGGTTATAAATTTAAAAGCAGATTTTATCATTTCATATTTTAAAAAATTGTTTGTTTAGTCAACAGAAAACAAAATCCTGAACTCAATCTTAAATCCATTCTTAAAACTCAACATCTCATTTTTCCTTTTTGAGCATATCTATTCATATCCAACACACATCCCAATACCCCTTCAATCACCACCCACATCCAGCTCATCTACATGTAACTAGATTTTTCCTGATTTTTGCTCCTGTTTCGCTGTCTCTCTTCCCTCTCTCTCAACACAACACTGCAAATATTATATTATAATATATATTATACATATAAAATATTATTTTATAATATGCAAAACTTATGATATATAAATTTAATTTTAAAAATTATTATATAATTTAATAATTAATATATGTTATATTAATGAATCGAATTTGTTAAATCTTTTTATTTTTATTAAATTAATTATTAAATTTGAATAAAATTAATTTTTTTATATCATATTTAAATAAATATATTAAATTCCGATCACAGTTACTATTATTAAAAGAAATCACATAGGTGCGTGAACATTTTGCGCGTGCGATTTTCACCCAAATTGTTGAAGTATACACCGAAGCACGTTTTAACACCTGGCTTGACGCATGCACATATGGCGGACATGCACTGAATGATACGTTATTATTTCTTTGAGGAATTGGATCAACGGTCTAGATATCAGGTGCAATTGTAGCCGTTAAATCACATGTAGGATTACGTGCAAACATTTTTTCTAAGTCATTGCCTAAACAGACGGAATCAACTAATTGGGTTCACCTGTTGACTAAAGAGAGACAAATTACTTTTTCATCCTTTTTTTTTTTTTTTTTAAGTTAGTCAATTCAAATAATCGTTCAAATTCTAAAAAATTAATTAAAATCACATCTCAAAAAATTTCTTAGAATTCTCAACTCTCTTTTTCATCTTTTTCTTTAAGTTACTCAATCTAAACAATGGTTCAAATTTCAAAAAATTAATTAAAATCACATCTCAAAAAATTTCTTAAAATTCTCAACTCTCTTTTTCATCTTTTTTTCTTAAGTTAGTCAATCCAAACAATGGTTCAAATTCCAAAAAATTAATTAAAATCACATCTCAAAAAATTTCTTAAAATTCTCAACTCTCTTTTTCATCCTTTTTTTTTTTTAAGTTACTCAACTCAAAAAATTTCTTATTTCATCCTTTTTTTTTTTTTTTTTTTTTAAGTTATTCAATCCAAACAATGGTTCAAATTCCAAAAAATTAATTAAAATCACATCTCAAAAAATATCTTAAAATTCTCAACTCTCTTTTTCATCTTTTTTTTTTTTTTAAGTTAGTCAATCCAAACAATGGTTCAAATTCCAAAAAATTAATTAAAATCACATCTCAAAAAATATCTTAAAATTCTCAACTCTCTTTTTCATCTTTTTTTTTTTTAAGTTACTCAATCGAAACAATGGTTCAAATTCAAAAAAAAAATAATAATTAAACTCACATCTCAAAAAATATTTTAAAATTCTCAACTCTCAAATACTATCCAAACGGGTTAAGTTTTTTATTTATAGAAGTTTAAGTCTAATAAAAGTATAACTATTTAAAGAAGGTCCTAAATTTTTTCGTTTATAGAAATTTAAGACTTATAAAAGTTTAACTCTACACAAAAAAAAAAAAAAAAAAAAAGCAAAAAAAACTAAATGCTCTAGGGAAAAAAAATCAGTTTTAGTGTTATATGTTTACATATAAAAGACATAAATAGTTGTTTTGTATTTTCTACTTTATATTTTTGTAAATTTCATTGGAATATATTCAAATTTTATTATTATAATTTTATTGAAATCTATTTTTTATAAACATAACCTTCGAGCATATATATATATATAAAGTTTACTCGAGTACATTTTTTTACAACCAGTTCGATTTAGAGTTTTAGTACTAGAGATTTGGCAAGATTTGAAGTACAATGGCATTATATGTATAGTTTATAATACGAGATAGAAAAATAGAATACTGTATATTAAACGGATCGGATCGGATTAACGGATCGAAAATTCAGTTATTAAACGGATCGGATACGGATCAATATTCGAATGATCCGTCGGATAAACGGATCGGATTGAATCGAATTTTATATTAAACGGATCGGATTCGAATCAACTCTGATCCGGTCCGAATTTCATCTGTTTATAGCCAGTCTCAACCTCAACGTCTTTAATCAGATTTTTTCCAGCTCCTAGTCGTTTGGCCTCTCTTGACTTTTAGGTGCTATGCATTGTTTTAATTGTGGCTCCCCTGCTTGTCTGGGGCTGTTTCCTCTAGTATTCTCTCACTCAATTTTAATAAAAGCAAACATTTCAAAAAAAAAAAAATGACAGAGATCAATTCAATTTTCTTTTAACATATATATATATATATATATATATATATATGCGCGCGTGTGCATGTGCACTTTTGTATTCTTTAAATTCAAATTCTTGCATTTTGTGTTTTTAAGTAAATAATCTGGATGGGTGAGTAGCAGAGAAATAAAATGCAATTAGAGGATGTGATAAGTGGTATTACCGGCACTAATGTGATAACCATTATGTCGGAGCAACCTGAAGCGTAGAGCAGTAGTGAAGAGGTCTTCATCAGCATCAGCATGCCCATCCAGGAAGCTTTGCAGCAGAGAGTTGATCTCTTCTTCAAAATGGTATGCAATTCCCAACCGTTGAACTGTGTCTATCAACTTCATTCTGCTTGTTGGGTTTGAACTGCTTTCCAATGCCTCTTCACTTCTCTCCAATAGTTCTTCTGTTTTTGTCCCCTTATCAGGTAACTCCTGTTACCAAACCATTTTATAAAATTAAATAATATAATGATCCAAAAAAATGTTTAGATTTTCCAAAAAAGCAAATTTTTTTTTAAAATAACAATCCAAAAAAATATTTAGATTTAAAAAATTTTATTATTAAAACACAAAATCTCAAAAAAAAAAAAAATTAATTGTTTAGTTACGTTTTTAAAAAGTCATGCTATAATTACAAAAAAAAAATTACTAAAATGTTTAGATAAGTGAATTGACAGTACTAGTATTAATTTAATATCTTATCGTGATGTGATATTAAATTAATATATTATTGTCAAATTAACGTGGTAAATATATATATATATATATATTAATAATTTTTATTCTTGAAAATAGCAAAGCATAAAAATTAATATATATATATATATATATATATATATATTTATGGAAACAGCAAGTCGTCCTCATCTTCCTCATCTTCTGAAGACAGATGATTAATTTAATTTGATTCACTTTTTTTCCAAAAGAAATATTCCAGAGAGCCAAACAAAACCTTGAAATAAATAAATACCGTGAATTGACGCAGAGAGCTGAGGAGAGAATGGGTGTCTCCGAGCGTTGCAGATGAGGTTGACGCAGAGGTAGGTGGTGAGGGTAGGGTCATGCACATGCAATGCCATGAAGTGGTACGTGAGGAGGATGATGATGAGGTTTTAATCCACTGTGAAAAACCTGATCTCCTTGGGACTCCAATATTGCACACATCCACCCTCCACGACTGTGAAACTGAAGAAATGCTCATGCAAGCCATGTTGCTCTGCCTTATAGATACACACTGTTTTTCTGCTTAGTGCAGAGCATCAATGAGTGTGTGTGTGTGTTTATATATATACCCACACAACCTAACTTATACACTTATTGTTCCATTAATAATTTAGGACGCCACATGCCTCGCGAGGGAATAAAAGATGAGGAAAATCCTAATTATTTAAATATAAAATAACAGATCTTTTTGCGTGTATAATTGAGGTTGTATACCAATGCTATGATTGGGCCTTGAGAGAGAGATCTGGACCGTTCATTGAGCATCTCTATGAAAAATAATATTTACTTTCACATTAGGTAGGAAATTTCTTTTTTTTACTCTAACATCAAATTCAAGGACAGACAAGTGAGACCATGGCCATATAAAAATTTTAATATTATATTTTTTTTAGTACTAATTTTGTTTGGATATTTTAACAAAATATAATTTGATTTTTTTAAATTATTTTTATATATTCGTATGAATATTTTTAAATTTTAACGCTTTCAATTTAACCTCATAACTAAAATTAATTAATCCGTCACTGATCCGTGTCTTAACTATAATTGATCATATATATACAATACGTATAGATTTTTTATTTTATTTTATTTTTATATTCTAATTAAATTAAAGAATTACATGATATTTTTTTAATTATATACATGATAAATTCAAAATTTAACATGTATTTGTATAAAAAAAATTCTTATTTAATTTACAGTTTATTATTGTCGTTTCATGAGAGATACCTTGCTTAATGGATATTTAGCAAAATAATGTTATAAGGTCTGTCAATTGCAAAATTTAAAAACTGTAGATTTAATTGATACAAATAATTTATTTATGCGTTTGATATTACCATGTAAATAATACACGCTAATTAAATAATGAATTTTTACCATCGCAACTTACCGTGGAACTTCTAATGCTATAAAAAAACAATCTTCAGGACCAGGGTACGGCTTAACGCCTTTAATTTCTATTTCCAACGACAAGATGTCCGTGGACCTTAATGATTCTGCTGTGTCAGTCACGTCATATCAAATTTGTTACGGCAAGGATTTGTCCGTTGGCACTTGGGCATATGTTGAAGAGTGGGGTCCATTATGTTTGAGCATTTCAAGATGAATTTTTGACCAGACCAAAAGATTATAACCGGCCCAAATGATTATAAAATTTAATTTTTGGATCAAGTATATTTCAACTTATTTTTTGAATTTATGTTCTTTTGAAAAGCATGTAAAATTTAAACCTTTTTGAAAAACATCTTAATCTTATACGTTTTTTAAAGTCGTCTAAGATTAATACGTCTTTTAAAGACGTAGAATTTTTATACGCCTTTTTTACTTTAAAGACGTCTTATAGACGCTTTTAGTTTTAGTATATCAAGGAATCGGAATTTATTTCTCACATACAAAATGATAGGATTGGGAAGTCAACGGTTAATTCTGTTGGGTTGTTAGGTTGTTAGGCAGTTAGTTTCTGTTGCGAGAAAAGGGGGATTATAAGGGGGAGGGCATACGGATGGGGAGTAGTTTTGTTAGGATAATTTTTCTTTTTCTCTCTTCTTTTCTCTGTTGCTGTAAAACTCCATGGGAGTGTTCTTCCTTTCGTTTTGATGAGAATTGAATACACAAAAGGCTGTTTTTCACTTCTAATTTCTGAGATTAGTTGCTAGAAGCTTATCAGTGGTATCAGAGTTAACGTTCCTCGGAATTAGGGGTAAACCACTTCAATAATGGCAGACGGTACACGGTCTCAGGATATCAGACGAATCGAGGATGCTATTCAGCACCTGAAGGAAAGCTCGGATAAACAGGCTGAAGCCATGACTGGAATCAAGGATCTTGTTTCAACTTTGAACCTGAAGTACGAGCAAATATCGGAAAAGGTGAGTTCTTCTTCTTCGGGTTCTCCGATCATCCCTACACGTGAACCCACCAATAATCAAAACCAGTGGCAAACCAGATTTGCCAAATTGGACTTCCTTAAGTTTTTCAGTGAAGACCTTGAGGCTTGGGTGTACAAATGTGAGAAGTTTTTTGAATTCAATACGATTGACGAAACACAGAAAGTGCGATTGGCTTCAATACACATGGAGGATAGGGCTATTCATTGGTTTCGATGGTATAAAAAGACCCATATTCTCAGATCTTGGAGGGAATTTACTGGGGCCTTGATTGCCAGATTTGGAGATAGCCTATTTGATGATGCTGTGGGACAACTAACGAAACTGAGACAGATATCAACAGTCAAGACCTACCAAGAAAAATTCGAAGAACTGGCCAATAAAACAAATGGATTGTCAGAAGAATTCTTTGTTAGCTGTTTTGTGAATGGGTTGAAAGATGAAATAAAGGCAAGAGTATAGATGTTTAGACCCAGGAATGTGTCTCAGGCTATGGGTTTAGCAAGGTTACAGGAAGAAACAATTAAGGCATTGGCCAAGAAGAATAGGGTTTACTCCAAAAGCTATAATAGCAGTCTTTCTACAAATAGCAAATCAATGAAGCTAGCTACAAAACCTATAGAGTCAGCAACTGCAGTGAAGAAAATGACACAGAAGGAATTGGAGGAAAGAAGGATGAAAGGATTGTGCTACGGCTGTGACGAGAAATATTTTAGAGGCCATGTTTGCAAGAAAAAGCAACTTTTTATGATAGAAGCCGAGGAAAAGGAAGATGTCTTTGAGGATGTGGTGCAAGAAATGGAAAAAGAAGATGTGCAGGAAGAATTGCAAATCTCAGTTCATGCCCTATCAGGTTTTTTATCTTATAAGACTATGAGAATTAAGGAAAAGGTTAAGAAGAATAGGGTTACCATATTAATTGATTCGGGTAGTACCCACAACTTTCTGGATCCAGTAATGGCAAAAAGAACTGGAGCATCAATCTAGTTCACAAACCCTTTAGCAGTAGTGGTAGCAGATGGTACCAAGTTGCAAAGCAAAGCTGTGGTGAAAGATTTCCAATGGGTTATGCAGGGCATAAATTTTACAGCTGACATGAGGTTGTTACATTTGGGGGGTTGTGACATGGTATTAGGGGTTCAGTGGTTGTCTACTTTGGGACCAGTGTTGTGGGATTTTCAAAATTTAAGGATGGAATTTACTGCATTTGGCAAAAAACATGTGTTGAGAGGTGGTGCAACAATAGAGATACAACAAGTTGAAGTTAAGGCTATGGAGAAGCTAATGCAGAAAATACCATAGGGGATTATAGCTCAACTTTGCAGCCTGCACTCCAAAACTGCAGAACAAGAGATAAATTCTGATCTTGATAGAATCTTACAAGATTATGCTGATGTGTTTAAGGAACCCAAAGACTTACCTCCAATTAGATCACATGATCACAAAATACCTCTCAAGGATGGTAGTCACCCCCCAAGTATCAGGCCTTATAGATACCCTTATATTCAGAAGAATGAGATAGAGAAGATAGTGAAAGAGGTGCTGGATTCAGGGGTTATCAGGCATAGTGTGTCTCCTTTCTCTTCACCAGTCCTTTTGGTTAAGAAGAAGGACAACACTTGAAGAATGTGTATTGACTGCAGAGCTTTAAATAAGGACACTATCAAGGACAAATACCCTATTCCCATGATTGATGAATTACTTGAGGAATTGCATGGAGTTAAATTTTATTCTAAGCTGGATTTAAGATCGGGGTACCACCAGATAAGGATGCATTCTCCTGACATTGCAAAAACAGCTTTTAGAACCCATGAAAGCAACTATAAGTTTTTGGTCATGCCATTTGGCTTGACCAATGCTCCGTCCACCTTTCAAAGTTTGATGAATGATGTGTTTAGACCATTTTTGAGGAAGTTTGTGTTAGTATTTTTTGATGATATTCTGATATACAGTAAGAGTTGGGAGGAACATTTGTCTCATGTGACTTTGACCTTGAATAAACTGAGAACTCATCAACTGTATGCCAAAATGTCCAAATGTGCTTTTGGGAAGCAGCAAGTGGAGTATTTGGGGCATATCATTAATGGTTATGGAGTGGCTGCAAACCCAATTAAAATAGAAGTTATGACCACTTGGCCTAGACCTCAATCCTTGAAGGCTCTTAGAGGATTTCTGGGTTTGACTAGCTATTACAAGAGATTCATTAAAGACTATGGCAAGATAAGCCAGCCCCTTACTACATTACTCAAGAAGGATGCTTTCAAATAGTTTGAGGATGCGGAGAATGCTTTCATTCAATTGAAAAAAACTATGACTACTGCTCATGTATTAGCTTTACCCAATTATGATAAAACCTTTGTGCTGGAATGCGATGCTTCTGATAAGGGTTTGGGTGTTGTATTGATGCAGGAAGGACAACCCATAGCCTATTTCAGCAAGTCATTGTCTACCAAAAGTTTGGGGTTATCTACTTATGAGAATGAATTTTTGACTATGGTTTTAGCTGTTTCTAAATGGAGGCATTACCTTTTGGGTAGGCATTTCCACATTAGGACAGATCACCAAAGTCTCAAGTTCTTGCTGGAGCAGAGAATTACAACCCTCATGCAACAAAATGGCTTTCCAAGTTCATGGGTTTTGACTATGAAATTACCTACAGGAGTGGGAAATCTAATCAAGTTGTAGACGCCTTGTCCAAAAAAGGGGAGGAAGATGAATTATTGCTGCATGATCAAATGGGAAGTTTGTCAGCTCTCTCAGTTGTCATCTGCAACTAGGTTAAAGATCTCCAAACTAGTTGGGTACAAGACTCTAACATCCAACAACTTATAGCAGAATTGATTCAGAATCCAGCCAGTCATCCTCATTTTCTTTGGTAGCATCAAATGCTCTATTACAAAACCAGATTGGTGGTGGGAAATTCCCCTCAGCTCAAGGCCACAGTCATCAAGGAGCATCATGCAACTCCCACAAGAGGACATTCAGGAGGGGAAAGAACTTATCGAAGAATCAGATAAGGATTTTACTAGAAAGGCCTAAAGTCTGATGTCCTTAAGTTTGTGGCTGAATGCGATATATGTCAGAGGAATAAGTATGAAACAGTGGCGACACCTAGGCTGTTACAGCCCCTTCCAATTCCCACTAAGCTCTGGAATGATATTTCAATGGACTTCATTGAAGGTTGCCCAGCTCATCTCATAAAACTGTGATATATGTGGTTGTGGACAGGCTTAGTAAATATTGCCACTTCATTCCCTTAACACATTCGTATATAGCCACTGCCGTTGCTCAAGCCTTCTTAGATAATGTGTTTAAGCTTCATTGGATGCCCTCTTCTATTGTTTCAGATCGGGACCCTGTGTTTACTAGCAATTTCTAGAAGGAATTATTTAGATTGCAAGGAACTAGCTTGTGTATGGGCTCTACTTATCACCCTCAAACTGATGGCCAAACTGAAGTAGTAAATAGATGTATTGAGGGGTACTTGAGGTGCTTAACTAGGGACATACCAACTGTATGGGCCAAATGGTTACCTCTGCCTGAATGGTGGTACAATACTACCTACCATGTCACTACTGGAATTACACCATATGAGGCCTTATATGGTCAACCCCCTCCTAGTTTGAACCAATATGTTCCAGGGGATACTGTTGTGGCTACTGCTGATACTATGCTGAGGGATAGAGATGCTATTTTAAAGTTGTTGAAAGAACATCTGGTTCAGTCCCAGCAAAGAATGAAACAACAAGCCGATAAGCACAGGTTTGAGAGAGTATTTGCAGTTGGGGATTGGGTTTACCTTAAGCTTCAGCCATTCAAACAAGTCTCTCTGGCCTTAAGAAAGAATGCTAAACTAGCTCCAAAGTACTTTGGTCCCTTTCAAATTCTGTAGAAGCTAGGACCTGTTGCCTACAAATTGGATTTGCCATCGTCATCAAAGTTGCATCCAGTCTTCCATGTCTCCTTATTGAAGCCTAAGTTGGGTCAAGATACTGTGGTGCAGTCGTCTCTTCCACCTACCAGTCTTGATGGACAGCTGCAGCTGGAGCCCATTGTTGTTTTGGACAGAAAACTGATCAAGAAGCATGACAGGCCTTTTACCATGGTTTTGGTATAGTGGTCTAATTCAATCCCGGAGGATGCTACCTGGGCGTCTTGGTACTCACTGCAGCAACGTTTCCCTCATTTCAAACCTTGAGGTCAAGGTTCCTTTTAAGGGATGGGGAATGCTAGGATTGGGGAGTCAACGATTAATTCTGTTGGGTTGTTAGGCAGTTAGTTTCTGTTGCGGGAAAATGGGGATTATAAGGGGGAGGGCATACGGATAGGGAGTAGTTTTGTTAGGATAATTTTTTCTTTTTCTCTCTTCGTTTCTCTCTTGTTGTAAAACTCCATGGGAGTGTTCTTCCTTTCGTTTTGATGAGAATTGAATACACAAAAGGTTGTTTTTCACTTCTAATTTCTGAGAGTAGTTGCTAGAAGCTTATCACAGAAACTGTGAAGAGAGAGCGAAGAGAAAAGACGGCTTACGACGAAGAAGAGAGAAAAAGCCCTAGCGTCTAAAGAGATAGAAGAAGCCCTAGTGTCGAAGAAGAGAGAGCCGTCATTGAGAAGAAGAGGGGCTCTAACAAGACGTGCTCTAACTGAGAACGGTCCCTTGTTTTCAGGAGACCTTTGCTGTCAAAATATAGGTGCGTCTCTAATTTTCCAAATTCTCTTCATTTCCTTGAAAAAAATGGTTCGAATTGTTGAAAACTCAGGTCATGTCAAGGGTTTGGGGGTTATGTAAGTTATTCGAGTGAATTTGTTATCTATAATGAACCTATTCTGACAATCAAAATATCACTAGGAACCCAAGTAATGCCTAATGTAATCACATAAATGTTTTCTAGAACTATGGAGCATTTTTTTTTTTTGAGAAGCAATTCTTTTTTTTGAAAATGGGTTGGTTTGGCTGGTTAGTCCCTAGAGGTAGAAATTAATCAAATTATTGTTAGGAGGTATTGACTTCATTTGTCTGATCATGTGTGTTTGATTATTGGTGGTTTTTGACTTTACTCATCTGTCATGGGTGAATCTCTTGCAGGTTTGCTTGTGGAATGCAAGAGTGCAAGAATGAAAAATCACATCAGTAGGAAGAAACAGATAAGAACAAAAGTGGATGATGGTGGGATCAAAGACTAGAGTTTATGATGGTGAAGGTGAAGGTGAAGGTGAAGATGAAGAGAGCTTGAGTGACTCAGAATTTTGTCCATATTTTATTCATGTATTTTTTTTCTCCATCGTTATGCTTAATTAGAAATGGAAACAGTGTAACAAATCTTACTGGTTTGTATTATTTTTTCCAATCATAATTATAATTCAATCTATTTGGAAATTTTGCATAACAATGTGTAAATATAATTGCTTGTGTGGATCTTGTAACAAAAAGAAAGCATTATGCCTAGTTAACATTTGTTCAATTCAAAGAAATAAAGAACCGGGGCTTCTTGCAGTTGCAACGTGCTAGTTCAATCTCAGAGGCTCAAATCTCATGAATAAATGTAGGGAAGACCAGTACTTCTATTTCATTAGCATGTTTCTTTTTATTTTATTTTTGAGAATAGCTTAACAGCCTGCATTTTATGGGCAGTGATGGTTAGGAGTTTTGTAGAAAATGGTTCTTTTCACCCCCTCTTTGCGACCATTTTTGACAGGGGTGAATGAGTTGCAGTGATTTGTTTGTTGTACTTGAGATTCATGTATTGTATAATAAGCACTTGCTGTGTAAGTGGTGAATTAATGTAAAAGATGATCAACCATATAGCATCATTCTTGCCAAAATAGCATACAGAGGAACATAATGGTTTGATTTGCTTCTCTATGATTATATTTATATAGCCTGTTTGATTTGTTGTTTTGGAAAGATAGGACTGCAGAACTCTTTCAGATTTTATCGTGGCATCTATTGTCAACAGCCTTAAGCATCAGTCAGTTGGGGTTCTGTATATGTTTGAATTAAAACTATAATTTGACATGGGAAAAACAAACTGTTATTCTTAATTAGATTCTCAGAAATATTTTTTGTTGTTTATCATGTGTTCCTTCCTATTAGACCAAAATATGGGTTGAGAGTTCCCTGATTTCAAAATGTCAGCTGCCATAACCCAACTCCTGTTAAAAGTTTCTTTCTAGAGTCCATAGAAATTTCATTTTTCACACATCTTGATGCTCATTTGGGACTACCAAACCAGATGGAATACCCAGGAATGTAGGTCATCTGCAAACTACAACTCCACTTTTGATAACTGTGATCCATATATAGTTGCAGAATGCATTTTTCTCTTCTTAGATGGGTCGTGGTTGTAATTTTTATTCAATCAACCCCCTTTTCAAATTTTTGCTAATTACTGGTCTTTGTAAATCTTTTATTGTTTATATTCCATATATCTGAATAGTGAATATCTAGAAATCTTTAATCTGGTTTGATGACGTAGCTTCCATATATTCAGTAAATAAGTACCATTGACTGGAATTAAAATTAAATGTAATGCAGTGGTTCCTCGCTCTTCTCTATCGAGTACTAGTTCCAACGGAGTTTGAAGCATGTTCCTTAGTAATTGAAATATGCAGCTTGGTGCCCGGAATAATGTGTGCATATCATTTCTATTTCCCTTGCCCCATCACAATTGTATTAACAGGACAGAGCACTTTCAAAGAAGACATTATCAAATACAATATAACACGAGTCGCCTTTTTTTTGGGTAAAAATTCATTTTACTTTCAAGATGTTTCACCAATTAGAAAGTTTATTCAATTATACACTTACTTGGGGACAATGCTTTGCTTGCACCCCAAACAGCCAATGCTACACTTCAGGATCTCTTCATGTACAAGAAGCTTCTACTGCTAAACTCTTTGTCACCGTGACACATGGGTCGCCAAATGTAGCACTTGAGACTCCAATGCTGCAGCTCTTTGATCCAATGCAAGCCTGTAAAGGTTTTGTGCTTGTAAGTGAAAAACAAACTGTGATACATGTGAACTCCACAGGTCTACAGGTAGTGGGTGAGACTCTGATACATGTGAGCACAAACTCTCTATCTGTCTTGTAACAAAAGATATCTGTGTCGGATCCCCACCCATTTCTTCAAACAACACCAGAGTGTTCCCATTCGGTTGTAACCATGAACGTGGTACATGGTACCTGCAAAATCAATAAGATCAGAACCAATATTTTTTTGAATAATTATAGTATTTTCAATAAAAAAAAGTCCCACACTTACAGATCCTGAGATGGTTTCCCACAATTCTTGAGGCATTTGCTTGATCTAAAAGTTCCTCTGTAATTGCAAGAGTTGGTGCAACCACTATTTGAAGCAGTATAAGTTGGCCAATAACGCCCAATGCTTTGTCCATTCACCCATGCTTCACCCTTCTCCATCCCTGTGAAGTCTAATGCAATTGGGCTATTGCCAGCAGGGGCATCAAAATTCGTCTGAATCAAGGATTGCTTTTTTTGTGTTAGTATCTAAGGAATGAGTTCAAATCTTTAATGATAATCTTCTCAAAGATCATGATAAGTAACCCACATGAATGGAAATCCGCTGAAGGACCAAATGATAAAGCATCTATAATTAAAGTTGATGTATATATAAACAATGTTTGGTTACAACATGTAAGTGCATTTAATCATAAAATAATGATGTTATGTTTCTCTATATCCAATATCAAATTCAAACCGAGTTATAATGTTTCTAGACCCAGCTTTAAATTATATATATTACCTCAACACAAGTCAGTGTTACTTCAACCATTTGGTGTCAAATACTTTGATAGTTATGCATTCTGCTCTACATGAGCATTATACATAAACACTTGCAAATTGAGGTTTGCAAGATTTGATTCCAATATATTCAAATGTATTTATGCTAAAAATAATGCGAAGATATATGGAACATAATATAGAAATATGAAAAGGTACATCTTGTAGAATTACCAGTGCCAATGGTTTATTCAAGTACTTAATCTTTACAAAATAATACCCAAGTTGTTGCCAGTCTACTATCTCTCTCTTTTCTCAATAATAGTTTCATAAATTCATCAATAGTCATATGCTCATTCTTATTTGTCCCACAGTAGCTTATAAGTCATAGCTGATCAAATTTCATCCTTGTATACCTAAAGTGAAAAACTCTCAGACTTCCCTAATAATCAAGCTTTTAGTTGCTTGGAATATTTATTGGATGCCTGCTAATTCACTTCACAAATATTTTAAGAAAAAGAATCTGAATTTTATTTTTTCCATTGGATGATAGAGGTTGTTGAACTGGGGACTATTAAGCCAGTAACCTGGATGCCATGGATGTTGAGTGGTATGGGGTTCTCTAAGAGACCTCTCACTTGATGGAGTTCAAGGGTTCATACATGGTAAAGAGATCAGAGTTTAGGATTTTTCTATTATTTGGTACAAAAAGAACCTGAATATTACAACTTTAACTAATACTTTAACATAAACCTGATTAAGTATCACAACTTATTAATGCGACCAGTTTCACCACTAATGAATCCCTTAATTTGTTGAAATTGTAATTAAAATATTAGAAATGTGATATTACCTTGTACCAGATCAAGGGTTGTTTTTTGGGCAAGATTGACTCTGATTCCCAGCCTGAAGAACTTCCACTGGACAGACCTAATTCTTCACCTTTCAGTCCAATCTGCACTCATAGAGACAAAGATGAGAGAGAGTGGAAATGAATATTACTGCATTTAATTCTTCAATCATATCAAACACGTACCCTTGAAAAGGCAGGAAAAGATCGTTTCACAGCTACTATGCCTATTTAGAATCAATAATAAAAAATTTGCTTCTTCATTCAGCAACCTCATGGGATTGCAGAACGACTTCTGTGAATTGTAACATCATGGCTTTACACATACAATTTAATAGCCAATTACTCTTCAACGAGGACCATTAACTAATTATACAGAGCAGGACATTTTGAAAATTAAAAATCAAAATGAATTGACCTGATATTCCACTGTGCTGAGGAGATATCAACAGCAGATCCATTTTTTAAGCCTTGCAGCTTCACTGGACCAGTAATCCCAGCACCCCTTTTGTCAAAAAATGCTCCATAGTTCTAGAAAACATTTATATGATTACATTAGGCATTACTTGGGTTCCCAGTGATATTTTGATTGTCAGAACAGGTTCATTATAGATAACAAATTCACTCGAATAACTTACATAACCCCCAAACCCTTGACATGACCTGAGTTTTCAACAATCCGAACCATTTTTTCCAGGGAAATGAAGAGAATTTGGAAAATTAGAGACGTACCTATATTTTGACAGCAAAGGTCTCTCGAAAACAGGGGACCGTTCTTGGTTAGAGCACGTCTTGTTAGGGCCCCTCTTCTTCTCAATGACGGCTCTCTCTTCTTCGACGCTGGGGCTTCTTCTCTCTTCTTAGACGCTAAGGCTTTTTCTGTCTTGTTCGTCGCTAAGCCGTCTTCTCTCTTCACTCTCTCTTCACAGTTTCTGTATGTGAGAAACAAATCCTGATACTTTTATATACTAAAACTAAAAGCGTCTAAGTAAGACAGTTTTAAAATAAAAAGGGTATAAAAATCCTATGTCTTTAAAAGGCGTATTGATGTTAGACGTTTTTCAAAGACGTATAAGATTAAAATACTTTTTAAAGGTCTTTTAAGTCTTATATATTTTTGACAAAAAAAAAAATTATAAAAGTGTCTAAGACTTAGACGCTTTTCAAAAGGATATGAGTCCAAAATTAAGTTGAAACATGTTTAAATTCAAAAAATAAATTTTATAATCTCCTGTTCGGGTCAAAAATTCATTTGAAGATGTTCTTGTCAGCTTGCAATACTATGTACTTGGTCGGCTGCTCCACCATTTCAAATCGGAATATGTTATTTCTTCTTAAGAGAAATGGCAGTGATTCCATTCTTGTTATTCCATTATCTTGTACATGAGAGTTAGATTTACTATTTATTAAATAAATTATTTTATTTTATTTCTGTTAAAAATATGAAATTAAGATAAAATAAAAAGAGTGAAATTCGTTACATTACTTCTATTTTTATTTGTATTTATATTTTTTTTCAAAAGATATGACATCATGTAATATTTTATTTTTATTATAACGATGGTAATATATTATATAAATTTTGAAATGTGCATACATATCATTTATTAATTTTTTTTAACTATTAGTATCATAAAAGTTAACTATGACCAGCGATCATAATTTAAGTATCACTCCTTCATGTGAACATTATTTTTACTGATGTAGATAATATTTGAGAAGCTCATGGCATCTCCTTTAAGTGTGACTAGCTTTAATTGTTAGAAAAATTAGACAATTTATGTTAGAGATTTTTTTTTCAAAATGTTATATTTTTTTAGATAGTAATTATTAGGTTGTATTGAGTCATGTGATTTACTGTTAGTCATTAAATAAAGACTTAAGACATCTTGCAACTACGTCAATGTTTGAAGAAGTTTGCAATTCAAAGATATGTGTTTATGCATGTTAGAATAAAGAGGAAAGAGAAAGGAGAGACTTGAGAGTGAAACCCTGTAATGTATTGTGATTTAACTGTACATAGAGATCTCCTGGAGGAGCAATAGTGTAAAGAAGGAAATAAATTATAGTGATAGTACAATAACACAAAAGTAGTATAATAGTACAATACAATACAATAGTACACTAAAGTACATAGCACATTTAATATCTCCCCTTAAGCCTCAAGGTGGGAATGTAGAGACTAACTTGAGTTTGGACACTAAGTCATGGAAGCGGCCTGAAGAATGAGTCCTTGTTAAGATATCGGCAATTTGAGTAAGCAGAAGAAACCGAGACAAGACTGGGAGTGCTATGAGTTAAATGATGACGTATAAAATGACAATCAAGCTCAATGTGCTTAGTATGCTCGTGAAAGACATTATTATGAGCAATTTGAATGGCACTGTGATTGTCACAATGAAGTATAGTAGTAGAGGAATGTGTAACACCCATATCTTCAAGCAACCAACGTAACCATAAGAGCTCAAAAGTGGTATCAGCAAGAGCCCTGTATTTAGCTTCAGTGCTGGACTACGCATCAATAGTCTACTTTTTACTACGCCAAAAGATAAGAGAGTCGCCCAAGAAGAAGTAATAACTAGTAATAGAGCGAAGATTGGTAGGATCACTAGCCTAATCAGCATTAGAATAAGCATGAAGCTCAAGGGAAAAACGACTAGAAAAGTGAAGACCATGAAATAGTGTTCCCTTAACATAACAAAGAATATGAAGAATAATAGTGAAATGAGAGGACTGTGGAGCAGACATAAACTGGTTGACTGAATGAACAACATAAGTAATGTCAAAGGCAAGTAACAGTAGGTAAACGAGACTGCCCACAACTGACGATAGAGACTGGCTTCACGGAGTGGAGTACCCTCCAAAGGGGTGAGCCTAAGATTAGGCTCAAGAGGAGTAGAGGCAATCTTACTATTAGTCAACTCAGCACGAGACAACAAATGCCACGACCCGAACACCGGCCTATGCGGATTAGGGGTTCGTGATCGGCCACCGAGGCCTTTTTCAATGATCACAATACTTTTCTCATTTCCAATCAATCAAATGCAGTGGAATAAATTATTTTCTATTGTGGAAGCGTCAATATATCATTCAACATTAGTCATTCATATATATTCCATAATAACCACAAAAGTACATGGTGTGAATTCTTAAAATCTGTTGACATCATATTTAATATACATTCCACACTTACCAAAAGTGTCTACGTCATGTCTAACAAAATCTTAATACAAAAAGGTTAATAGTTATGAGCTCTCGACTATCCTGGCTGATCTTGCTATTTTCTTGCCAATATCGTTACCTGAAATGTATTGGATAAAAATCCGTATGAGCTCGACAGCTCGTGAGTATTCCATAACATGCTAAGGGTTTCAAAACTACTATGTAGTACATTCTGAAATATCTATTCTTATATAGAATTAGAATACATCATATCAAAGTATGACAGATCAGAAACTAGTATCAAAGTCATTTTAAATAAATCTCAGTTCAATCACAGTCGTAAATCAATAATCGATAACATAGCACAATCATAATTATGATTCAATAATATAGTTGATAACAATGATTAATGTTGTAATTCAAACAAGGTTCGAAGTTTTTTTCAATATCAATAGTCATAGTCAAATTAACATTATAGTTCAGTATTGTAACTCGATCACAATTACGGTCCAAAGTCGTTTTCAATAATAATAGTCATAGTTCAAAATCAACATTGCAGTTCAGTTTTGTAACTCTATCATAGTTACTGTTCAAAGTCGTTTTCAAATTCAATAGTCATAGTTCAAAGTCAACATCATAGTTTGGTAACATAGTTTGATAACAATTTCATAGGCTGATAATCAAACTCGTAGTTCAATAGTTTCCAATTTGATGATTTAAAGTTCAATTATAGTTCACATTCGATATTCACAAGAGTTCAATTCATTAAAATTCCCCTTTCTATGGCCAGCAAATTAGAACATCGCTGACTGAGATCAAATTCAATAATACCACCAATATATCCCGTGGTTAGGGTTCAATAAAGTCACAATCTATTCGATAATGACAAACCATAGAAGGTTCTATGGCAAGCAAATTAGAACCTCGCTAACTGAGATCAAATTCAATAATTTGCCGTATCACACCAGCTCACCACCAATATACCCTGTAGGCAGGGTTCAATAAGGTCACAATCTATTCAATAATGACCAATCATAGAAGGGTGTATCATTTAAAACATCAAAATCATATCCAAAATCAATAACATCAATAACAATCTCAGTTATTCAAATAAGAGTTCTATATTTATCATTTAGTCAAAACAGTTCAAAGTTTGGTAAGAAAATGGTATAGTTTCATGAGTGTCTTACAAAATATTTTCCTGAGTCAAAGGGAAGACAATATAGATATCAATGGAGGGCGTCTATTTTCAAGTCATGAAAGAGTTCAAGCGTCAATTATCAAAGTTGTAAAAGAGTTGATATTTATATCTATAATGAAAATTCACCTCAACATGGTATGAAAATACTCACCTGAAGTCCCAAAAGCTAATCCAAAAATCCTTCCTTAACGAGGGTCCCTATAATCACAATTCAAGATCTTGTTACTTTCTTGTTCAAAGTATCATATAATTTAACTGTCAATTTAGAGTCCTCTCTATTCTAATTACCCTCTCCCTATAGCTTCATTAAGTCTTAGGGATGCGTTGGTTATTTTTTAATTTGTTACCGGGTCTTATTTTTCCCAAAAAGATGTCACAGTTTGGTTTAAAGTGTTGAAGATAATTGGTTTAGACTTTTCTAGATTTAAATTTGCGTATCTATAGTTTATTTTAAGCCTAGGGCGTTTTTGTGATTTTATATTTTTACGTGTCATATTTTTCGATACTTTGTTTGTCAAAATGGACTCTATCATTGAATCTAGATTGCCCAAAATAGTCAAGATGGACTACCTTTTATATTTAGTTGGCCCTAGGTATCATTAGGGGTAAAATGGTAATTTTATATTTCATATGTCTTAATTTTTGGGACTTAATTTCAAAAATCAGACTTCGCCGTTGAGTCCGAAATGCCCAAAAACATTGGGTTGCACTAGTCTTTTATTTTATTTGGACTTCGTTTAACCCATTTTTGACTAAGGGGCATTTTAGAAATTTTTCTATTTAAATATTATTAAATTAATATTAAATTAATTTACTGTTGGGCCTTAGTGTGATTATTCCAAATTTGCGGGGTCAAATTACAATTTCCTAAAGTTTCGGTTTGAACCAGTGGGTTTATTTTATTTTTAAGTGAACCGATCCAATCCGTGTTGAACCAACCGGTTCAGCCGGTCTACTGCGTCACGCTGACATCTTGCTGACGTCAGCCCTAATTCTTATTTTTAAATCAACTTAACCCAAAACGACGCAGTTTTGGTAAACATTTTAAAACCCCATTTTAGTTCGGTCGGGGCCCGACCCAAGGTCCGGATCCAGACCTAACCCGAACAGTGTTTCATCTTCTTCACTGCGCCACTAGACTAGTGAAACCCTAGAATTTTTCTTCCTTATTTCATCAATTTTTGAGCTAGGTTTCGTCACTGTTTTTAATCCAAACATTTCCTAGGGGTTAAGGGAAAACTTTGGCGTTGGTTTGAGGTGTTGAAGCCGACTATGGAGTTCGGTTGAGCTCCATTATCGTCTTGCCTGCAACTCAGTCATACCATCTTGTTTCTTGATGGTTTTGCATGATTCTTGTCTTGCCGTGATCCTCAGGTTATGGGGATTTAAATTGCATTCTAAAAATGAGGTTTGAGCCTTTGTCGATGACATTGGGTTATGAACCCAGACCTGCAAGTTCGAGTTTCTCAGTCGACTTAGGTCCATTTAATACAATTTTTGTGGATTTGAAACCCTTATGGCCTCTAGTTTAGTCCCTAAGTGGTGAAGATTGTTTTAGTCATCGTTGGTTTAGACCCACCTTCATGGTCCAATAATGGTGGTTGGTTCGGTTTCTGGTATCTTGGGGCTCTTTCAACCTATTTTCTTGTTCTCAAGTTCCTAAATATCTACACAGTGGTTCAAATATACACTCTAATTGAATAGGGCTAAAGCTAAAATTTTTAAATTCTAGGGAGAAATTTTTTTTTACCTTCTCTCTTCTGTTCCTTCTTTGTGATGGTCTTGTTCTTCTCCTCCCCTTACTCCCTTTTGATCTAGTTGCCGCATTTCTCGTCCATGCATACAGAGATCACCTCCATTTTCTTCTTCTTCTTCTTCTTCTTCTCTCTCTCTCTCTCTCTCTAGCCGACCCTGCCCTTCACTTTTGATTTAGGGTTGCACACACGCAACAGATATATAGCTATCATCATATTTTTATTTAAAAAGTTAAATATGCTGCATGAATGGCCATTGGCCAATTTGGGAGGTGGGGCTTCATTTTATGTATATATATATATATATATACATATATATTACAAAATATGGTACAAAAAGTGAGCAGCCTAAATGGCTAAAATTTTGGGCTTAAGTTCTTCTTAGTTTTTGGGTCAATGGTTCAAATCTCATGGGTTGCACCTTTGGTTCAATTTTCCTATTTTTCCTTATGCCGCGTTTGAAAATTTAATTATTTGTTCTATTTTATTTTCTTTTAATTTAATTTAATTAAATAATTTATTATTATTATTATTTTTTATATCACGGTTTAATTTTTTGTAATTTCTTATTTTGCTTTTGTCAAATTTCTAATATCAAATTAGTAACTAAATTTCCTGGTAAATAGGTTAAGGTGTTACAACAAATCAGAGGCATACTTGGTCTGAGAGAGATAGTATCCATCTGAGGTACAGGAGACTTTGAGACCCAAGAAGTAACTGAGAGAACTAAGATCTTTCATCTCAAAATGATTACTAAGAAATTGCTTCAGAGCAGAGATACCAAAAAGATCATCGCCAGTAATGATCATGTCATCAACATAGAAAAGAAGAAGAACAATCCCTTTAGGAGTCTTGCGAATGAACAAGGCATAATCATGAGGACTAGAGACAAAACCAGAGTGACTAACAGTATTGCCGAATTTTTTAAACCCGTTGTAGGGTTCTTGTTTGAGACCATACAAAGCATGTCAGAGCTTACAAACTTGTTGAGATGAATGGGGAAGTCCAGGAGGGGGTTGCATGTAGAATTCTTCTTGCAGATCTCCATTGAGAAATTCATTTTTGACATCCAACTGAAAAAGATGCAATTGGAGAGTTACGATAATAGCCAGTAAGCTGCGGACTATAGTAAGACGAGCAACGGGAGCAAATGTTTCCTCGTAGTCAATGCCATACTCTTGGATAAATCCTTTTGCCACAAGACGAGCCTTATAGCGTTCAATAGACCCATCAAAACATGTCTTAATTTTGTAGACCCATTTACATCCCACAACGGTTTTATCAGAGGGGAGATCAACCAAATCCCAAGTATGAGTCTTTTCTAGAGTCTATAGTTCATCAACCATTTCTTGTTCTCAAAGAGGATTAGACTGAGCCTCGTGATAAAAGCGAGGCTCATGTAGTGAAACAATAGAAAAAAAATAATAAAAATCTCGAAGATGAGCAGGTGGTTCATTTACATGAGTAGACCAATGAAGAGGAAAAACAGTAGGAGGCCCATGAATGGGAGGAGAAGAGGATGGCTCAAGTGGGTTTATTGTAAGACTCGCGGGTGGAGCGAATGCTAATGAAGAGGCCGTAGGTTCATCAGACGAAGACGCACCAGAGATACCCGTAAAAGAGTCACTAGGAAAAAACATAATAGAGGAGTTAGTGAAAAATAAGGTAGTAGGGGCAGATAGATGGAAATAGGACAAGGATGAAAACTGTGTGTGTTCCAAAAGAAAACATGATGAGATATTCGAAGTCATTTGGAAATAGGATCCCAACAATGATAACCCTTATGTTTAATACCATATCCAAGAAAACAACATAGGCGTGCTCGAGGTTTTAACTTGGTGCGCTCATGGGACTAGAAGAGGACAAAGCAAGGGTAATAAAAAACTTTAAGGAGAGAATAGCTGGGAAGAAACCCAGATAGTTGTTCATATGGAGACTGGTGATGAGTGACATTTGAAAAAGATGCAATTGACGAGTTGCGGCAATAGCCAGTAAGCTGCGGACTGTAGTAAGACGATCAACGGGAGCAAATGTTTCCTCGTAGTCAATACCATACTCTTTGGTAAATCCTTTGGCCACAAGACGAGCCTTATAGCGTTCGATAGACCCATCAGAACATGTCTTAATTTTGTAGACCCATTTACATCCCACAACGGTTTTATCAGAGGGGATATAAACCAAATCCCAAGTATGAGTCTTTTTTAGAGCCTAAAGTTCATCAACCATTGCTTGCTGTCAAAGAGGATTAGACTAAGCCTCGTGATAAAAGTGAGACGCGTGTAGTGAAACAATAGCAAAAATAATGAAAATATCAAAGATGAGCAGGTGGTTCATTTACACGAGTAGACCAATGAAGAGGAAAAATAGTAGGAGGCCCATGAATGGGAGGAGAAGAGGACGACTCAATTGGGTTTATGGTAAGACTCACGGGTGGAGCCAATGCTAATGGAGAGGCCATAGGTTCATCAAACGAAGGCGCACCAGAGATACCCGTAAAGGAGTCACTAGGAAAAAACATAATAGAGGAGTTAGTGAAAAATAAGGTAGTAGGGGCAGATAGATGGAAATAGGACAAGGATGAAAACTGTGTGTTCCAAAAGACAACATGACGAGATATCTGAAGTCATTTGGAAATAGGATCCCAACAATGATAACTCTTATGTTTAATACCATATCCAAGAAAACAACATAGGCGTGCTCGAGGTTTCAACTTGGTGCGCTCATGGGACTGGAAGAGGACAAAGCAAGCGTAATAAAAAATTTTAAGGAGAGAATAGCTGGGAAGAAACCCATATAGTTGTTCATATAGAGACTGGTGATGAGTGACATTTGAAAAAGATGCAATTGACGAGTTGCGGTAATAGCCAGTAAGCTGCGGACTGTAGTAAGACGATCAACGGGAGCAAATGTTTCCTCGTAGTCAATACCATACTCTTTGGTAAATCCTTTGGCCACAAGACGAGCCTTATAGCGTTCGATAGACCCATCAAAACATGTCTTAATTTTGTAGACCCATTTACATCCCACAACGGTTTTATCAGAGGGGATATAAACCAAATCCCAAGTATGAGTCTTTTTTAGAGCCTATAGTTCATCAACCATTGCTTGCTGTCAAAGAGGATTAGACTAAGCCTCGTGATAAAAGTGAGACTCATGTAGTGAAACAATAGCAAAAATAATGAAAATCTCAAAGATGAGCAGGTGGTTCATTTACACGAGTAGACCAATGAAGAGGAAAAACAGTAGGAGGCCCATGAATGGGAGGAAAGGAGGATGACTCAATTGGGTTTATGGTAAGACTCACGGGTGGAGCCAATGCTAATGGAGAGGCCATAGGTTCATCAAACGAAGGCGCACCAAAGATACCCGTAAAGGAGTCACTAGGAAAAAACATAATAGAGGAGTTAGTGAAAAATAAGGTAGTAGGGGCAGATAGATGGAAATAGGACAAGGATGAAAACTGTGTGTGTTCCAAAAGAGAACATGACGAGATATTTGAAGTCATTTGGAAATAGGATCCCAACAATGATAACCCTTCTATTTAATACCATATCCAAGAAAACAACATAGGCGTGCTCGAGGTTTCAACTTGGTGCGCTCATGGGACTGGAAGAGGACAAAGCAAGCGTAATAAAAAAATTTAAGGAGAGAATAGCTAGGAAGAAACCCATATAGTTGTTCATATGGAGACTGGTGATGAGTGATAGGAAAAGGAACTCGATTAATTGTATAAATAGTTGTAAAAGCAGCTTCCCCCTAAAATTGTTCAAGACAGGATGAGGAAAGCAACATGGAGTGGACAGATTTCAACACATGACGATGTTTGCATTCAGAACAACCATTTTGTTGTGAAGTGCCATGATAAGACCTTTGAACAATAGTACCATGTTGGTGGAAAAAAATGAAGAAGAGTGTGATTTTTATACTTCATGGCATTATCAGTGCGAATGATCTTGATATGTTTGGAGAATTGGGTTTGAATCAAGTTGGCAAAGGTGATGTAAAGTTGAGGTAACTCTAAGCGGTTACACATAAGATATAGCCAAGAGAATCTAGAATAAAGAGAACAAAATATCTTGAACCACCCATAAAAGGAGTGGTTGTAGGACCCCATGCATAATGTATTAAATCAAAAGGTGCCAAAGAAATAGACTCACTTTTATTAAAAGGTAAAGTTTGTTGTTTTACATTTTGACAAGAAATGTAATTAAAAGACTTATTGCTAACAGGTCCTAAGTGACCACTAGATATTAAAGGTTGTAAATGACTAGATGAAATGTGTCCAAGATGCAAATGCTATAAGTATGAAGAATGCGTGTTGGTAGATATGGAAGCGACCGAGGGATTCGAAGTAATAGAAGAAATATGGAGAGATGTGAGCTCAAACATTCATCCAACTCTACGGCTTGTCCCAAGGATCTGTCCTGTTTGCGGGTCCTGCACATAACAACCGGTGGAGGAAAAGTGTAAGTCATGACCAAGTTCACACTATAAACACCTCATTTTGTGACCCTTGATTAAGTAGTAGCAATTTCGTAATTATGTCATGAAGCCTACTTTAAGTCGGACTCCTCCTAATAGAGTCCTATTCCCATTAGGACTTCATCTGATAAAGTCTTGTTCCAGTTAGGAATCTTTTTCCAGAGTCCTAGTGCTATTAGGACTCCTCTTGATAGAGTCCTATTCCCATTAGGATTCCTTCTGCTAGATTCCTATTCTCAGTTCTATTAGGACTCCTCCCGTTAGAGTTTTATTGCCATCAAGACTCCTCTTGATAGAGTTCTATTCCCGTTAGGATTCTCTTGTCAAAGTCTCAGTTCCATTAGGACTTCTCTTGATAGAGTCCTATTCCTATTAGGACTCATCTTGACAAAGACCTATCCCGCTAAAACTCTCTTACCAGAGTCCTAGTCTGAGCAGGACTTTTCTTGATAGAGTCCCACTCCCGTTAGGACTCTCTTGACAGAGTCTTAGTTTAAGTAGGACTCTTCCCGATAGAGTCCCACTCCTATAAGGACTCCTCCTGACAGAGTCTTATTCTTATTAGAACTCCTCCTGATAGAGTCTTAGTCCAAGTAAGACTATTCCTGATAGAGTCCCTCTTCTATTAGGACTCTTTTGCCCATCGAAGGGCGTTTAGGTAATTTCAGTACCTTTTTGCCCACAAGGGCATTTTGGTAATTTTGGCATGATCTTACCCTCAAAAGGACTTCCTAGTCACTTGAGGGGCATTTTCATAATTTTATATCATTTTACTCACATGGGAGTAATTTGGTAATTTTAACCATTTGGTGACAAATCGGGGTAATTTGGTCATTTCACACATCTTGTGGCAGTCTAGAGGTTCTCTACTGAATTGAGGGCAAGTTGGTAATCTTGAGTGATAGTAGTTTATTTACGCTTAAATAGGACTTTCCACTTTTAGAGTTTCTATAAATTTAGTTGCTTGATATTTACTTAAATTGAGATACATTGAACCTAGACTTTTTTATTTTAGAGTTTATTTTTCAATTAAATTCTATTTCTCTTTTATCTCATTGACTCTTGCATGTAGACACTAATTTTATTAGTTTGTGCATTGTCATAATTATTTATTAATTTATTTAGTTAGGATAATCATTCTTATTTAATTTTATATTTATTTAATTAGATAATTATCACTCAAGATATGATTCTAGCCCTCTATTTTAGGGTTTCATCTTAGACCCTTGGATCGAATCTCTATATTTTCCTATAAATAGAGCCCCATGGCCATCAGTTTTGAGGGATGGAGAAAGACACGATTTTCATAGCCTCGCGCTGTTAGTTTAATTCTAAAGTTTTCTCTACAAGAACTCTCCCTCTTTCAAGGTCGAAGCCCTATCGAAGTGACAGCCTCCCTTTACGAAGCAAGCTGAAGCAACACTTTCCAAATTGAAGAACAAGCCGAAGATCTTCCAGATTGAAGCCTCCGATCCAGATTTTTCTAGCCAAAGATTTGCCCGACGCCAATGATTGAATAAGGTATGCTCTTAAACCCTTAACAGTTTTCTTAGATCCGGTTGATCTCGCATCTTTTATCACTCTTGATAAAAGAGGGTAAACCGAAGAACTACGTGACTTTGATTCCATTTTTTTCTGAATAGAGACCTAGGTAGCCTTCGGGCCCGAGTAAGATATTTATTTTTTTCTGGCTTTTCCGTTTTATTTTATTTCTTCATACTAGATCTTTTATTATTTATATCTTTTGGACTCACATATCTCTTTTAGCTTTCTCATGAAAAATAATAGCTTTGCAAGTGAATATTTGAGGCCGATCCATTCTGATCGGGCGGGGTGGTGCCCTTAGTGACGACTCCCCGCCCGATCTACAAATATCCTTTTTTTCGATGCTGGCGCCCATAGTGGCAACTCCATTGGGGACTAAAAAAGGCTTCACTCAGTGAAGTATTCACTTCAAGGCTATTTTGTTTACTTGTTTTACATTCGTTTATTTTACATTGTATGATGGATGAATGGATGTATAGATGTATGCTTGAATGTATGGATGGATGAATAAAAAATGACTAAAATCTAAATACCTTACACACACATCACTCCATTATATTTGCATTTGCACTACATACCTTCTAAACCTCAGACAGTTAGTAGCCTTCGCCCCGTATGCTCATTTAGCTTGGTGGGTGTCGCTGGTGAAAGCCCTCCACTCCTTGATCAAATACCGCTTGACCGGGGACATTACACTCTAGTGGCCTTGGGATGGTATTCAAAAAGGTGATGCAGTACCGTTTGACCGTAGTTATTACAATCTAATGGTTGTGAGAGGTATATGGCAGGTCCTATCAGAAGGGGAGCCTTGAAACCTTTACTTGATCGAAGCGGCATGAATATAATCTACCATAGATTCATGATTCAATAATTTAAACCTAGTTTTGGTAGGACACATACAGATTTTTTCGCGCAATTTTGAGAAGTCAGAAAAATTCAAAAAGTTAAAAAAGTACCTATCTCTGTTGGCCAATCGACATAGAGGTTAAAAGCCTTTGTGTGCCGATCGACACTTCTTGTGTGCCGATCGACACATAGAGAGTAGTCCTTCGGCTCTGCAAAATTTTGTCCAGTTTTTTGAGTTTTTCCGAAAAACTCTAATTTTTTTCCTGAAAAACCAATTTTGCAAGCTGAAACAGGGTTACTAATGAGACTTTCTTGGATTTTCCTTGACACCAAACAAGTTAAATAACACAGGTGTTTTCTGAAAATAGGTACCCACAATTAGCTTGGAAACAGACTAGTAGAGGACCTGATTGATCCGTACCTCTAACCTTTCAAAAAATCAGAAAAACACAGCTCGAGTTGCAATAGACCCTAAATAAATACTTCAGATTTTAGCCGACATCAAGAAAGACATGGCCGATTACTAGGAGGAGAACCAGAGACTTTCCTTCACAGTTTAAGATATGGTACAACATAGGTTACCACCACTACCTCTTGTCCCGGCACATAATGACAATCCTCGTTAAGTGTCACCAGTCCCACCTCAAGATGGACAACAACAACAACATTAGCAAAACCAAGATATGCCCTGCCCATGATCCTTATAATTGGGGTGAACAGTATGGACCCATAGAGATTTCGAAGCAATAAAAAGAGGGCCTTGCTGACAGGTTGGAAAAAATGGAGACTCTTTTACAAAGCTAACCAAGGTGATGATATGGTCAATATTCACAAGCTATCTCTCCATCCAGACATTCGACTTTCCTTGAAATTTAAAATGCCAAACCTTAAAAAATTTAATGGAACCACATGTTCAAGAACTCATCTTAAACTATATGTAAAGGCTATACAACTGCTTGGGGCCAACACCAATATCTTGGTCCAGATGTTTCACCAAACCCTAACCGAAGCCGCTCTGCGATGACACCTAAACTTAGAAGATGTACTTTCCAATGATTGGGAGGAACTATGTAATGCTTTTGTCAAGCAGTACAAGTACAAGAATGAACTTGATATCACTTTTCGAGATTTGGAGACTACGAAAGAAAGTCTATCCACGTTGTACTAGGTGGCGAACTAAAGTAGCTCAAATGATCAACCGACCAAATGAGGCCGAACAGGTTCAGATGGTAAAAAAAAACTTGCTTTTGGTCTATCGTGAAACTCTCTTCGCCTAATACTTTGAGACGTTCAAAACACTAGTGAGGGCCAGAACACAAGTAGAAGATGCGATTAATGATGGAACTCTTAAAGCAAGTAACTCAAAGCCTCGTAAGATCTTTCCAACCTCAAAGCCAAATGGCCTGACCCATATGATCACTGTTGTCAACACATCAAGGTCATTTTCATGGCCAGCATTGCAAGATGTCCCATAGAAATGCCCTCAAAGGAATTCTCAGATTTACCAACACCAATGGGTAAGATATACAATAACCTTCGAGAGAATGGGCTTCTTCAAACCCTTCCGAACCCTTTACCCAAGGGGTTTGATCTGAACCAACATTACGCCTATCATCAAGGCAATTGACATAACACAAATCAGTGTCGAGATTTGAAGCACGCTATTCAAGACCTAATTAATAGAGGAACAATAGGAGCTCTACCAGTAAAGCCCAATATCACCACCAACCCATTGCCAACCCACGATGCATGACTTAATATCAACATGTTAAGTCTCTAAGACTCAAATCCAAACAACCTCATCAATGATTCCACAAATGTCTCTAGGTGTAGCATAATCATTTGGGAAATAAAAGTCAGCCTAGCTCAACCAATACAGTACATGTCACACGAGAGGGGAGACCATTCAAACCCGTTTGTCTATAAGCAGATAACCCACTCACATATTTTTGAAGCCTAAAGAATCAATAGGAGTCCCACTTGAGGTTCTTATCGAAGATGAGCTCCTCAAATAACTCAAGAAAACATAAGCCAACATCTCAGTATGGGGGTTATTGACATCGTCCTTTCCACACAGACATGCTATTTTAAGGTATCTTAATGAAGCACAGGTTCCTACTACCACTACCCCTAAACAACTCACGTAGATCATTGGGGGGTCCAATACAACAATATCACCACTTTCATTGATCATGACTTACCAAAAAAAGGGGTTGACCACAATAAGGCTTTGCATATTGTAGAGGATGCCCTTGGAAAGAGGATACCTATGGTGCTCATTGACAACTGGCTCAAGTCTTAACGTTTGTCCTCTTAGGACTGTAAAATGCCTTGGCTTAGAAGTAGCCGATCTCACTCTATCAGCCTATGTAGTTAGGGCATATGATAATACTCGAAAGGAAGTTGTAGGGGTCATGACACTTACCATGAATCTCAGCTCGATTGAAAGCACCGTATATTTCTAAGTACAAAATATCTCGACATCTTTTAATTTGCTACTTGGAAGGCCATGGTTACATGAAATGAAAGTTGTAGCATCCTCTCTACATCAGAAACTCAAATTTGCCTATCAAATATGGGTGGTCACCATACATGGGGTTCCAACATAATGCCAATGATTTACCTTTGTCAGGCTTCGACCATATAGGGGGCTTTTGAGATAGAATAAGTACTTGACAGAGGCTTATACAAATAAGTTATGATAAACATGATAGTCTATATGGGATATGTGTCGGGCAAGGGTCTTGGATTCAATTTGGAAGGTTTACCTACACCACCCCGCCAATCGGAAAGGGAATACACATTTAGGCTTGGATACTTACCTACTGAGGAATATTTTTGTGACAAGTCTTTGGTCGTACGGGCCAAGAAAATTGCTAGAGGACAGGGGCTACCCCCCAAACTCATAGAAATAAAGCCTTTACTTCCTCACCTTGAATGAAAGCTTTGTCAAGCAAAGAGAGGATTATCTATACTACAGATTCCCTGAGCCATGGTACAATGCTAAGGCCAAGACTAGAGTTCTCGGTTGGGAAATATTCGGCCATTGCACCTGTGGTTTTGATGAGGAGGTGGTGGTACCAATTGAACAACATGATCCTCAGTAGGAAGATTAGATCGAAGAGTTTGGAGGACTGAAAGATTACTTCGCCAAGATGGAGCTCATTGATGATATGGTTGACATGATCTCCATAGGAAGTATGGGAGAAGATCCAGTTAAAGACATTACACCCATCCGAGCTCTAATCAACAATTAGCTCCTAGTTAAAAGGGTGCCAGCCTCAGATGAACAACTTAAGCAAGAATTTGGTTACTCAGATTTGATTGATACAGATTCCGAAAATGTTTTTGACTCCGAGTCGGAGGACTATCTTTCTTTAGATTTCATTAATTTTGTCTAACTTGTTGATTTTATTTTTCCTTCATTCAATGAAATAAATTCTTTTTCTAAGTATCCTTTGATTGTAAATAATGAACTAAGAATACAATAATCTTGACATAGTGGATAGAAAGTTTTTAATAGACTTGGCCAAAAGAGTCACCAAATCTCAAGATAGGGCTCAACCTGTCATAGACAAACAGTAACCATTAACCTAGGGTTAAAATGTGAGACTAAAGAAGTCAAGATTGGCGTAATCCTTAGCCAATGTGAACAAGAAATCCTGTCTGAACTGTTAAAAGAATTCCAAGATGTCTTCACATGGTCTTACAAGGACATGACCGGATTGGACATAGACATGGTCCAACATAAAATCCCAACTTATTCTAATGCCAAACCAATCAAATAGAAATTGAGGAAACTCAGACAAGAGTGGTCCCTCAAAATCAAAGAGGAAGTCGATAAACAATTAGCTGTAGGGTTCTTGGCCGTGGTCGAATACCCACAATGGTTATCCAATATTGTCCTTGTCTACAAAAAGGATCGGCAAGTCTGCATGTGTGTTGACTAGAGGGATCTCAACAAAGCTTGTCCAAAAGATGACTTTCCCTTGCCAAACACAGACCTTACGGTAGACAATACAACTCAACATGCCATGATGTTCTTTATAGATGGCTTTGCGGGGTATAATCAAATCAAGATGCACTCCGATTGTATGGAAAAAATTCCTTCATAATATAGTAGGGGACATACTACTACACAGTCATGCCTTTCAGCCTGCAAAATGTAGGGGCTACATATCAGAAGGCAGCCACTACCATCCTATATGACCTTATTCATAAAGAGGTCGAAGTCTATGTCGATGAGATGATCATAAAATTTAAAGGCAGAGAAGGTCATTTTAACTGCCTAAGAAAGTTTTTCGAGAGAATTAGGAAACACAGAATAAGACAAAACCCTCAAAAATGTGTATTTGGGGTCATGTCAAAAAAGCTCCTAGGCTTCATAATAAGTCAAAGAGGAATAGAGGTGGATCTCGCAAACATCAAAGCTATTATGAAGATGCCTCTGCCCAAAATAGAAAACAAGTTAGGGGCTTCCTAGGGAGACTTCAATACATCAACAGGTTTATATCACAGTTGATTATTATCTGTGAATCCATTTTCAAACTTCTGAAGAAAGATTCTCCCAAAAAGTGGAAAAGATCAAAGAATATCTGACCAAATTGCTAGTCCTAGTTCCCCCATAACCCGACTTTCCATTATTACTATACCTCAAGGTAACTATTACAACTGCTGGAGCCATGTTAGCCTAATATCAAACATAGAAAAAAAAAGAGAAGGTCATCTACTATGTAAGTTGAAAGTTGATCTCTTATGAGCGAAACTATAATGCTCTCGAAAAGACGTGCATTGTTCTTATCTGGGTTACTCAAAAGCTCTGCCACTACATGATGACTTATACAATACACTTGGTTTCTCACATAGACCCTGTGAAATATCTCTTTAAAACATCGGCCCTATCATGCCGCACTACTTGGTGGCTACTATTGTTTTTTGAATTTGGCATAGTGCACATAACTCAAAAATCCATCAAAGGAAAGGCTATGTTCGACTACCTAGCAAACTGCCCAGTTGAGAGTGAGATTGTTAAGGAAGCTAAATTCCCAAATGAAGAAATCATGCAGATTCATGAGGATATGTGGTGTCTTTTCTTTGACGGTGCCGCCAATAAGAAGGGATATGGCATTGGCATGCTTCTAGCCACCCCAAACAGGCCACAAACGCTTCTAGCCATGAAGTTATAATACCTCTCTACCAATAATACCACAAAATATGAAGCCTATATAGTGGGCCTACAAGCGGCTTTAGAACTAAAAGTCAAATTTTTAGATGTATACAAGGATTTAGCCCTCATTATTGGCCAAGTCGAGAGAAGGTGAAAAATCAAAGAGGAAAAGCTCCTATCCTACCACTAGTATCTAGAGATAGTGTTAACCAAGTTCAAATATGTACAATTCTACTACATACCTAGGGCAAAAATCAGTTTTGCAGATGCCCTAACCATCATTGCCTTAATGATGGACATCTTGGAAGAAGCCACAGTTAAACTACTCTTGGTTCAAAATCGAGAAATTCTAATATATTGTTGCAACATCAATGAAGTCACAGAGGACTCGACATCCCCACCTTGGTACAATGAGGTTTGGTCATTCATTAGACACTTAGAATACCCTGAAGGATATACCAAGGAGGACAGAGCAGCCCTGAGATGATGGGACACCCAATACATCATTTGTCGGAAAAAACTTTACAAAAGATCTTTAATGGAATACACCTATTGTGCTTGCATAAACATGAAGCTGAACATGTCATGACAGAAATCCATGAAGGAGTTTTTGGACCTCACATGAATGGACATATACTAGAAAAAAAGATAGTCTAACAAGTTTACTATTGGAATACCATGGATGAATATTGTATCGCCTTTATTAAAAAGTACCACAAATGTCAGATACACACCAATCTTCAACATCTCCCTCCTAGGGAGTTGTACAACTTGACATCCCCTTGGCCCTTTGCAACTTGGAGAATAGATATTATTAACAAAATCACACCAAAAGCCTCTAACAGCCATGAGTTCATCTTGGTAGCCATCAATTACTTTACCAAATGGGTAGAGGCTGCTTCTTATATTGTCCTTAATGCAAAGAAAATGGCTTAGTTCATTACGGCCAACATCATTTGTCGATATGGAGTACCTCACGAACTAATTTCAGACAATGACTTACACTTCAAAAGGGAAGTTATTGATTTGGTCGAAGAGTTTAAAATCACCTATCATTATTCCTTGCCTTACCAACCTCAAACAAATAGGGCGGTAGATGTGGCAAACAAAACTCTAAAGAACATTTTAAGAAGAACAACAAAAACTAGTAGGAACTGGCATGAGAAATTCCCCTTGCTTTATGGGGGTATCACACATCTATCAGAACGCCTACTAGACAAACCCCATATTCCCTAACAAACGGGATGAAGGCAGTGTTACCTATCGAGCTAGAAATACCCTCACTCAAGGTACTTCTCGAGAATCAAGTTACTGAAACTTATTGGTTATAAAGCAGATACGATGAGTTAGCCTTTCTAGATGAAATGCGATTCAAAGCTTTATATCAGACACAAGGTATCACAGAAGAGTAGCTTGAGCCTTTAACAAGAAGGTGAAAATGAGAGGTCTGAAAGTAAGAGATTTGGCTTTAAAGGAAAATTGAGCACCAGTACTTGACCCGAGAGAGAAATTCAGGCCCAACTGGAGTGGCCCATTCATTATCAAATCTATAGCCACTAGAAGAGCAATGTGGGTCATCGATATAGATGGAGACGAGTTTTCATCACCTACCAACCTTAACCAGCTCAAGAAATATTTTGTTTAGCGACTAGCTTCCCATTGTACTGAACTACGACGACCTGACCTGACCCCCCGCTATATAGTTTTTCTACACATGCAATATAGAGGTACGTAGGTAATGAAGTTACTGTAAGTGCAGTCTCAAAAATTACAATAAAAGTTTCATTCTTTCAAATCCAAAAGTTAAAGATCGTCTTTTATTCAATAACAGGTAAAAGCCCTATCAACTTAGTCTAAGTCTAACATGGAACTAACTTCCTCTAAAAAAAAGAAGAGAAAATAAAAAATTCTAAATCTTCATTGCTAAAGGATACTCAGATCATTTCTTTTCCTCACTCTTTCTTCTCTACTAGCTTACCCTCCAACTTGAAGCGGCGACCTGTCTCTTTCTTAATGAAACCTAGGTAATTCCTTGCCGAGTCTACATGTAGAGAAAAATGCCCAAAGTCCAGCTCAACATTGTTACATTTGAATTCTGGTGTATTCTTAGGTATTCCTTGTTTTCTTTTCAAACTTAAAGGGGAGTTGTCTCTGTTTCCGTCACACCTTGCGGTTGGCTCACTACTTCTCGATCCAAATTTCTTGGTCCTCCTTCAAAGTCCTTGTAAGCTCCTTTGATGCTTCCAACCTTGAAGTTATGTCCACATTAGTGTCTATTCCAATCTCTTCAATAAAGATAGAATCCCTAAGTTTTTCCTTTTCACTGATTAGGTCCAAAAGCCACCATAAATATTCTTTCTTCATAAGCACTTTGTTAGAATAATCTGTATTATCCAAGTCTGGAACATGAACACATTCCCATCAGTTGGATATCTTGATGGCTACAGATGGGGTCAATCTTTCCACAATGAAATGAGGACCCCAAGTCCTCGGAGCAACCTACATACACCAAAATTGATTCAGTATCTGGATGGGATAATAAAATGACTGGATGGGATAATAAAATGAGGTCCCTCTCAAGCATGCCAAGATAACACAAGAATAACCAAGAGAGCGCAAGCGAGGGGCTCTACTTTGCTAGTGAGCAATGGACCAACCAATATCATAAGGTGAAAGTTGAGTAAGGAACTCGCACCAATCTCTCTCATTATCTTTGGCCACCAACAAGGCCCTTAAACAATAGTGTTTTGACATATAAGGGATGGTAACTGAAGGTTCCAAGGGCTTCAACTTATCACGTAACCACATCGTCAGTAGCAAGGGGCTACCTCTAAAAACATTTGAGCCATTATGAACCAAGTCCAAGCCATTTAAGGTCTCGACAAGAATGATGCCCATCATATTGTTGCCTTTGTTCAGTTCAGTCACGACATCAATTAGATGAACATCAACCTGATCAGGCTCTTATACAATCAAGAACCTTGGGATAATGCATAGAGCAAAGGTACATAGCTTGGTGCGACTAACCTCTTGATTTAGGAAAATTTCCAATATGGGAAGTAAGAAAAAATATTCACCTTGAACCAATTCCTTTGCCATTTCAGCATCCAAGTCAAGTAAAGAGGACAAAGAAGAAGAATAACCACGCTGTACAGAAGGGACGATCAAATTACCTTGAACCGTGACATCAAAAAGAGCACACAACTTTTCAAAGCTGGGATATATTTCTTCTAGATGAAAGCAAAAATAGTGATCAACAGGATCCCAAAAGCGAGCGCAAGCCCACAACAGATGCTAGTCTACAGTAGCCTAGGTAAGAGAGAAAATAGCTTTTAGTCTCAAAACCCCCAAAGTTAATCTTCTCTGAGCTTGAGAGGCAATACAACCACATATGGATCTGTTCATAAAAAACTACCACATCGATGATTTTAGAAGCTATTAGAGGAGAAAGGAAAAAAAATACAGCAATGGAGCTATCAAGAGGTTGAATATGATGAGTTGGGAGGTTTAGGGTTGCAATATATCCTAAAGTACTCACAAGTCCATTTCCAAGTTGGTTTATGAGACTAATTTTTGAAAAACGTACAAAAGCACACAATAGGCCACGAAATTACCCGGCATAAAACACGCTATTGATCGGCACACCCTGAGTGTCGATTGGCACACAGGTAGAAGAAACCCCCCTTTTTGTGTGCCGATTGGCACACAAAGAAATTTCAGGCCATTTTCCTCAGTTTTGCTTATTTTCGTTGTTTTTCCCTTATTTTGTTAATCCGAAACATGTCGGATACCAATTCTTATTCATTTTTGCTGATGTTTGACACATTCATAAATAAAAGTGCATGCATCGATCATTCATTTGTTCAACAGAGAAAACAAAAAATAAGTAAGAAAATCCAAAAAGGATAAATTGTTCATCAAACAAAGTGTTCATAAAAAAAGAAAAGCTTCATCTAACAGCACCTTCGCCGTCCTCCGTCCTCCCGGACGATCCTATCCTCTATTCATATTCTTAAGGCAAAAGACTCTAGCAGCCTGAAAGATCATGAGTTTCAATTCAAAATCAACGCAATGTCAAATTGTAGTCAATGCGTGAACAGTAAAAAACGAGGAATCATGTCCTTACGATGTCAGAGTCTATTTGGCAAGTGGCTTTCTACCATGACTCCACGGTGACTTAGGCAACCTAATGATTCAAGGTCGTAATGTATACATAGGCCTCTTCGTAAATAGTCTGAGCCACCTGAATTTTTAACAAAAGCTTGTTTAATTTGAGAAGCAAAAAACTATAAAAATTTTAGGCAAAAAAGAAATTCTTACCCTAGTCAAATGGTCAAGAGCCGGCAATCCTTCAATAACTCCAGTTGGCCAGAATAACTCTTCTAGCCTAAAATTCCCGTCATCGGTCATCACTAATACATTGAAAATTAGAAATGTTGCCGGTAGCCCTGTGTCAGCCGCTGTGGTGGCAGCCTCTTGAGATGACCTATCACTCGTGCTTGGCTTCCCAACCCTAGGCGGAGAAAGTGGACCCCGAGTCAAGGGAGGCATCAGCTCCTCCAAGTAGCACGTCATATGGCCGAATTGGTTGAAAAATCGTTGCATAGCCACCCCTTCATAAAGCTCCAAGAAGTCGGGGTTAGAGTCAAACGAGTCCAAGCCTCTCATATTGGTCGGAGGTGATATAAGTCGAAAAAGATGTGCAGCCGTATCTACTTAGCAAATCACTTTTTCACCGAAGTAATATACCCTCTCAAAAAGGCCTTCCAAAATCTAGTGCTAACGTGTTATACCAATACTCTGCTCCATTGAAACCGGGACCACTTTCCAAGGATTTCATCGAATCTGTCATAAATGAAAAGTATGAGTTTCTCATATCCAAATAGAGAAACTAACCGTGTCCACCTGGAGAATGTCCAAGGCCTCATGGAATTTCTGTACCACATTCGCCCCCTAGTGAGTCCGCCTGTTCGCCTTCCGCCAGATGTAGGGAAACATGTTATCTTTTACCTCCACCAATGGGTAGGCTAACAATTAAGAGACCTCATAGGCCCAAATCTGTCAAAGTAGGAAAGTCAATCAACATGACATTTTCTCAAAAGAAGAAATGAGGGAATTTAGAAATTTGTACCTCCCAAACAATGTTGAAACCACCGAGTCCCTTGGTGACCACTTGTGATAACACACACATCCAGTGGCACAAAATAGCCATTGCGACGCCTCCCCAGTTGAAACACCTCGAAGTTTTCCACATTTTCCAAAGTAGGGAGGCACCAAAGGTGGATAGTGTCACCAACATTAGTTAAGAGGGTCTGACCAAAGACAAAAAGCATGAAGGCTCTGGTCAACTCGTCCTTCTCAAAAGCGTTATGGCACTTCTCGGAAGTGAAAGTTCTCCAAGATATGCCTAACTCTCACTGCACCGCACCATAGGAGGCTAATGTGGGCTGCCACCCTAGAAGCTGAAAAATCTTATGACCCCGGCTATGCATTTCACTATCCCATGGAATTCGATCACTGTTGACCCTAAGGCCCGTTGTAATACCCCGACCCGAATTAGGGACTATTAAGCCGTTGTGTTAAATTAGAAATCGACCCCATAAGTAACTAGGTCGGTTCCAACCCCGACACGCGGATTTTTAGTAATAATCCTGAAAACTCAAGACGACTGTACGTCACTTTCGTTGCAATCACCAATTTGTCGGTTCCGTGATAAGTATATTTTCACGTCAACCGCCGGTTATCGATACGAGTATGAGAATTGGGCACGCATTACGAGAATACGAAGGATTAGAGTAAATATTATACACTTAAGAGAATAATTAATTTTTTTAAAGTAATTAATTATTTTAATATAAGAAATTAATGATAGCATGTATGAATAATTAAATATTGATGTATGTGCTATGTAAATAATTATAAATCACTTTGTATATATATATATATGTATATAAAGATATATATATATATGTATACATGAAGATACATATGTGTATTATATGGAAGCATACTATTGTCCAAGGTGTAATAAGGGTGTGTGTGTGTCGGTGAGAAGTGTGTGTATATGTCCAAGTGTGTAAGAGTTATATTATATGTATAAATATATATATATACAGCCATATGTAGGCAAAAAAAAACACACACACCCGACCATCATAGCCTGCCCCAAAACAGTAAAAGAAAACTGAGCATGGATGCTGCCACAAGTTAGGTTATTTGGTGGGGCAAAATCAGGAAGTACAATGATGATGCATGGTTAAAAATACATATATACAAACATACATATTGTATACACACATGCCACACGAAAGTTTAGTCACATACAGAGAGGGAGAGAGAGTTCCGAGAAGAGGAAGAGAGGAGATTCAGAGGGAGAAGGAGAGAGAAGAATACCATTTGAGGTAAACCCACTAAACACCACAATTTCTCTCTCTAGAAAATATACATGTATGTAGGCTGTTTCGGTTTGATTTTTGTATATATGATGTTTAAAGTATATATACATGAACAAGGCATGAAAAATAGACTAAAAAACACACCAAAACATCAAGCCGTACACAAAATAGCCATGGATGACCTTGCACATAACAAGTCTGAATCCATGACAACAAAACCGAGTTTGATGTATTGGGGCTTCAAGTAGATATCATGAGGGTCACGAAAATATATAACCGCGACCAAAAACCCTAAAAGAAGGCCACAGAAACTCGACTTGCAGGTCTGGGTTTAGAAAACCAACCTTATAAACTTACGTTTTAACCCAGAAATATGAATGAAAACTAAAACCTTATGATCAGGGGATCCCAACAAAACAAACCCCATCGAGTTTGGCTCAGAAATGAGCATATACGAATGGGTTACAGGTTTGGATTATCAAACCCAAAACCAAACACATGAAGCAATTTTGAACTTCCAAATGGATGCCAAATTGATCGTTTATAGTTTAGGAATATTTTAAGATGGAAACAGTGGAATTTGGTTGAGTAGAATTGCACGAAATTAAAGGAATTGAAAAACTGCAACTAGGGTTACAATAGGGTCGAAGTGAGGAAGACGACTATGGGTTAGCTCGGTTTTGAAAAGCTTGACCGAGTCGACTCATACACATGGCAGCATATGAGGCTGTCACCGAATAAGTTGAGCGGCGTCGTTTTGGGCCTTATATATATATATATATATATATATATAAAACAGAAAGTTTTAAAGAGAAGAAGGAAAACTCGCGGTCAGTGGGGTTCAAACCCCTGACCTCACGTGCCCCTCCTTTCCACTCGGCCATGCACTCGCGTGTGTCTAAGTTGGGGCAACAAATGTATATATATATATATATATATATATATATATATATATAATATATATATATATAAATAAAAACAGAAAATAAAAAGGTGCGACTGCACCTATTGGGATTCGAACGTGGTATCTTTTGGAGAGGGAGGTGGCACGCTGGCCAGCATGCCACCCTATTCGACCGTTCATAAATCGCACACTAAATATATATATATATATATTATACCTCATGAGTTTAATTTAATTAAATTTATTTAACTAAATTAAATACTCCTAAATGGCCCGAAGCCCAAATTTGACAAGTTATATGTGTATTTCTGCTATTTCAAACCTCCTGAGTCCATTGGTGAGGTCTGTGACATGAGACGAGGTTCCAAAAAATTTAAGACCCGTAAAAATGCCAAAATGACCAAATTGCCCTTGCACCATAAATGAGTCAAACGAGGTCCAAATTAAATAAACAAATAGTAGATTTTGACTAATTTAAACATTCTGAATCTAATGGTAGGGTCCGTTTCACGAGACAGGACTCCAAAAAATTTAGACACGTTAAGGTATAAATTACCAAATTACCCCTAACATGTCCTAAGCCGAATTAAATTCTAAGAAAGCCTAAATTGACTTTATTCAACGTTCTAGACTCAATGGTAGAGTCTATTCAACCAAAAGAGATGTCTAAAATAAAAAGACATAAAATTTGATGAATTGCATCTGTTAGATGACTATAAACTAAAATATTGCTGAAGTACTAAACTAAGGTAAGTACGAGGAAATGAGGTACGAGAAGACACGACGCCTTAACATGTGAAGTAATTAAATTTAAATTAAAGTTAATGGAGCTACCAAAAGAGTATAGCTTTAAAAGTTCAAATAAATTAAATTCCTAACACATTGAATTGTGTCATAGGTTAAAAGTACGAGTTGAATTAAGTACATAAGAAATTTATGAAATCGGTTAGGATTAATACGATCTAAGCATAAGATAAGAAGCATCAATAGGTGATATTGTAGTGATGTGAAGTTAATGAAATTATATATGAATTGTTTTTAGGAACTACAGAAAAAGTGGGGAAAGCGCATTATTAGCACTGACCTAAGGACCAAGGTGAGTAACCCTGCCTTTGAAGTGGAGATTTAACTCCATGAATTTGAAGAAGTTTTAAGTTCAATTTATTTGAAGCCTTGAATATCAAATTCAGTATCATATGATTCCTATTTTAAAATGTTTTCTGCTTTCATAAACTGTATTAGGACATGCTGGGTGATTGGTTTGAATCACGGTTTTCCTTTTTAATTATGTTTCAGCATGTCTGGGTTTAAAATGCTAAATTTTCATAAATGTTCTGAATTTGATTATTCCAAATATTGAAGTTTTATTGCAGAAGTTATATATTTCATGTTTTAAATATTCATGAAAAATATCTATTGAAGAAGTCATGTGATAAGTTATATATATTTCATGTTTTAAAAATTCATGAAAAATACCTATTGAAGAAGCCATGTGATAAGTTATGTATATTTCATGCTTTAAATATTCATGAAAAGTATTTATTGAAGTAGCCATGTGATAAATGTTTTATAAGATAAATGGTGTTTAAAGCACCCCCTATGATGGTTGAAATCCTTCGGGATTCAACAGTAAATGTCACATAGTCAGGATTTTGGGTTTCTTCGGAACTCAATTGCCCTATCATGTGAAATGCCCGGTAGTAGGATCTAATCCCCTAGGCAAATATGATTGGCAGTATTGGCAGTAAAATGGGAGTCTGGTTCGAAACAGATTCCACCTAATTAAAGAGAAAAGATGACAAATGTTTTTGGAAATGGAAGCAGGTTTTACCCCCGTTTTCCTATACATGTTTATATGTTTTGAAGTAACGTTTTTGGAAATAGAAGTAGGTTTTACCACCATTTTCCTATACATGTTTATATGTTTTGAAGTAACGCTTTTCGAAATGGAAGTAGGTTTTTACCCCCATTTTATTTTACGTGTTTGTATGCTTTTAAATTGCATATGCTCTATTTGAAGAAATGTGTATCTAGCTTGAATACTTTAAATGTTTCAAAGCTATCTGTTTTAAGAATACATATACTCTGTGTTCTAAAATGTACGAGCAATTGGTAGTGAGTATTTTATAAACTCTCATGTGCTAAACCACTACCAGTTGAAAACCCCATGACGAATGCAGGAATTACTCATAAGCTTAGATTAGCTTACCCGGATTTATATCCGCCCCCTTTTAGGTGAAGGATGGCAGCTTGATCTTGATGGCGATGATGATAAGCCTATCTATTTTGGAAGAAGAGCTAGGCAACTAATCACAGGACTAGCAATTCTCTTTGAGATGTACTATAAAGTTGGCAATATTTTGTATTAGGAAGTATTTCGCTATTGTGTATTAAGTCCCGTGGAATAGTTAAACATGTATTAATTATGAAGCCTTTAAGTTTTTAGTTATGCTCTGAATGTATGATCATGTGTACCATTGTGAATAGCGGCAGTATCGGACGGATGTGCAAATTTCAAAATGAGAAAAGAAAAGAAAAAGTTTTTCACGCTTCCGCAACCACATGAAGCATATCTATTTGATACCGCTGCAGATGCGAGCCTTGTCCCGAGGCCTTCGGGTCTTGGGGCGGCGGTCGCGACTCGGGGTTCGCGCCAGGCAGATTTCGGGTCGTGACACCAGTGATCATTGAGAATTCAAGGGGAGTCAATGTTACCTCCCCAAATTGGAGGTGGAAAGTGTTGGTGGTGTCCTACCATCTTTCCGCCAGAGCATAAAGAATCTTCTGGTCATGATCAACATGGACTATTTGGTCTAAGAATGGCCCAAACCTGGACGCTCTCACCTGCCCTTGGCATTGGAGGGGCAAATCAGCCCAACACTTTGCAATGTTCGCTGTTGAGCCCCAAGCTCAGATTTTCAAGTCCAGTTCCAAGGAATGAAAACCAATATGTTAGAAAATCCTTTCAAATGCCATAAACATGCCAAAAAAGCACTAACCAAAAGCAAAAAACCAAGTCAAGGCAAAAACTACCCATTCGAACATTTTTACAAATGCGTGGTGTGCACCTTCCAAAAGGCACGTGGGTGAAATTCCCATGCATGCATGCAACCAAAATTTCATGCAAAAAGCTGTCAAAGCATGAAAAAAAAAAAACCAAATTCATCAAGAATCAACTCAAAAATCTATAAACAATCAGAAGAAAACTCAAGAAAATCAATACTTTGCCACTATGGTACCGTTGCGACAAATGGTGTGCCGCTTCTTGGAGCAAGATTGTGTTCTTCCGAAAGCCCAAGGCTAGTTTATATCAAAATATTGTGTCGTGCACCAGTCCAGACATCCCCAAATCTCGATCAATATTGAACATTGGGTCCGAGTCACCAAGGCCTTTACTTGACATTTTCTCTTGAAATTTTTGGATTTGTTATTAGAAATCAAGTTGTTTGATCTTTCGAGAGGTAAAAAAAAGTGCCAAATACTTCAATCTAACCTCTTTTACAACTCTGCAAAAAATGCTCAAAGAGTGGTAGGGGAGAGCTCAAGAACGTAATAAGAAAAACCAAAAGTCGCAACATTTTAAAAATTGCTGCTTAGGCACTTAAGTGCCGATCGACACTCACGAGTAGCCGATTGGCACACAAAGGGTGAAAACCCCTTCTTCTGTGTGTGGATTGGCACACAGGGGCTGGACAGACCAATTTTTGGGCTTTAGCCCATTTTCTCAAATCTTGGCCCATTTCAGCCAATTCTTTGTCAAAATTAAGCATTTTGTCAAAATATGTCTAAGAAATCTATCATGATTTAACACCAAACATCGAAAGGCAAATTGGTACTTTCCAAATCTGATCAATATTAGCCAATATGTCATTTAGTAGCGTAAGCGCACTAATTTGAAACTTCTATCAAGTAACTCACAATTTCTTTCAAAAAATCGTGTGCATAGCATTTCCTTTAGTGGCCCCTCAAGATTCAGGCTATTTTTTCGAGCGAGACATAGCTGCTCATTTCTTAAACAAATCAAGATCATTGAGTCAACTCAACTCATTCCCCAGTGAAGTCTGAACCATCATCCTTTTTCTAAAGGAAAGTCATCTCTTAGAAAAATACATTTTGGCAATCCCTATGGAGTCTTTATTCTCCACAAAAAATCATCTGAAGACGTAATTTATCTCTGTAGAATCATCTGAGGATGTAATTCATCTTAACAATCCATTCATTAAGGATATAATCTCATAGAAATTCTATTAGGATAACATTCCTATTAGGAGAAACCTATTAGGATAGCATTCCTTTCAGGTAAGCCGTCTATCGCATTATCATCCTGTTAGGATAACATTCCTTTCAAGTAAGCCATCTATCGTATTATCATTCTACTAGGATAGCGTTTCTTTTAGGTAAGCCATCTATCGCATCACATTTTATAATCTTATTGAGATAACACTCCTTTCAGGTAAGTTGTTTATTGCATCACCACCCTATTAGGATAGCGTTCATTTCTGGTAAGTCATCTATCACATCACATTTTATCATGCTGTTAGGCTAGCATCCCTTTCAAGTAAGCCGTTTATCGCATTACCATCTTGTTAAGATATCATTTCTTTCGAGTAAATCGTTTATCGCATCACACTTTATCATCATGTTAGGATAGCGTTCCTTTCGGGTAAGTCGTTTGTCACATCACATTTTATTATCCTGTTAGGATAGCGTTCTTTTTGGATAAGCTGTTTATCGCATTCCCTCTTGTCAACTTACTAGGATGGAATTCCCTTTTAGGTAAAATGTTTGAGAATGTAAGACCATCTCATGAGAATGAAACTTCATGAAAGACTTGTTAGGATCACATTTCTTATCAAGTAAGACTCTGAGGAGTCATTTTCGAGGGTGTAACCTCACAACAATCCTATCGAGACGAGTATTTTCAGAGAAATTCGATAAGTACAACACTCATTTCCTCTAGTCATGAACTACGAATGGTCTAATTCGCTTGAGGGTGATACGTAGGAATCTTATAGAGGAATGAGTCCGACCACGTCAAGCAAAAAAAATCACAAATCAATGTTAAAATGGTTGTCTCTTTTTTCTTGCGTCGACGTTCACTTGCTTGCAAGTTCCGTCAACGAGGGGCTTTCTATAGACACCTCATTTTATGATCCTTGATTAAGTAGTAGTAATTCGGTAATTATTTCAAGAAATACTTCAAGTAAGATTCCTCTTGATAGAGTTCTATTCTCATCAGGACTCTTCTTAACAGAGTCCTATTCCTACTAGAGTCCCAGTTATATTAGGACTCCTCCTACCAGAGTCCTATTTTCAGTTCTATTAGGACTACTCTTGATAGAGTGTTATTCTCATTAGGACTCCTCTTGATAGAGAGTCCTATTCTTGCTAGGACTCTCCTATCAAAGTCCCAGTTCCATTAGGACTCCTTCTGACAAAGTCCTATTCCCATTAGGATTCTCTTTCCAGAGTCTCAGTCCAAGTAGGACTCTTCTTGATAGACCCCACTTCTATCAGGACCTCTCCTAACAGAGTCCTAGTCCAAGTAGGACTCTTTCCGATAAAGTCCCACTCCCATTAGGACTCCTCTTGACAAAGTCTTATTCCTATTAGGACTCCTCCTAACAAAGTTTTATTTCTATTAAGACTCCTCCTGATAGAGTCCTAGTCTAAGCTGGACTATTCCTGACGGAGTCCTACACCTGTTAGGACTTTTCTGCCCAATAGAGGGCGTTTTGGTAATTTTGGTACCTTTTTGCAGGACTAAATGCATTTTGATAATTTTGGCATAATCCTACCCTCAGTAGGACTTCCTCGTCACTTGAGGGGCATTTTCATAATTTTTATATCATTTTACCCACATGGGAGTAATTTGGTAATTTTAGCCCTTTGGTGACAAATCGAGGGTAATTTGGTCATTTCACATGTCTTGTGGCAATCTAGATATTCTCTATCGAATTGGGAGCCATTTGGTATTCTTGAGTGATAGTAGTCTATTTAGGCTTCATTAGGACTTTTTACTTTTAGAGTTTTCATAAATCTGGTTGCTTGATATTTCCTTCAATGGAGATACATTGAACCTGGATGTTTTTATTTTAGAATTTATTTTTCAATTAAATTTTATTTCTCTTTTATCTCATTGGCTCTTGCATGTAGACACCAATTCTATTGGATCGTGAATTTGTATAATTATTTATTAATTTATTTAGTTAGGATAATCATTCTTATTTAATTTTTTTATTTATTTAATTAGATAATTATCACTCAAGATATGATCCTAGCCCTTCATTTTAGGGTTTCATCTTAGACCCTTAGATCGAATCTCTATATTTTCCTATAAATAGAGTCCCCTAGCCATCAATTTTAGGGGACGGAGAAAGACACGACTTCTATAGCCTCACGTTGTTAGTTTAATTCTAGAGTTTTCTCTACAAAAACTCTCCCTCTCTCAAGGTTGAAGCCCTACTAAAGTGATAACCTCCCTTCACCAAGCAAGCTGAAGCAACGCTTTCCAAACCGAAGAACAAGCCATAGATCTACCCGATTGAAACCTCCAATCTAGATTTTTCTAGCCAAAGATATGCCCGATGCCAACGATTGAATAAGGTACGCTCTCAAACCCTTAACAATTTTTTTACATCCGGTTGATCTCACCTCTTTTATCACTCTTGCTAAAAGAGGGTAAACCGGAGAACTTTGTGACTTTGATTCCATTTTTTTGAACAAATACGTAGGTAGCCCTCAGGTCTGAGTTAGATATTGTTTCTATCTTGTTCATTTTATTTTATTTCTTTATGCTAGATATTTTATTATTTATCTCTTCTGGACTCATATATCTCTTTTTAGCTTTCTCATGACAAAATAGCCTTGCAAGTGAGTATTCGAAGCTGATCTATTCGAATTAGGCGGGGTGGGTGCCTAACACCTTCCCACTCCGTACCTTAGCCCCCAAGCTTATTTCTTTGGTGTTTTTGCTTTATTTCAATGCCTTATCTTTATTTGATCCATGTGAAGGGATCTTTAGAATGTAATTAGGAGACAAATCTTCCTTTTCAGTTTCCTTTTAATTACGTTTTATTGTAATGGGTTTGCTTGTGTCTTGCCCAAAAATAAGCTGGTGACTCCTCAATTTCTCTATCTTCCATAAGAGACATTCTTTCCCACCTTTGGGGAAAGAGATAGCCGTGATCCCTTTAAATATACAAAAGGGATACAAATCTCATTTTTTCCAGTGCTAGTGCCCACACACACAATTTTCCAACAGATATAAGGTTGAGGGTAAGATGAGGAACATATATATATATATATATATATATATATATGAGGAAGAGTCAATATAGAAGTAGAAATATGACTTGTATGGCTAACATTCATATGGGAACCATTAGTAGTATGAATCATGGGAGCATGAGAATCATGAGTTTTGGATGAGAAAAAGGTGTGAGTAGAGGTCATATGATTGCAACATGTAAAGTCAAAAAACCAAGACGAGTTACCTGGAATAACAGACACAGTAGTGGATGGACCAGTTTTAGAAAGAATCTGTTGAAAAATGGCTTGAAGCTCACTTACAAGTACAGAGGGTTCATTAGTGATAGTAGTAGTAGTAGTAGTAGAGCAAGGCATGAATCTGGAAGAAATACTAGACTTACTTTTAAAAAAATCCGGTTGGGGGGGCTTAGTATGACAATGCTCAATAGAATGGCCAATGGTATAACAGTAACGACATTTAACCCGAGGTTGTGAAGAGGAAATAGTTGGACGAGAGGGGTAATGATCTATAATATGCCCTTTCTTTTGACAATTATGACAAGTAATAGTAGGGCAATCTACAAAAAGATGACCACTCTTGCGGCAAAAGTGACAATAGAGTTTGCGGCCAGTGGAAGGTTGAGTGTGGGAAGGAATAACGGTAAGAACAACATCAGAGCGTGGAGGTTTAAAGTTTTCAGTCGAGTTTCTTTAGAGATGAGCTCAGACACTACACTATTAAGTAGGGGCAGAGGATTTCGATTAAGTAGTGAAGCTCTGAGAGGCCCATAATCACTGATGAGTGCCATAAGGAACTGAATAAGTCGCATCTCATTATGATAGGTGGAAAAACGAATTGAATCATTTTTTGTTTCCCATTCTAGTTCGGAAAGAATGAGTTGATCCTAGAAAGAATGCATATGAGAGAGGAATTTACTGATAGACTGACTAGGTTCTTGTTTGAGAGAATGAAGATGGCTGACTAATTAATACTGGTGAGCAAGGTTTGAAGTAGTAAACCGTTCAACCAGAAGATCCCAAACTTCCTTGGCCGTTTCAAAATGACCAAACTCTTAATGGATAGATGGCACAGACGTATTGTGAAACTAAGTGATGATCTCATGGTTCTTACCAGTCCCATGCATCCAACCATTCGGAGAATTTTACGGTCTCTTTGTTGTCAACTTTTGTTAGGACTGGTGTGTCTCTAATAAAAATGAGCTAAAGTATACGCCCTTTAAGAAAGCTACGTATGGCCTGTGCCCAAAGATTGTTGTTGTTGTCATCGAGTGTAATGGAGATAGGGTGACCAGATTCGATTTTCTCCATGATTTGGGAAAGAAAATCGTTGAAAAATAATGGTTATAGAGTAAAAGTAGATGTTGCAAGCAGAATTTGCGAAAACTAACCACGAATTCAGAATCAGAGAGTCAAAAATTACTAAGAACCGATTTGAACAGGTCAAAAAGTTGTCCAAAAAAGGGTGAACTGACCACAAAAAGGTTTAGCACTTGAACTGGCTTAGGTGGACCAGTCTGGGTGCCCTAGATGACGTGGCAGTCAAAGCTGATGTGGAGTAACAGTCATCATTAACTGTTGAAGTGGCTGTTGACGTTTCTGCTGATGTGGATGATGATGTGGCAAAAGTAGGATATGTTGATGATGCGACAGATGACGTGACAGTGGCATGGCACCCTTAAGGTTAACGTGGCAAAAGTGTGATGGGTGGGCGCGTGGCTTCTCGTGGAGACTCGCAGAGGGGCGTGGGCGGCGTGTGGAACACCTGGCCAAGTTTAGATACTTCTTGGGGTGTATGAGGGCTTGTAACAACTCTGATGAGGCTCCGGTTTGGATTGTTGGGCTCGTATGGTAATAGAGATCAATTCTGTCTCCTTGGAATCAGAATTTAGACTGGATCACTGAGGGTCAAATCGTGTGGTGATAAAGGTTTAATGTAAAAAAATAAAATTCTATAGTTCAAACTCCTATACTGGAGAATTAATGATTTAGGTAACCACTATAGTAGAGATAGGGAATGACTCTAATACCATGTTAGAATAAAGATGAAAGGGAGAGGAGAGACCCGAAAGTGAAACTTTGTAATGTATTGTGATTTAATTGTACATAAAGATCTCCTTTATAAGAGGAGCAATAGTGTAAAGAAGGAAATAAAGTATAGTGATATTACAATAATACAACAGTAGTACAATAGTACACTAAAGTATGTAGTACATTTAACAATGCATAACATGTATTTTTTTTATTAGGTACACACTTTAGAATTTCACTTAAGTTTAGAAGTGAACTTAAATATGGTTAACTTGACGTTGACTGATTGAGTTTTGACTAGAGGTTAACACATTTATGAAAATGGGTTTTTAACAATTTCTAAACTTGTTTATCTTATTTTTATAGAAAGTTATTGGTTATTTACGCAAAAAATTCTTGCACAATTTTAGAACAAAATCAATACGTCATTCATCAATGCAAAAACCTTGTTCCATCTGCACTATGTAGCCATGTTCGCATGGAAGGAGATTTCCCATCTGCACACGTGCCTTATTTTTGGCATAGTTCGTTCAAAACTTGCTAGTTTCGGGGGCATAACATTTTCTTGTTTGGTTTATATTTAATACATGAATTTGATAGTATAAATAGTGTGTTATGTTACATATAGTTAGAATCCTAACCTCATGAAGCATAGAGAGATCCATTGCTTTATATTTTTATTGGTATAGTCAATCTATTGTAAGGTGTTATTTTTTATAGTTGATTGTATGCACCTAGTGTTGGGTTAGTACACATGAAAATATAGAAGGACTAGAGCATGGACTGTCATTGCATAAATCTTGTACACTGCGAAAGGTAGTGGATCAACAAATTATCGATGGTGCTGGAGCTGACAAAAGCTTATCAAAGTTAAAGAGTATAGTGAGAATCTGTAGACAAACTAGCAAATAAATCACTAGAGGTGATAGGTTAGTTATTTATGGGCTTTGTTTATTTATATATCGTTTTTTATTAGTGAATTTTGCAGCTTGTAGTGGATTTTGTTCTCCAAGAAAGTTTTCCTCGTAGATATTGGTGTCTATTTATTTTGGTTGTGTGATCTTATTATTAATTATTATTACTATCGTGAAGATTCTATGAACTTAAGAACTTAGATATTTAACAAAATAATATATTCGATAATAATATATGTCTTGATTGATAAGAATACTTTTAAATTTGTGCTCCTTATTAATCAAATAGTGATTTAATTAATTAAAAGTAATATAAATATTTTTCTCACTTTTGATAGACACTTAGGTTGCGTTTGATAATGTTTCCTAATTTTTATTTTCAATTTTTTAAAAATGAAAAGTAGTTTTTGTTTATTTGTTTTAAAAGCAAAAATAAAAAATATGTTTGGTACAATAATAGTGTTTCTAAAAAATGGAAACAAAAACAACAAACGTGTTTCAATGTAACATCAAACCTAAATTCTATAATATATGTTTTCAAATTTTATTTCAACACAAAATTATGATATAAATAATGTTAACTTTTCAAATATCGTTTATTAACATTCTTAATAATTTATTATTGTTTTTATAAAAAAAGTAGAACACATAAATCTTCAATTACTAGCTCATAAATTATGTAAATATATATATATATATATGTATGTATGTGTGTGTGTCCCATGTAAAATGGCTCATGGTATAATATAATACTATAATACAATAGAGGTCACTTTTCTTACTTATATTTTATGATGTCGCTTTAGATTAGAGGTGGCAAATGTTATCCAAATCCGTCAACCCGCTCTAACCCGCCCATTTAATTAACGGGTCATAAACGGGTTGGTTAATAAGGAACCGTCAATTTAGCGGGTCATACGAGTTGAATATGGGTGTTTGACAGGTTGAGCAAGGGCGGCTGAAGGGTAAGGCCCCTAAAGCCCAAGCTTTAGGCCCCCAATTTTTTAGGCCTCATAATTTTTTTTTATATTTAAAAAAATATATTTATTATAATAAAATAAATAAATCTTTTCATCTTCTTAATTTCTCTCTTTTATTATACAACTATCACCTAATAACTACTTTTTGATAATATTTATTATCTTCTCGTTATCTCATTTTGCTTTTTCCAATAATTAACGTTCTTATTTTTTATTTATAAAATTCTTTCTTTAAGTCTAAAAAGAACTCTGCAACCTAATAACCTACTATATTTTCTAAAAAATATTATGCGACCTAGCATTTTGGCAACGGCTCCTGAGCTTCTCTCTTTTCTTCTTTTCTTTTCCTCCTTTCTCTGTTCAGTGCCCAGCTGCCTCTTTTCTTCTTCTTCTTTTTTTTTTTTTTCTTTTTTCTTTTCCTCCTTTCTCTATTCAACTCCCAGCCACCTCTTTTCTTTTTTCTCTTTTCTTTTCTTGGTTCCTGCTCTCCGCACCCTTCTCTTCCCTTGTTTGCTTCAGTCGGAGCCATCCTTTCTTCTTTATTTTATAAGCCTTCTTTTCTCTTTTTTTTTTCTTGCCCAAGGCCCCAAGCCGCGCCGCCGTTTTATTTTATTGGCTCTATTTTGTTTACTGTATTGGACTTTGGCATTTTGCGAGTGAAACCATTTGGAGTTGGCGAGTTGCTGTGCGTGAGCCGTGAAGTATTGGAAATTTTGATTAGCTTTTTTTATGTTTGCTGAATCTGAAGACTAAATTGCTCCATAATCAGGTTCTATTGTTCTAACTTTGAATTTTTTAATTTAAAATTTATATTATCTTTTAAGACATATATAATTAGATTGCCTCTATTTTGTTTACTGTAATTAGCTCATTGAATCTTTGATTATTAATTTTGTATTAGCTATTAAAAATATATAAAATAATTGTTATACAATAATGTTAACAATTCCCATAACCGTTGCTTCGGCTGAAAGAAGTTTTTTAAAACTAAAATTAATAAAATCTTACTTAAGATCAACAATGTCTCAAGAAAGATTAAATGGATTGGCAATACTATCAATAGAAAAAGAAATGTTAGAAGAAATTCAATATAAGAATTTAATTAGTAATTTTGCATATCAAAAAGCTAGAAAAATAAATTTTAAATAAAAAATTTATAAAATTTTAATAAATAAAAAAAGCCTCATTTTACAATTTTGTTTTAGGCCTCTGAATGTGTTGAGCCGCCCCTAGGGTTGAGAATGAAAAATAATAAAATAGTATAAGAATATATATATATATATATTTATATTTATATATCTATTTGGGAAATAACAAAATACTAAAACATATATAATAGATTATAAGACAAAATTAATATTTAGAGAATGTAATTCAACATCATCATATATATAAACAAAACACAAACCAAAAATTTGTGATTCAAAATAAGTTGAATTGGTTTTCGCTAGGAGCTTTGAATACCATAAACAATGTGCACACGTATTTGTTTGTTCGTTATTGCTTGTGAATGTCGAGGAAAAAAAAATTCTAACACTCTCCAAACTCCATACTGATAGAAAACTCATGCACTAAACTAGTCCTTAGAGAAAAAAATATCTATATTAAATATAACTATTAAATTTACTAAATATTAGTTATTAGAGAGTAAACTGTACACTACTCCGATAAATCAAATTTTAAAAACTTCTTAAACTGAACCATCAAAAATGAAATGGCTAAATAGAACTAAAAATGTAAAGCCGTGTTTGGCTCGAGCAGTTCTTAAAAAAAAAAAGTCAACTCCTCCAACAAGTTTTATTAAGAGAAAAATGTAAAAATGAAAATCAATTGCTTCTTCTCAGATTAAAAATCTTGATCCAAACCATCCAATAACTACCAAATTTTGACCGAATCTTCAAAGGTTGGTCAGAGCCCAACATAGGATCCTTATAGTTTTGCACTTCAAAACAATATGCCTTTTGGACATTAAAATGAGAGCTCCAACGAAGGGATTTTCACAAGGACACTCAAAAGGGGCAAAATGAACCTCTTCTTACCATAGAAACCTTCTACATGAGAGATTAGTTCCATAGCTTCTACTGATTTCGAAGATCAAAGAATTATGAGAAGAAGTCAGTACCATATCTCCTATTTTGATTTACTAATAGAGAAATAAAAAAAAAATTAATGTGTATTCACGAAAGTTTTAACAGAGAAACGTGATAAATTTTGTTAGTCATATTGCTCGATTGAGATGTGACAATCTTAGGTAGTGTTTTATTTCTAAAAAAAAGTTGGGTAGCGGGTCAAATTCGAGTTGACCTGACCCATTTATGACCCGACCCATATTCGACCCGATCAATTCGAGTCAAATATGGGTTCAACCCGTTTATGACCCGCCCAACCTGCCCTTTTTGCTAGGCCTAATTTAGATGCTTTATTTCTATTCTTCATAAGTCGTTCAGTCACTTCCACGGGCAAATCCCAGTCATATAATGAGTCTGCGCATGACATAAATCTAAGAGAGGGAGTGAGGCAGTAGAGAGATTCCAATGAAATTTAGAGTGATTAAATTTGTTTAGAAAAATCTGAAGAAATTTAGCGTGATTTAGGGGTGGAGAAAGAAAGTCAGTGATGAATTCTTGAATTTTGTCCCGATGATCTAATAGCTTCGACCGTTATCCGCCGGATTCAACAACTCCAATGATACCGCCTGTGATCGTCATCAATAACTTTACATGCACGTGTATGTATGTGTGTGTGTATATATATATATATATATATATATATATATATGTTCTTATCAATTTTTATTAAAAAAAAATATGGTAATAAATTTTGAATTTTAATCAAACTACTAATGCATATATTGTCACCTCATTTGAAAGGTAAAACTTAAGTCAAAAATTTTTAGAAAATAACATTACTTGTCCACGTGGCAGTGGTATATATGTCAAATTTTAGCAATCAAGATAAAAGATTGAGATGGTTTCGCAAGTTAATCTGTTTTCTCTTCTCATTTTATAAGCTTAAATTTACACCTTTTTGTAGAGCATTGAGAATTTCAAATTAAAATGGCAAACTTACCATTTTTCTAATCCTAGATGGCATTCAAAATTTCTTAAGCATGCGTCAAGTTCACCCATTGTACATTCATCTAAGAGAGTTTTTTTTTTTTTTTTTTTTCTCTTCACATTTTATAAGCTTGCACATATATTATATAATATAATATTAGTTAAAAAATTAATGTGGCATGTGGATACCTTAAGTCTTTTAAAAGAGACAAATTAAAAAGGAGGAGTACATAAATTAGGACTAACAAGAGGTTAAATCTATATTGTGGATACCTTGACCTTCTGAGCAACGGAGGCTTGGAGCTTGTTATTCTCCTTCTTCAGCTCTTCCAATTGACGAAAAAGTGAATCCCTTTCAGACTCCATGATATAAAGAGAGTTGTTCACCTCCCTGAACCTCTCTTCTACAGCCGAGGCATTTGATTGGGCCATCCCGAGCTGAAGCCTGGCCTTATCCAGCTCGTCTTGGAGTTTCTCCACGGCTAGTGGATCCAAGGCAAACTCCATCAGGGCGGCAAGGCCATGCATGGTCTGCATAACAACAAACAGGCAGATCAGAACATGAAACAAAATAAAGCACAAAGACAGTACGGTGGTTACCTTCATCTAGATGCTCATCACTTTAGTGATGGTTTGCTGAGTGCTTTGCCCCTTGTGTCTTTGAGAAGCCTCCATCCAAAATATGTCAATGACCTACATTGCAGCCTTATAATCGTCAAGTAGCATAGCAAGGTCAACTACCATCCTCACCTTCCCTTTCTTCTAGACTTTGGGGATGAGGGCAGGCGTAGGAGCAGGCTCCCTTATAACAATGCCCTTCTTGGGCGGTGCTGAGGTGGAAGGGTTAGATACGATCCTCCTCTTCTTAGTTTGAGGAGGACCAATAGGAGAAGAAGGCCCCCCAACCTTCTTCTTTACAGGAGCCCATTTACTCATCAAGGACTTCTTCAAGCCCTCTGCCCTGCCTTTGTCCTAGAAGCTCTCAGCCTGGTCCTTGTCCTGGAGGCTCTCTGCCCGGTCCTTGTCCTGGTCAGGTGCCATCAAATTTTCTGACGTAAGTATGACTCTGAAGTCCATGTTCCTGGTCTGAAGGAGCCTGCGGTACTTTTCTTGAAGATCAACTGTGAAAATTGACCTCTTCCAAGCACTCTTGTCTGCACAGAAGACATAAAAACAATGGTTAGAGTCCAGAAGTAAAAGCATAAACAGAAGTAAAATTGTCACTAGGAAAGGGGGTCTCACCCTTAAACCCCGTACTTCAGGGGAATGTCGAAATCTGGCCTTGGAAGTCCTCCATCTCCCATCCTCCTCCTATGAAGAAGTACCATTTCTTCTAGGTTTTGTTGGAAGTTGGCACAAAGGAAAGAAGTCTGAACCCCCTATCAAAGGACATATAGAAGAGGCCTTCCGACCTCATGTACTTGAGATCCATTTTACTACGGATTAGCTCTACTGTTACATCGACATCGTTAAAATCACCTAGAGTTATGAAACCTAACAAGTGCCTCCAACTGTTTAGGCTAAGGTCGGTAGGGCAGAGGTTGAACCAAACGAAGAACTGCTTAACTAGATCGGGAAGGGGGAGCCTCAGCCCCGCCTCGAACCAGGCAAGATAGACACAAATCTTGCCCTCACAAATATCGGACGGACGGCCTAGGGAGCTCGATACCCTACAAGTAACATTAGAGGGGAATTCATAGGTCACCCTCAGCTCGTTTAACATGGTCTGGGTGATGGCACTTCCTCCTTTTTCTCTTTGGGAGGGCCTGCTAGAGGCCTCCCCAACCCTATTTCTGGGTTCTATAAAGACATCCACAATCCTAACATCAGAGCTAGAAGGGGACTCTCTCAACCTATTTCCAGCAATACCGGAAGGACTGCCACCTATAGTTTGGGATTGGGGTGACACAAAAGTTTCTGAGGAACTTCTGGCGCCATCTCCGATACCGGAAGATGCAGTGGATGCCGACATTGGCAAAAAATTGTAAAATGAAGAGAATAAACAAAGATGGGGAAGAACAATAAAAGAGAATAAACCTGAAAACAACCGAAAATAAAGCTTCGAACGACGAATACCTTTCGGGCTTCACTGATCACTCCAAGTCAATAATGGCGGTATCTCTTGCTCACTCTCGAAGGCAACAAAATGGTGAAGAAAAGGGCGTACTAAGCCCTTCCCTTCTGTATATATGTTTTTCAGCAAGAGAGGCCCACTAAGAGGAATCGTCATGGCGGTTGAAGGCAATGATGGCCTCGAAAGCCCAAGCATCAACTGCGCAATAAATGACGCAACAACAGTCGCCTTGGAAATCAGAAACACAAAACACGTGACTTTTCGGAAGCACGTAGCCCTAGTTACACGTTGAGCTCAAACTAGGGCTCAGGGGGGAGTAACTGATATATCACAATGTGACAGGCCAATCTCCATGTGACACGTGTAACTACAGACCAGTTAAAGCTCGGTCATCCAGAGCAAACTCAAACAATTAGCCATCCAGAGTAAGCCTAGGCGCTCAGCCTTCAGAACTTAGAGGTCTGAGCACAAGGCCTTCAGAGCATCCCTCAGAGTTCAGAACTCATTACCGCCTTGAATATCCTACCAAGCTAAGAAAAGGAAACAGTCTTTAACAAGGAAACTGCCACTTACGGATATCTATCAGGCGCAGCGTCCAACATGGTAATTGCCATTCTCCGATGATCGAGTCCTTACATTCATGGCTCCAAATCCTAATCAACTTAGGAAACCAGCAGCCTATAAAAAAAACCCTACGGTACGCTGTTAGATTTATGCTCACTCTTTGGTTTACAATTACAGTTTTTCAATTCAGTTTTATTGACTTAAGCATTGAAACAGCTATTGCCGGAGCCAATCCGGTGGCCCTCTGATCCTTCTCTTTGAGTGTTCCTCAGGCAACGGAATTCGGAGCCCCTACCTACTAAAAAGTGCAACATCAGTATGTATGTGTGTGTGTGTCACATGTAAAATGGCTGATGGTATAATATAATACTGTAATACAATATAGGTCACTTTTGCTTACTTATATTTTATGATGTCACCTTAGATTTTTTTTTTTTTTTTTGTCTATTCTTCATAAGTCGTTCAGTCCCTTCCAAGGGAAAATCCCAGCCATATAATGAGTTAGCACATGACCTAAATCTAGAGAGGGAGTGAGGCAGTAGAGAGATTCCAGGTGAATTCTAGAGTGATTAAATTTGTTTAGAAAAATCTGGAGAAGTTTAGCGTGATTTAGGAGTGGAGAAAGAAAGTCGGTGATGAATTCTTGAATTTTGTCCCGATGAACTAATAGCTTCAATCGTAATCCACCGGATTCAACAACTCCAATGATGCCGACCAGTGGTCGGCATCAATAACTCTACGTGTACATATATATATATATATATTCGATTGTCTAAAACTAAAAATTATTGGAGGGTTCTAGAGAAAGAGGTCGCATGTTCAGAAAAATAATAAAGAAATTTAGAACTAATAAAATTTGATGTCTCAATCTCGGTTTGAATGAAATCGCGATTTAATAATAATAATACAATAATGTTGAGGGATGGTAATTTTTTTTCATTTAAGGGATGTTTATAAATAAGTTAGGTGATATCTTAAAAATTTGATCGGATTCAAAACAGTGTCAGAAGATGATCATCCGTTCTTCCGTTCTGTTTATATATTAATTTTTTTTAAAATTTCTATGTACACTAATTTTATCAATAAATATACTATATAAAATTAATTCTAAAATTTTTCATATTTTACCTATATCATTTTTTTTATATTTGTTATTTTTCTTTAAAAAAATACCTATGTTCTAGATGAGACGTGAAATATAAATAAATCGAGATTGGGATAAAGACATAATTGGGAGTACGAAACAAACTATAAACAGGTTGAGTTGGAGGGCCCAAACCAAGACTTTGATAGAAAAAAAAAAAATCAGTTTGTCTCATTTCTGGATAAGTTCAAGGTGATTGTCCTTTTGTATTATAATTTTTCTGGGTTGGGTTGGGAATGGTCGGATTGGATGTGAGATTACCATGTTGATGGGGCGAGTGACCCTTTCCGCCACATCTTTGTAGTCCATGTCAATTCCGATGTTTGTTGCAAAATTTTTGTTTTACACAAAAATTGAGAGGGATAATGGAAACTTCAATTGTGTAAAGGATAAATACTTTCATCACTTTAATAAGAATTCAATTCTCATAACTATAACATGAGGCCCGCCTTCAATTTTTTTGCAAGGTTTTCAATAATTGTAAAGGATATCTCTTTTATTTTATATATATATATATATATATATATATATATTTAAGTTATACTATCCTCCCCCACATAATTGTTTACAGAGCATATAAAATTAATTTTTTTTAATCAAAGGAAACCCTCTTGTATTCAAAAGATAACTTTAATGAAAATAACGCGAAGTAAACATGGTAAATTCCATTCTCATCAGCAAGAAAATGTAAGAGAGCCTGCAGTTGTAAAATCGCGATTTCATTCAAACTTGGTTCTGAATTGATGAGCTAAGTCCGCAAGACAGTAACTTAGAGAGCTGACTCAACTTTTGTAATTATAGATTTCACTAAGAAGATTCAGTGCCACTTTTGAGAAAATACTGATCTCCTACTCATCTGTATGACATTCGTGTTGTTGATATGCATGTGATGTTTAATAATGATATATTTTTTTTATGTGACCAAGCCAGGGTTTACTTGTTGGAGTACTTCAATTTTCGGTGCAAATGTCTTCTCTGTTATACTTCAATTTTCAGACCAAAGTCTATGGCGACTCTTTCCTGGATCGGTATCAATTGGCAGTGTTCCTTGGTTTGGTGTTTTCTTTTGGGTGCCTGCATCATCTGAACCTTTGACAACATTTGAAGATTAGAGTTCCTAAACTAGCTGTCAAATTCTGGGGATTCTTTCGGTTGAGGCAATGGTCTTTCACTATATTGGCAGGTTTGAATTGATGACTTTGATATGTGATATGTGATGTGGTTATTCGAGTGGTATTTCTTTAGGCTTGTGACTGTTGGGTTTTTTTTCTTTCAGGGGATTGAAGGCCCTGTGATTGTTTCTATTTTATATTTTGGGTGGTTTGTCAATGTCTTTTCTGTTTTCTCTTTCGGTTTTATACTGGTATGTGATGTGCGTGCCAACCTAGTTGGGATAGATTTTGGTTGCTCTGATGCCTTTTTTTTTTATGTAATCGGTCTCATACATTCTATTACATCAATAAACTTTCTTTTGCTGATACAACTTTGTACCCTTGGAAGTTCAGATACATAATATCCCAGAACGTTTAATTGATCAAAACCTAATTCATTATGATCTTTCAAATGAAGTAGTCAAGTAAAATTGAAGTTAGAAGGCACATATAGCTAGCCAATCCATATATATCATTTTCAAGGCTTGTTTATTTTTAGGGATATATTCTGTTGGTATTGCAAATCAAGATTGGTTATGGTTATGGGTGTTGTAATTGTTAGGGGCTATTTTTTTTTTGGCATGGAGGTGACTAAAGGGTATCTTTCTTTTCTTTTCTCTTCGCTTTGTGCTCCTATATGATAGGCTATAATCTTTGTACCAACAGTAGTTGGAATGAATTTATTAGCTTTGATGCTCTTTTACTCAGCTTTATTGATATATTTTGAAGTCGTATATCTTGTACCTTCCTTCTACAGCAATAAAAGTTTCATCTTTCTTTTTCTCATAAAAAAAAGGCATATAAAGTATAACATTTCTCAAATATTATCCTACATGTATAAACACATACTTTTATATAGTTTTGAACTTGTTGACTATTGTTGGAATTTGAATATTTATTTAAAAAAACTTTCAAATTATTTTAAAGTTTTATAACATTTTATTTTATGATATTCTCTCTTTGTTTTTCATTAGTTGTAACAAATTGGGCTTTAGAAAAAGAAATACTTATTTGAGATGAAAGCATATACCGTCTCATAACATTAATGGGAACGCTAAAAACGCTTATAATTTTTTAATTTTGATTAAATTATATAAATAGTGTAAATTAATAATGCACTATCACTTTATTTAAAATGTAAAATTTAAGTCATATTTTTTAAATAGCTTACTTGTCATGTGGCAGTGGTACGTCTCATATATGCCAATTAGGATAATTTAATATTTTTTTATAAAAGTAATTTTTAAATCACTATAATGCAAGTATTAACATGTATACTTTTTTAAATTTAAAAATTTCTATAGCAAAATCAAATTCTTTTGTTTTTAAAAGTTTTGTTTTCACTCTTTAGAAAAAATGTTCACTGGTTACTTGACTAAATTTTGAGTGTATGATGGAACAAGCTATGAATAAAATCTGTAAATTCTCTCTTCTATTTCAGTACTACAAATTTCAAATAATATTAATTTTTTTGTATTTTTTTTCAATTCTATATAATCCTTTATATTTGAAAAGTTTACGCTTAATATGTTTGTGGTTATAAATAGTCACTAGATTGACACAAGCGGTGAAGTGTGGTTGTTTTGGAGAAAATTATGATTTAGTAATTTTTTTTTTTACATTTAAAATCAGTCAAGTGCAGGCATCAAATTAGAAAGTCTGAGTGGTAGGGGAAGCCTACCTAAAATATTGAAAGGATAAAGAAGTTGGGAGTTCTCAGAGTCTCTGATGAGATTACATGGGTGTGTTAGAGAATAATAAGTACATTCTTAGTGGCTTTACAATGTGAAGTGATTCTGAGAAGCAGGTATGAGCTAACCAAAAAGATGGGATCTTAGGAAGGAGAGTGAAACGTTCCTAAGAAAATGTCTAGACAAAATATTAGACCTAGATAGGGGTGAATAGGTCTAATTGAAAATTTTAAAGTTTATCTTGCTTAATTAAAATTGCTCTGTAACTGATTGGAGTTCCACTTTGATTATGTGTAAATTAGGGTTTCAGTGTGTGCAACTATAATATGTGAAATATACACAATATAACTGAAAGTAGTAAAAGATGCATACAGATTTTTGTTGATGAAGAAATTGTCACAGATCAATCGTATCTATGTGAGAAAATCCCAGGACACTTACCTAGATATTATGAATCCATCAGAAGAACTTAGAGATATTACAAACACGTAAAGTTAAATTTGACCTAGTATCTCAAGCCCAATGCACCCATTTGTGCCTCCTCAGTCTCATATCCACAAGTGTTCTTCATGTGTACGTCACTTCAAATTGTCAAACAGCCTTCCAAACACAACTACAAATGCCCACGCAATCTCAAACTCCTACGATCGCATAACTCTTGAACTCCAAAAGATTACACTCTTCCAATGGTGTTGATGATAATGAAGAATGGGTTCTTGATCTCTAAGACTTGTGATATGCAACAATCATGAATTCACTGAGATTATTTTTGAAAATTGGTGGGAAACCCTAAAAATAAATCAACTAAAAATTCTACTAAAAGAATTCGCACAAAGACCTTGTATAGTCCTAGGTTAAATTGAAATCACATAGGAATGGAATTTAGAAAACTTATGCAAAGTCTCGTGTGGTCGTTCGAATGAGCTTGATAGTCATTCGAATAAGTTGAATCACAAGCTTGTAATTGAACCTACTATTATGGTCGTTTGACCAAGCGTTCCAACGAGATCACATGAAAGAAATTATGAAGCCTCTCGAATAGTCGTTTGAACGAACTATCTCACGAGATCCCATGAGCAACTTCTATATCTTTACTATCTTTATTGTTTGAACAAAGCCAAGACTCGTTTGAATGAGCTAGACATACTATAAGAAAAATACCTTTTAGTGGCGTGCATTATTAGCAGTGCATGACAAAGCGTCGCTAATAGTCACTTTTAGCGACGCACAACTTGTATGTCGCTAAAAGTGAGGTGAAAACACATTTCCTGCCTAAAATCCTTAGTGGGCATATATTAGCGACGCATAAAGAACTATTAGCAACACACATGTACGTTGCTAATTGTAAAGACCTTTACCGACGCACACTTGTTCGTCACTAATAATCCGATTATTGAAACGACGTTTGCCGTGTGCCGCTAATAAGTCTGCCTTCTTTTCCCAAATCGCGAACCAGAAATTTCTCTCACTCTCTTTCTCAACCTTAAATTTCTCACTCTCTCACTCTCTCTCGATCATTGTGACGGTGACTGGTTGCCAACGACGACGAATTTTTCGATTGTCGATGACGAAGACAATCTTTCGATCGTTGCCGCCGACAACCTTCTAGCTACAGACAACTTTTTACTCTCTCTCTCTCTCTCTCATGGTAAGGCTTTGTTCTCTAGATACTTTCATGGGTTTCTTTTACACTTTTGGGTTTCCCAACAAATGAAATATTAGGTTAAGTATCTTGTAAGTTATATTTCCTATGAATGAAGATGATCCATTCTTTATCTATTGGTTTCTTTTAATGTTATATTTCCTGTGAATGAAAAATCCCCTTGCTGAAGCTGTTGTATGCCTTTATGTTTTTATAATTCGTTTCACTTTAACATAAAATGGAAATATGGTGGTTGATCCATAAAAGAAGAATACATTATTATAAGAAATTGGAGCTTAACTTTAAATTAACATTATTTTTACATTAACAAAATCAAAGAGAGAGAGAGAGAGAGAGAGAGAGAGAGAGAGAGAAGAGGGAGGAAATTACTTGCCAGCTCAATCCACCATGCTTAGGTTTATGGATTTTCTGGGTTACTTTATTGGCAAAGAATGGATTAATTTTGTAAAGTTGGAATACCACTTCCTTTCAAAAAAAAAAAAAAATTCATTTGTTGGAGAAAACTTTTCTAAAAAATATGTTTTGTGAAATATGTTGGAGAAACATTAATTAGGAATACAAATTTAAAGAATTTTATTATTTGGTAAAATAATAAAATCAATATATAGTAATACCAAAACCTCTTATTTAATATCTATCTAAATGTACAATTAAAATATAACAAAATATATTAACTTGAAATATAATAATATATATACTAACCTATTATTTGGACATATTTCAAACATTGAATTCCGATATTCCATGTAAATTTATTTCATATCCAATATGAGCATTTCCTAAATGAACTCTTCACTTGTCTTCCAAGAAGCCATGATATGGCTACTTCACCTATTAAGCCTTCTAGCTGAAATTTTAAACATTAAATTAAAGAAATCAAATTACATCCAACAAATAAATAAAAGCATTTAGACAAAGAAAAAAGAAAAATTTGTAAATCATTATACCCCTATTTTATTAAGAGAGAGAGCCTGAAGGGCATTATTGGAAAAACATTTTTATCCTTTAAGTAAATTCAATTTTCATGAAATTCAAAAAATTTAACAAAATTTAATGCATTTTTATCTCTTTCTTTGATTTTTTACTTTCCATCCCTATAACTTAATAGAAAAAAAAAACATATTTTTCATTGCATCATATTTTCTTTTACTCATTAAATTTGCAAATCAAATTAGCCTGCCTGTTTACCATCTATGTTTTTCTACGAGTATTTTTCTTCCAATATTCCTGTTGTGTGGCCTCAAAATGCTTAGACTTGTGGATTTATACATATCCATCTTGTTCTTGCTTCTGATGTCAACTTAATTACTGGTTGTTTCTAGAGAAAGAAGATATAGAAATTGGAATAAACATGCTTGATTTATTTACTTATTTTTCTTTGCGATGTGATTATTCATTATGAAACTTATGTACTTCTTAGTCTCTTGACCTCTCAAGTCTAATATGATTATGCTTTGTTGATGTGAAGTTCCTTTATGCTTGACTTGTGCCTAATTTTATGGGTAATGTGGCTCTTGAAATGCTTGTGAAGAAGAACTTGTATAGGTTATCTTGGGTCAACTCTTGTATTATAAGCAAATAAATAATTTAATTTTTTTTTAGGAATGTTGTTTCTTTGAAAAAACATAAGCAAAATTTGATGAAGCCCAAGTATAATCGATTTGTTCAGTTACTAACAAGAAAATGATATCGATTTTAGATGTGTTTCTAAGTGAACAAATTTGAAATTTAAAAATGGCCATTCCTGTTCATGTCTAAAAAGATTTTCAAACATTCACTTGGGGTTTCTTCTTTTATAATTCTATTTCATTAGGTGACTACTATTTCCTACCACTAATACCTTTTTTTGTAGGCATAATAAAAATAGGTTTTAAAATCTACTTAGTAAAATAGCTTTAAAGAGTATAGTTGCATTCATGTAACCGTAGCCCCATTCAGAAGTCGTTTTCAGCACTCGTGAATCTTGTCTCTTAATTAAAAGCGATTGGACTCGTGTGTATGAAAACTGATTCTTGAATTGTTTAGAGTAGGAGTGTCACGCCCCGGATTTCCACAAACCCGGGGAGTGAGCGAAATGCAATAAGAAAAGTAAAGGAAAGGTCATTAAGGCGAATTCAATTAATTATGCATTTCTTCTCCCATGTTTCTCCAAAATTTTAAGTGAAGACTTGTCATTTAACTCAACCAAGATGGCCTCCTAATATTACTCAAACATTCCTTCAAATTAATAGTTAAAATAATTTAAGTCGTTGTTCAAAGGTGGTTCCAAAATAGCCCCAAAACATCTCTAAAAATGTCTTGGAATAATGGCTCAAATGAGTCCCAAATACCCTAATGCATAGGCCAAGAATAAACCAAAAATCCTACCTCAAGTAGTTCAAGTAAGTGACCAAACATGGCCTTGAAATATGACTAAAAAGCATCCCAAAAAAATGTCCAACATGGCTTGATGTAATGGCCAAAAGTGGCCCAAATTGGGCTCCAAAAAGTAGGGTCAAGCATGTAATTAAATGGCTTTGAAGGGTAGATCATGAAGTGTCATAACATGGCCAAAGCAGCGGCTGCGCAGCAAGCAAAGCAGTAGCACGTGCAGCAGGGCAAGGTAGGGGTAGGCGTGTAGGCAGACGGCCAGCAACGCGCAACGTGGGGCGATTAGGCGCGCGAACGCCGGGGGGACATGGGCTGCTGCTGGGGCATGTCAGTCTAAGGCACTGTAGCGACTGCAAGCTAGTTTTCTTGTTTCTACATTTTTACTGTTCATGGCTGCGAGCAAATTTCTCTATTTTCAATATTTTTTCCCAAGTTTTTCAAGCCACTTTTCTTCCATTTTTAGTCCATTTTCCCAAGGTTTCTAACCCTCCATTTTGAGCATTTTTCTCACCTAATTAAAAGGTCTTTTACACACTTAACCAATTCTTTAATTTTTCCAAAATTTTGACATAATCTCATTTGTTTTCTAAGTCTTTTTCCCACCTAATATACATGATACATTTTATAATTATGGGTTTGCACATTCCATCCTCACTCAATGGCTACAATCTCATTGAATTTAAATATACATTATTTAAATATATAAAATTCATCACACCTACACATATGCTTAAACTTTAAAGGTCACATCATCATATTCATTACAACATATAAGGTCTTTTCCATTCTTTTCATAATACACAAATCTTCTACAACATCATTTCATATGGTTTAGAGCTTATGCCCTTGTACAAGATCAAAATATGCCCCAAGGGTCAAAAAATCCTCCATGGTCCACCTCCCCTTTCATCTTTCAAGACTTTATCAAATCTTCAAGTACCACGAGCCTCATCTGTAATATGATATCCCACGAATGGGTCAACTCAACTGCTGGTATAACACAATGCTAATGCTAGGAACAAATTTAAGGCGTGGCATGTGCAAGTGTACATTTTAAAAGCTATGCATACCCCCCCTCCATTCATCAATGCAATGCAAAGGTGATATGCATGACACACACATGCAAACTCTATGCCACATCCATGTCTCATTTATGGATTGCTCCTGATGGATCTGAGTACCAACACCCGTTTACGGATCGCTTCCGCTGGATTTGGGTACCAATGCAAGGGCCACTTTTGGGTTTTTCACTACAGGATCTACACCCTCATAATGTATAGCACCAAGTGCTCAACCCACGCTATGTTTCCAAGGAATCACAATATGCCAAAATGCCATGACTTCATTCTTATGCAATTCAATGAAAAATTTCATCAACACATAGAGCATGACTTAAAAATATGTCTTTTTCATAAAGTAAAGCATAACTTCAAATTCACAACACTTTTTCTACATGAATGTAAGTTATAATTCAATGAATTAAGTATATGATCAAGTCTCATGTTCATCATTTTCACAATTTCTCAAAGGAAATACAAATATACAAACCACCAACTTATGGAATAATTCATAACTCTCAAACCACAAGAGTTTCTCTATATGAATATAAGCTAGAATACAATGAATCAAACATACCAACAAGTTACATGTTCCTCACCTTACCAAATTTCCAAAGAATAACAAAGAACACACAAGTACATAAACAATCAACTCTAGGTTTTCAAAGCAACTACCACCTAAGTGATTTCTTAACATCAATTAAACACCTAAATCATTCAATCAACACATAGAAAGGCAAGAAAACTCAAATCTATTCCTAACTTAGCAAGGTATCATACCTGGAATGATTTTTCTCAAACCGAGGAACTTGTGTTCACTGTGCAGCCAAACCGATTAGTGAGAATATAGGTCTTGATGAGAGGGACAACTTCCTAGAAGGAAGCCTCGCAAGAATCTTGGCCTAGGAGTGTGTTTTGGTGGCTTGAAGTTTGGAGAACTTAGGGCTTTTTCTCACTTTTTCTCCATGAACGTGCTCTGCTCTAAATCTCAGACAAAACTATGAAAAAAATACACTAAGGGGCTGTATTTATAGTGGAGGGGCAAAGGTGAAAAATGACCTTTTTGCCCTTAATGAATCCGGGACCTCGTTACACTACAACTCGTCCCGAAACGCATCAATTTGATATTTTGCTTTAACCAAAGTTCTTAAAATTATTTTAAATAAAAATTTTCAAAAAAATAAATTTTTTCCTGTGGCCGGGTTTGGCCGGATCCACTTGGGCCACCCGGGATGCCCTTTTGGTCCAATTTTTGAAACTGTCTCCGAATAGGCTCAAATTTTTACAAGAGGTGTATTTTAACATTATAACCATATTTATCTTTTATGGCATACTCCAAATATGTCTCTAAATATGACTTATGCTTAAACGATGCATATTTAACGCCGTACCGGCAAACCGTGCAAGAATAATGCCCTATCGGAAAAAATGAAAACTTTATCCTCAATTTTCAGGTCTCTACAAGGACAGTTTAGGAATGCATAAATCTACATTTCCAACAATAGCAAATGCTTGATTCTAATGGATAAAAATTTCGGCACGGTCTCCTATTGTTCTCTAAGTATATATTTAGGCATGGTAACGTCTATCTTATGTACTTAGAGAATCATGGGGAGATGCTACCGAAATTTTCTTAGAATGGAATCGAGCATTTGAGTTGCTAGCTACTGATTGTAATGTAGATTTTGCATTCCTGAATGGGATAGAACCACCTTATCTTTTAGAGAGAAGTTAGGATTCATGTTTCATAAATATAATGAATAACATGTTTAACTTGTGCTAGCAAGACAAAAATGGATAAGAGTTTGATGGAATTGAAGGGCAGACATTTGGCCGGGTACGTGAAAGGGATTAAGGATTTCATTAAGTTTACACACGCATCTGCGGTTGGGAGCAACGTGATAAGATGTCAGTGTAGGAAGTGCAATAATAGGGATTATATGCACATAGATGAGGTTAGAATGCACCTACTCGTGTATGGCATGGACAAGACGTAGAGGTGTTGGGAATTTCACAGGGAACAACGTGAAGTACGAGTGGTGAGTGAGGATGAAAATGATGATGAGGACGAGGACGATGACTTGAGTGAAAATGTTGGATTTGGTTACGATAGACTACAAGAAATGTTGACGAACATGCAGGGGGTGCGACTGCAAGCCGCAATCCAAGTCCTAAGAGTGATACTGAAGAATCAGAAATATTTTTGGATTCCTTGTTGAGAGAAGCAGGACAGTCGTTATATCTGGGTTGTGAGAAGTATTCGACACTTGATTTTATTGTCAAGCTCCTTTATATTAAGACCATCAACCGATGTACAAAAATTCTTTTAATATGGCCATTGAATTGTTTAAATCAACACTACTTATAGGGGAGACCCTTCTGAAATTGCTTTATGAGGTGAAAAGACAGTTGAAGGGACTTGGGCCTTGGATATATCCCTATTCATGCTTGCAAAAATGATTACATGTTATTTTGGAAGGAGGCTTAAGGGTGTGTTGAGTGTACGGTATGCTATGAACCCAAGTACAAGGTGAATGAAGGAATAAGCAAGAAAATTTCGCACAAGGTACTGAGATATTTTTCATTAAAACCAAAGCTAAAGAGGTTATACATGTCTCGAAAAATGGCTGAAGAGATGCAGTGGCATAGCAATAAGTGTGTTGGTGAGGCAAATGTATATAGGCATCTGACATATTCTTAAGCTTGGGATGAATTTGATAAAAATCATGATTGGTTTGCCAATGAGCTGCATAATGTATGGCTTGGGTTGGCTAGTGATGGTTTCAATATATTTGATGACATGAGTAATGCTTACAACAAATGGCCAGTGTTGCTTGTGCTTTCTAACTTGCCACCATGGAGATGTATGAAAGAACCGTTTATCTTCATGTCATTGCTTATTCCTGGGCCAAAGTCTCCTAGAAATGAAATTGATATTTATTTGTGACCTTTAGTGGAAGATTTGAAGGAGGTTGGAGTGGAGGCATACAATGTATCTTGTCACGACCCGGAACCCGGCCTATGCGAATTAGGGGTTCGTGATAGGCCACCGAGGCCTTTTCAATGGTCACAAAACTTTTTCTCATTTCCAATCAATCAAATGTAGCGGAATAATTTCTTTCTTTCTTATCTTCACATCCACAAAATAGCTACACAACTTAATTAGTCGATTCAAATACCATCATCAAAGATCATAGTCTCCAAGTCAAGAGTAGCAATGCATTACATAACTTAATACATAAGATCCCGAAAATAACTAATCTATCTTCGGTTAAGGACTCATAAAAAAGAACTCGCTTCGTCACTTAAGCACTTATCCTGCATCACTTGAAAACAAGTTTGTCTAGTCCTTACCTGAAAAATGTTAAGAGAATGGGGTGACCTTCAACAATCCCAATGAGTAATTCCATAACATGCCAAGGGTTTCAAAACTACTATGTAGTACATTCTGAAATGTTTATGCTTATATGGAATTAAAATACCTCATATCAAGTACAATAGATTAGATAACAGTATCAAAGTCATTTTCAATAAATCTCAGTTCAATAACAGTCGTAAATCAAAATCGATAACATAACACAATCAAAGTAACGATCCAATAACATAGTTTGATAGTGATGATTGGTATTATAATTCAAACATGGTTCAAAGTCGTTTTCAATATCAATAGTCACAGTCAAATCGATATCATAGTATAATATTGTAACTTTATCATAGTAACGGTTCAAAGTCGTTTTCAAATTCAATAGTCATAGTTCTAAATCAACATCATAGTTCGGTAACAAAGTTCGATAACAATTTCATAGTTTGATAATCAAAATCGTAGTTCAATAGTTCTCAATTCGATGATTCAAGTTCAATCAGAGTTCACATTCGATATTCTCAAGAGTTCAAAACATTAAAAATTACTCTTCTATGGCCAGCAAATTAGAACCTCGCTGACTGAGATCAATATTCAATAACACCACCAATATACGCCGTGGGCAGGGTTCAAATGCCAACAAATTAGAACCTCGCTGATTGAAATCAAATTCAATAGTACCACTCATATACCCCGTGGTTAGGGTTCAATAAGGTCACAATCTATTCAATGATGACCAATCATAGAAGAGTTTTTCATTAAAAACATCAAAATCATATACAAAATCAATAACATCAATAACAATCTCAATTATTCAATTAAGAGTTTCATATTTGGCCTTTAGTCAAACAGTTCAAGGATTGGTGAGAAAAACTATGTAGTATCATAGGTACTCTACAAAACATTTTCTTAAGTCAAAGGAAAAACAATATAGATATCAATGGGTCAAAGAAATGGCAGTATATATCAATAAGTTATTCAAAACAATATCAATGAAAGGCGTCTATTATCAAAGTCATAAAGGGGTTCGATATTTATATGTATAAGGAAATTCCACCTCAACATGGTATGAAAATACTCACTTGAAGTCCCAAAAGCAAATTCCAAAAAATCCTTCCCTAACGAGGGTCCCTATAATCACAATTCAAGATCTTGTTACATCATTTTTCAAAGTATCACATAATTTAACTATCAATTTAGAGCCCTCTCTATTCCAATTACCCACTCCCTATAGCTTCATTAAGTCTTAGGGACGCGTTGGTCATTTTTCAATATGTTATCGGGTCTTATTTTCCTCACAAGGATGTCACCGTTAGGTTCAAGGTGTCGTAGATAATTGGTTTAGGTTTTTCTAGATGTGTCTATAGTTTATTTTAAGCCTAGGGCATTTTTATGATTTTATGTTTTTACGTGTCGTATTTTTCGGTACTTCGTTTGCAAAATGGACTCTACCGTTGAGTCCAGATTGCCCAAAATAGTCAAGATGGACTACCTTTTATATTCAATTGGCCCCGGGCATTATTAGGGGTAAAATGGTAATTTACACTTTTACGTGTCTTAATTTTTGGGGTCCTCTTTTTTAAAATGGACCCCGCCATTGGATTCGGAATGCCCAGAATAGTCAAAATATACTATTCATTTACTTTAATCGGACTTCGTTTGATCTATTTTTGACCTAGGGGTAAATTGGTCATTTTACTTGATTAATAAAATAATTAAATAATTTATTTTATTAATTATTTAATTTCCAGGGGCTTAAATGTAATATCTTTTCAAAAACTGGGCCAGAACAACATTCCCCAAAACTGTTGGGGTTAAACTGAAATTTCAAAAAATATCAAACTGAACCAAAGGGTTTAGTTCACCCTTAAGTGAACCGGACTGAACCAATCCGGTTTTAACCGGTCCAAGGCGTAATGCTGACGTCGCGATGACATCAGCCCTAAGTTTAAAATTTAAATTTACTTGCATCAAAACGACGTAGTTTCGGTTTAAATGGGTTTAACCGTTTCTCGGCTGGGTCTGGGCCAGACCCGAAACCCGGCCCATGACCCAACCCGTACTGTTCATCGTCCCCAACGATTTAGGGTTGCTATAGCCCTAGTTGCAGAAAATTTTCCTCTTTATTTTCGTAGGTTTTTGGCCATCGATACTCACTGTTATCCATTCTAATCTACTTTTGAAAGTTAAACCAACATTCTAACATCCATTTGAGGCATCAAATCTAGCTCAAATGGTTCTGTTCAAAAACAATAGCCGAACCTGCAACTGGTCCTTAAACACTCATTTTTGGCCCAATCTTCATGAGGTTTCTTCTGTTGTGATCCTTGCATCGCGGGGTTCAAGTCCCCATCCTAAAAACCCAGTTTAATCGAGGTTTTGGTGAGGTTGGGTTTTAAACCCGAACCCGTAACTCGTGATTAGGGGGTCAATTCCAAGTCTTTGGGGTCGCGTATTTAGGTTTTTGAGGTGCTCATGAAGCCTAGTTGAAGTCTCAACAAGCCAAACTAGGTTTGGTGTAAGTAGTTTCAGACCCATCTCAGTCAAGGTCCTCTAATGGCGATTCCTGCACTGTTTGGTGTCCTGGGCTATTTTGATGGTCTAACAGTCATGCATTCAACCCAGATTTCATAGTTTCAATTTCATGCATGCAGTAACAGTCCCACAATACACCAAGACCGTGCAAAAACTTAACAAAATCTAAACTAGAGGGTTGGTGTTTTTACCTTGTATAGCAGTCTCTCTCTCTCTAGTCGTGCTCAAGGTGAGACCTCAATGAGTTGGCCTGGTCCCAGTCGTGTAGTCCCAGTCCTCAGTCCTCTTCCTTGCTCCTTCAATGGCCACCCAAGCATGCACACACTTGCCTTTCTCTCAATTTCTCTCTCTAACCCACACACACACACACACTCTCTCTCTCTACATTAGTACACAAGATCACCACCAATTCTGATTTCCCTCTTCCCACGTCTCCCCAATAATATATCACACATGCATTTGTTTGTTGATTTTAAGATACACAATCATTTGGTTGCATGTAAATGGGTTGGGGGAGAGGTGATCAAGTGCTGAAGTAGGGTGATGATAGAGGCTAGGTTGCATAGGCTGATGTGGTGGTGAGGTGTTGCATGTGTTGTGATTGGGTCATTTGGGAGGTGGGGTTTTATTATATGTATACATATACGTATAATTTGTAATATTTTTCACAAAGGGTGGGCAGCCCAAGTGGCTTTTCTTTTTGCAGCCAAGGTACTTGCTTCTTTTTGTGTCAAGGGTTCAAAACCCATTGGCCTCAATTCTTGGCTTTCTTTTTGTTATTTTTCTTTTGTTTTCTTTTTATTTATTTATTTATTCATTCATTTATTATTGCTATTATTTTTTTTTTTTTCCTCGGTTTAATTTCTCGTAACCCTTATTTTGCTTTCGCCAAATTTCTAATACCGATTTAGTAACTTAATTTCCTGGTAAATGGACCGGGGTGTTACATCCTCCCCTCCTTAAAAGAGTTTTTTCCTCAAAACTAAACTACTCATATATCTTAAGAGTGTTTACTCGTATTATTCCTTGCTTCCAAATCACAAACATACGATTTCTAACCCTTCATGTCACATACCAAATTCATGTCTCCCAACGGTCTAAGGATTTCCTCAATATGGTTGGATAGGGTAGCACTGCATGTTTCTCAATTCCCTAAGTCACATGATAAGGCGGCCGTTCCTTACAGGTAACAGAGGTCCTGATAGCACACTAGTAACTACCGCAATCATCCATTTCTTGTTTATCGTTCTACGATCACAATTATCCACTTTCAAAGTCTACGTTCAAAAATTAAGCGTATCTTGTATCATTACGGGCCCCCATTAAGTCATCAATTGTTGAAAAATAACTCCATAAATCAAGTCACCAAAGATTTCCATTCAATATCATAGTTTCCTCTCGATATCAAACTCTCGTTTCTAAACTCAGTCATGTTCCTAGTACTCTTAACGACTACGGGACTTGCAGTTCTATTTTAGATTCTCTAACTACTCATGTTCCTTAAGTTCTATCCTTCTCGTATACTCATGTCTTCCAATATCCTCAAACTTCACCCATTCCACAGTCCGAAGATCCTTAGCCTTTGCTCTGATACCACTCTGTCACGACCCGGAACCCGGCTTATGCGGATTAGGGGTTCGTGATCGGCCACCGAGGCCTTTTCAATGGTCACAATACTTTTTCTCATTTCCAATCAATCAAATGCAGCGGAATAATTTCTTTCTTTCTTATATTCACATCCACAAAATAGCTACACAACTTAATTAGTCGATTCAAAAACCATCATCAAAGATCATAGTCTCCAAGTCAAGAGTAGCAATGCATTACATAACTTAATACATAAGATCCCGAAAATAACTAATCTATCTTCGGTTAAGGACTCATAAAAAAGAACTCGCTTCGTCACTTAAACACTTATCCTGCATCACCTGAAAACAAGTTTGTCTAGTCCTTACCTAAAAAATGTTAAGAGAATGGGGTGACCTTCAACAATCCCAATGAGTAATTCCATAACATGCCAAGGGTTTCAAAACTACTATGTAGTACATTCTGAAATGTCTATGCTTATATGGAATTAAAATACATCATATCAAGTACAACAGATCAGAGAACAGTATCAAAGTCATTTTCAATAAATCTCAGTTCAATAACAATCGTAAATCAAAATTGATAACATAACACAATCAAAGTAACGATCCAATAACATAGTTTGATAATGATGATTGGTATTATAATTCAAACATGGTTCAAAGTCATTTTCATTATCAATAGTCACAGTCAAATCGATATCATAGTATAATATTGTAACTCTATTATAGTTACGGTTCAAAGTCGTTTTCAAATTCAATAGTCATAGTTCTAAATCAACATCATAATTCGGTAACAAAGTTCGATAACAATTTCATAGTTTGATAATCAAAATCGTAGTTCAATAGTTCTCAATTCGATGATTCAAGTTTAATCAGAGTTCACATTCGATATTCACAAGAGTTCAAAACATTAAAAATTACTCTTCTATGGCCAGCAAATTAGAACCTCACTGACTGAAATCAATATTCAATAACACCACCAATATACGCCGTGGGCAGGGTTCAAATGCCAACAAATTAGAACCTCGCTAACTGAGATCAAATTCAATAGTACCACTCATTACCCCTGTGGTTAAGGTTCAATAAGGTCACAATCTATTCATTGATGACCAATCATAGAAGAGTTTTTCATTAAAAACATCAAAATCATATACAAAATCAATAACATCAATAACGATCTCAACTATTCAATTAAGAGTTTCATATTTGGCCTTTAGTCAAATAGTTCAAGGATTGGTGAGAAAAACTGTGTAGTATCATAGGTACTCTACAAAACATTTTCTTAAGTCAAAGGAAAAACAATATAGATATCAATGGGTTAAAGAAATGGCAGTATATATCAATAAGTTATTCAAAACAATATCAATGAAAGGCGTCTATTATCAAAGTCATAAAGGGGTTCGATATTTATATGTATAAGGAAATTCCACCTCAACATGGTATGAAAATACTCACCTGAAGTCCCAAAAGCAAATTCCAAAAAATCCTTCCTTAATGAGGGTCCCTATAATCACAATTCAAGATCTTGTTACTTCCTTTTTCAAAGTATCACATAATTTAACTGTCAATTTAGAGCCCTCTCTATTCCAATTACCCACTCCCTATAGCTTCATTAAGTCTTAAGGACGCATTGGTCATTTTTCAATTTGTTATCGGGTCTTATTTTCCTCACAAGGATGTCACCGTTAGGTTCAAGGTGTCGTAGATAATTGGTTTAGGTTTTTCTAGATCTAAATTTGCGTATCTGTAGTTTATTTTAAGCCTAGGGCATTTTTGTGATTTTATGTTTTTACGTGTCATATTTTTCGGTACTTCGTTTGCCAAAATGGACTCTATCATTGAGTCCGGATTGCCCAAAATAGTCAAGATGGACTACCTTTTATATTCAATTGGCCCCGGGCATCATTAGGGGTAAAATGGTAATTTACACTTTTACGTGTCTTAATTTTTGGGGTCCTCTTTTTTAAAATGGACCCCTGCCATTGGATTCGGAATGCCCAGGAATAGTCAAAAACCACTATTCATTTACTTTAATCGGACTTCGTTTGATCTATTTTTGACCTAGGGGTAAATTGGTCATTTTATTGGATTAATAAAATAATAAAATAATTTATTTTATTAATTATTTAATTTCCAGGGGCTTAAATGTAATATCTTTTCAAAAACTGGGCCAGAACAACAATCCCCAGAACTGTTGGGGTTAAACCAAAATTTCCAAAAATATCAAACTGAACCAAAGGGTTTAGTTCACCCTTAAGTGAACCGGACTGAACCAATCCGGTTTTAACCGGTCCAAGGCGTAATGCTGACAGTCACGATGACTGTCAGCCATAAGGTTAAAATTTAAATTTACTTGCATCAAAAACGGCGTAGTTTCGGTTTAAATGGGTTTAACCGTTTCTCGGCCGGGTCAGGGGCCCGACCCGAAAACCCGCCCATGACCCGACCCGTACTGTTCATCGTCCCCAACGATTTAGGTTTGCTGTAGCCCTAGTTGCAGAAAATTTTCCTCTTTATTTTCGTAGGCTTTTGGCCATTGATACTCACTGTTATCCATTCTAATCTACTTTTGGAAGTTAAACCAACATTCTAACATCCATTTGAGGCATCAAATCTTGCTCAAATGGTTCTGTTCAAAATCAATAGCCGAACCTGCAACTGGTCCTTAAACACTCATTTTTGGCCCAATCTTCATGAGGTTTCTTGTGTTGTGATCCTTGCATCGCAAGGTTCAAGTCCCCATCCTAAAAATCCAGTTTAATCGAGGTTTTGGTGAGGTTGGGTTTTAAACCCGAACTTGCAACTCGTGATTAGGGGGTCAATTCCTAGTCTTTGGGGTTGCGTATTTAGGTTTTTGAGGTGCTCATGAAGCCTAGTTGAAGTCTCAACAAGCCAAACTAGGTTTGGTGTAAGTAGTTTCAGACCCATCTCAGTCAAGGTCCTCTAATGGCGGTTCCTACACTGTTTGGTGTCCTGGGCTATTTTGATGGTCTAACAGTCATGCATTCAACCCAGATTTCATAGTTTCAATTTCATGCATGCAGTAACAGTCCCACAATACACCAAGACCGTGCAAAAACTTAACAAAATCTAAACTAGAGGGTTGGTGTTTTTACCTTGTATAACAGTCTCTCTCTCTCTAGTCGTGCTCAAGGTGAGACCTCAATGAGGTGGCCTGGTCCTAGTCGTGCAGTCCCAGTCCTCAGTCCTCTTCGTTGCTCCTTCAATGGCCACCCAAACATGCACACACTTGCCTTTCTCTCACTTTCTCTCTCTAACCCACACACACTCTCTCTCTCTCTCTCTACATCAGTACACAAGATCACCACCAATTCTGATTTCCCTCTTCCCACGTCTCCCCAACAATATATCACACATGCATTTGTTTGTTGATTTTAAGATACACAATCATTTGGTTGCATGTAAATGGGTTGGGGGGGAGGTGATCAAGTGCTGAAGTAAGGTGATGATGGGGGCTAGGGTGCATAGGGTGATGATGGGGGCTAAGGTGCATAGGTTGATGTGGTGGTGAGGTGTTGCATGTGTTGTGATTGGGTCATTTGGGAGGTGGGGTTTTATTATATGTATACATATACGTATAATTTGTAATATTTTTCACAAAGGGTGGGCAGCCCAAGTGGTTTTTCTTTTTGGGCCAAGGTACTTGCTTCTTTTTGAGTCAAGGGTTCAAAACTCATTGGCCTCAATTCTTGGCTTCCTTTTTGTTATTTTTCTTTTGCTTTCTTTTTATTTATTTATTTATTCATTCATTTATTATTGCTATTATTATTATTAGTATTATTATTATTATTATTTTTCCCCGGTTTAATTTCTCGTAACCCTTATTTTGCTTTCGCCAAATTTCTAATACCGATTTAGTAACTTAATTTCCCAGTAAATGGACCAGGGTGTTACATATCTAGGAAGGAGACATTCCAATTGCATGCGGCATTGTTGTGAACCATAAATGAATTTCCCGCGTACGCCAACTTGTTTGGGTGGAGTAGGAATGGGTATCTGGCATGTCTAGTATGTAATAGGGATACATCTTCGCTACATTTATCCAATGAAAAAAGGATATGCTACATGTGCCATTGACATTTTTACCGTCGTCACATATATGGTGAACCCGCCAAAAGTATCTGTTCGATGGCAATCGTGAGCGTAGGTCATCACCTCGTGAGTTGTCTAGGGAAGGACTTGTTGGTGCAATTGGCTGATATCCAACTAGTGAGGTTTGGGAAGATATCGGGTACTAAGAAGCAGAAGTGTACGATCATGGCATATAATTGGATGAAGAAAATCATTTTTTTTTTTTGTGCCATATTGGGAGACATTGAAGTTAAGGCACAATTTGAATATGTGTGTAGCCAATAAGTAACCTGCACCTCGCCAATAATCCATCAAAAATTGAAACGGCACCGTTTGATTTAATAAAACTATTAGCGGCGCATAAGTGCACGCCGTTGATACTTTAGATCATTGGTGGTGCATGAATACACTGCTAATAATTGAATGTCCATCACCAATAATTACCCGCCATCAATTTTGGGTGGGAAGTGTATTTTTAATGCCTTTTAGCGGCGTTACACTATTAATAGTGCTTTCCTATGCGCCGCTAATAGCACAATTTCCTGTTATGTTAGGACTTAATTGAAAATAGTCCAGTTTATCCGTTCATATATTTTGGGATCCCATTTCTAAATTAGACTCTGCCATTGAGTCTAGAATGGCCAAAAAAGTTAGAAATGACTCTTCCTGCATTTTAATTGGCCTTCATTACACTATTTTTAGGCTCAAGGGTAAAATGGTAATTTTATCAACTATTTATGGGCTTAAAAAGAAATTTTAAATTATTTTTCTGGGCCTTTTCGTAATAATTAGAGAATGTTGTGGTCAATCCATAAAAATTGAAAATTTTGGTTCATGGAATTAGGGAAAACCATTAGTTCAGCCCAACCTTTTTTAATCTCACTAAAAACCAACCAATCTAGTCCAAATTCAAGTGAACCACGTTTGAAACCCTTTGAACCGACCGGATCTGGCTGGTTCAGTGCGTTAATAGTGCATCAGCAGTGGCGTCAACAACTTAAACAACCCAAAATGACGTCGTCTAACTTATCATAGATCCATTTTTTACATGGGTCAACCTATACCCGCTTGTGGCCTGACCCGATAACCCAACTATTGTTCATCTTCGTCTTTCCTATGCTAGGGCTTATTGTTCACAGTAACCCTAATAATTTCAAACCCTTATTCACCTATTTTTAAACCGTGATTCATGCCCATTCATATACCATGCAATCAATTTCTAAGCATTTAAACTTCATTTAGTTGTTGGTTTTAGACCTTGAAACCTACTATGAAGCTCGAACCAAAGGTCAACCATGTCGACTGTAATGTCACTGTTTCAAAACCATTCATCAACCAAATTGCATGAAACTTGTTCCATTGTGATCCTCGAGTTAAGGGCTTTCATTTTCAATTTATAAAACTAAGCTTAAGGGTCTAGTTTGAAGGTTCACTATTTGGACCACTTGTTGTTCATGGTCGAATCTTGCTGGTATGTTGACCATTTCACATGATATTTTTTGTTTTGTGAACCATTGGTATGTAGTTTAAGTCTAAAGTATCCAAATTCTATTTGGTTCCAATCGACCACTGACCCTATTTTCTAAGCTTTCATTAATGGCAAATTTCGGTTCTTTAGTGTTTCTAGATCAATTGGGGTCTATTTCTTCATATATTTTACACATAATTCATCATACATGCTCATATAATCCATTATACAATTTAAAATAGTAAAATTTTATAAATGAACTTTTAGAGAGAGAAACTTGAATCTAAAGGCTACGTTCAATGACAATCGTTTCTCTCTATCTTGGAGCATAATCTTGAGCTCCAATGGTTGCTAAATCATTTCTTGGTCTCTAGTTTGGGTGCATGAAACTCCTCATGCAAGTTTCCCTTTATTTCTTCTCTTTCTCTTTCTACCTTCTCTCTCTTGATTCAGTTGCTATGGGCTTATACATAATAATACACAAATATTTTGCATGTGCTTATATATATATATATATATATATATATGAGATAGGGTACACTCTTGTCTTAACACCTCTCTTATAGCCAATCATAGTTCGACATACATGGTTGGCCAATCCTACACTTGACGCCTCATTTATTCTATGCAACATATGTACTACATAGATCCATATTAGATCACCAATAGTACAAGAATGGGCTGGTAGCCCAATGGTAACTTTTTAGTACTTTATTCTTGGGGTTTCAAGTTCAAGACTTGTTAGGCCCTTTTCAGAGACTATTCCTTCTTTTTTCTTTTTGTATGTACTTAACATATATTTTGGGTATTTAATAATTACCTTAAAATTCTTATCTATTGTACAATTATAGGGGATTTTGTTAATGGAGTGGGTAACTAGAATGGAATTTCAAATGTGAGAGGAGAAAATGAATTCACAGAATAAATGTTCAGGGCTCTCAGTAACATTGTTGCATGACAAGCAAAGACCCCACTAAAAATATTTATCTTTGGTGGTAAGCCTTTCCCTGAATAAAATCTATAGAATGAATTGAGTGCCTTGGGTAGATTTGGGAGACCAAACAATGTCAAACCAATCCACTATTGGTTTGGCACCTCTTATTTTCTCCCAAGAAGACATAAAACTATATAAGCCAGGGGAATTGAGATTCCATCTAGAAAAATCTGGTCTTGTTGGGCAAGGCATGATAATGGGATTGAGGGAACCTTGAATCTCTATAGCCAACTAAAGAACTTGTTGAGGTCATCTTCTTTTGGATTTTAGAGGGCTTAACCAGTTGAATCACTCTATAACTTCAACTACTTTAGCAATATGAGTGTTTCTAAAAAAATGAATAATCTAATCTTCGTATTTCTTGTTGAGGGAGCCTTCTGTATTCTAGTTATCAAACCAAAGAAAAGAGTTTCTGCCATCTCTTATGTTCATAGTATTCAATGGACATATTCCAATTCTAAGCTTCAACAATTTGTATGGAGATAGCGTAATTCTAGGTTGTGGTTCTTTTCCATGAAGCTGTTGTTCAAGACATTAGAGTTGTTATTCAAAAGAAAGTCTCCTTCTAGAGGAAAGCTAAGTTATTTTCCAAATTATTCGTTTGACACCTCTTATTTTCTCCCAAGAAGATTTAGAACTATATAAACCAGAGGAATTGAGATTCTATCTAGCAAAATCTGGTCTTGTAGGGCAAGGCATGATAATAGGATTAAGGGAACTTTAAATCTCTGCAACCAACTAAAGAACTTATTGAGGTAATCTTCTCTTGGATTTTAGAGGGCTTAACCAGATGGATCCCTCTATAACTTCAATCACTTTAGCAATATGAGTGCTTATAAAAAAAGGAATAATCTAATCTCCATATTTCTTGTTAAGAGGACCTTTTGTATACTAGTTATCAAACCAAATAAAAGAGTTTCTACCATCTCATATGTTCATAGTAATAAATGGACATGTTTAAATTATGAGCTTCAATAATTTGTATGGAGAGAGCTTAATTCTAGGTTGTGGATTAGGAAAATATTTTTCCATGAAGCTATTGTTCAAGAAATTAGAATTGTTGTTCAAAAGAAAGTCTCCTTTTGGAGGAAAGCTCTGAGTTCTTTTCTAAATTATTCGTTTAGCACCTCTTATTTTCTCCCAGGAAGATTTAACTATATAAACTAGAGGATTTGAGCTTTCATCTAGAAAAATATGGTCTTGTTGGGCAAGGCATGATAATGGGATTAAGGAAATCTTGATTCTCTACAGCCAAATAAAGAACTTGTTAAGCTTATATTCTCTTGGATTTTAGAGGGCTTAACGAGTTGGATCCCTCAATAACTTCAACCACTTTAGTAATAGGAGTGCTTATAAAAAAAAATGAATAATCTAATCTCCATATTTCTTGTTGGGGGGGCCTTCTGTATACCAGTTACCAAACCAATGAAAAGAGTTTTCTGTCATCTCCTATGTTCATAGTAATAAATGGACATGTTTTAATTCAGAGCTTCAATAATTTGTATGGGGAGAGCGTAATTCTAAGTTGTGGACTAGGAAAATCTTTTTTTCCATGAAGCTGTTGCTCAAGACATTAGAGTTGTTGTTCTAAAGAAAGTCTCATTCTAGAGGAAAAATCCGAGTTCTTTTCCAAATTGGCTTGTTAGCATGAAATGGAATCTCCCTCTAATCATATTCAAGAAATGTTGGAGTTTACCATACTTGTTGTTGAATGTTGTAATGGTTGTTTATCTTAGCCTAGGTTTATATTTTATGTGATGCTTTATGGCTTTGCATTTTCTTTTGCTTCCCTTCCCTTTTTTGTTTTACTTTTGTCCAAGGGGTTGGTGTTTTTGTATAATTCCTCTCTTTCGAGTTAATATATACTCAATTACTCAGAAAAAGATAGCTATTCAACTCTAAATATGAAGTTATCAAATTAAGGGCCTTTTTAATAAGGAATGTGGAAAACATATAACAAAATTGATAGGCAACTTTATATTCGAATTTAGATGGAAAATCTGGAGGTAATTCTACGAAGCGCAATATGCTTCTAAGCAAGTCATCTAACTTAATTTGTTTGAAAAGAGAAAATAGTAATAGGTGAGATACTATCATGTATTGGCTTCTACACTTTATTAATACTAATTCATGTGTGTAATAGGTTTTCTTACATTAACTAATGGATGTCCAACTTTATAATGATAATTAATAAAGAAAGCGATTATTAATTTAGATATTTCCTTTTGTTCCCCTAGAAGATGAACCTTTTCCATCCTTTTAGTGGTAGTACTATGGCATTGTCATTATATATTAACTATTTTTTCGCACTTTTTTGTTGATAATTATCATTTTTGTACTTTCTTTTTTAAAAAATTTCACTACGGTAGTCTATCAATTAATATCAAGCGATAATTGATCATTAAAGAGAAAGAATTATGAAAGGGAAAAAATGGTGCATGCCAAAGGTCTGTAATGTGCAATACATTTGACGGGGGTAAGTAAAATAGATCAAAAGATAAAAGGTTAAAGAATTAAATAATTCTCTACCAATGTAGGTTAGCATGGTGTTTGTGCGTGGAGGGATATCGCTCAAGGTCTCAAGTCGTGAATTACCTAGAATGGGGCTTGAATAGGTAGGTTTATAATTAAAAATTTATTTCGCGTTAATTCTAATTCTTGGTTAATTACAATGATGACATAATCTTCTACTAAGTGCATCGACTATAACGTTGGGCTTTCCTGGATAGTATTGCAAATTGAAATCATAGTCTTCCATGTACTTCATCCATTATCTTTGCCTTAAGTTCAAATCTTTTTGAGAGAAAGAATACTTAAGACTCTTGTGGTCGGAAAAGACTTCGAACCTCTTGCTATAAAGATAATGTTTCGAACTCTTCAATGCGAAGACAACGAGCTCAAAATCATTCAAATAATTCTCTCCTGAGGTTTCAGCTATCATGATCCATATACTACCACTTTTGTCACGACCCGAAACCCACCCTATGCGGATTAGGGGCCGGTGACCGACATTGTCACTTAGACAGGCCGTACAAAATCAAATAAATTGCACAAGAGTGATAATTGTTTTTAAGAAAGTGCGGAAGCTACACATATGCAACTCATCTAATAACAAATCAAACTCTATCAATCAGCAATATGATTATCTCCGAATACAATTTTCATCATCATTAATCACCATTTAAGTCTAACATCACTTCTAGTGTCAATATATCACAATGTCTAATATTAACATTAAACTTACAAGATATATATACAAATTAAGGCTCAGAGCTATAAACTGTCACAGTTGCCTACAAGCATATCACTAGCTCCACTAGTCATCATCATTGCGTTTCCTTCTATATTGTGTTACCTGAAAAATTGTTATAATTCTAGAATGACCTAACTTAGCTTAGTAAGTAAATCCTTCACCCTACCATGGGTTAAACAAAGTGTATGACAAGATAGTAATCACAGGATTTCAAGTTCAAATGGATTGGCCATTAAGCCCAAATAACATAGTTCCCAAAGAGTTCACAATGTGGTAAGAATGATTAAGCAAGTCAATAAGCACAAATCTATCAGCACATATCATTTAGCTAGCCAAATCAAGGGATTAAATTGATTACAAAGATAAGTCTCATAGGTGTATTTATCATCTAAATGTGACATCACTAAGTCGACAAATGGTGTGGGATCAAACATATAGAATCTTGGGTCAAACAGATATACAGATCTGGGTCAAATGATTATACAAATCTAAGTCAAATAGATATAAAAGTTTGGGTCAAGTAGATATAAGAATTTGAGTCATAGGAATCTGAGTCTAATAGGTCAACAATCATAGTGTGATATCAAACATATGGAACGTTGAGTCAAATGGATATACAAATCTGAGTTAAGATAGATATAAGAGTTTGGGTCAAATAGATATAAGAATTTGAGTCTAACAGATTAACAATCATAGTATGACATCAACATATGGAACACTAAGTCAAATAGATATACAAATCTGAGTCAAATAGACATAAGGGTTTGAGTCAAATAGATATAAGAATTTGAGTCTAATAGGCTGGCAATCATAGTGCAACATCAAACATATAGAATGCTGAGTCAAACAGATATACAAATTTGGGTCAAATATATATGAGAGTCTGAGTCAAATAGACCAATAACCATAGTGTGAGATCAGACATATGGAACATTGATTCAAATGGATATATAGATCTGAGTCAAGTAGACATAAGGGTCTAAGTCAAATAGATATAAGGATCCGAGTCTAATAGATCAACAATCATAGTGCGACATCAAACATATGGAATACTAAGTCCAATGGATATACAAATCTGAGTCAAATAGACGTAAAGGTCATAGTCAGATAGATATACAAATCTGAGTCAAATAGATGAACATAACACGTTTAACTGCCCAAGTTAAAGGAGTTCAATTGAATACAAAGATAAGCTTCGATGGCTTATTTCACATCCAACGACAACGTTATCAAATTAACAAAGTGTGTGAAATCAAACATATAAAAATTGAGTTAAATAGATGTTATTAACAAATAGGCTCCAACTACACTCAAACAACACTCATCTAGGTTTACCCTGAATAACATATAAAGCTCTTATCAAATCATGTCATCATTAGGGCTATGTGTTGGGTACATTCCCAAGCACTGACTCGTAGGTCATCAGCATCACAAAACAGGCATTATGATCAGCACAACCCCGGTTAGTCATAGATAGCGTCATCAGAAAAATGATTTCACAAGGTATGTACGTATACATAGATTACAAATGTCTAGAACAGAAGGGATCACAATAATCACAAAGATAAGATAAAACCAAGGAGTCAAGGACTCATAGATATTCATAATCAATAGAATCTCAACAGATCACAAATTCCTACTATATCAAAATCATACTGCAGAATAGGTTGTGGACTCAAAGCAATTTATTGATGCACAATTTCAAAAATAAGGATTGGTAGTTATCCAAGTAAGCCACATTGGCAGAGCAGAAATCCACACATTAGAGTTCAGGTTTACTTATATTAGGTTCTTAGCATTGCATTCCCATATTGGTACCATGGTAGCTATCCTATAACCTTGTTCTATTTTTTCATTATTTGGGTGATCCTATAATCATGGATCAAAAATACATTGCATATTGAATTAGTATTCATTTTAATTTCAAGGATCTTTATTCAGCGTTTTAAGTTCTTTTGAACTTAGTCTAATTTATTAAGAGATTCTCAAATTTCCAATTTAGGGTTCTTGATGCTTTATGACTTATTTGGCCATTCAAGTGCATAATGGCAATTTATCCCTTTTAATATCCCATATTTCTCCATATACAATTTATATATTCGGACTTCATTTTTTAGTCCAGTTGGTCCTTATAACATTTACATGGGCCTTTTAATTTCATTTATACACTTCTAATAACTTCGTTAAGTCTTAAGGACGTATTCGTTATTTTTTAGTTTGTTACCGAGTCTTATTTTTCTCAAAAGGACATCACCATCAAGTCTGAAATCTCAAATATAATTAATTTAGGCTTTTTCGGATTTAAACTAGCTTATTTATGGCTTATATTAAGCCTAGGGGCATTTTTATAATTTTATGCTTTCACTTGTCATATTTTTCGGTACTTTGTTTGCCAAAACGGACTACACCGTTGAGTCTGGAACATCAAATAAAGTCAAAATATGCCATCTCTGACATTTAACTGGCTTTTGGATTACTGAAGGCAAAATGATAATTATGACATTTCATATGTCTTTCATTTTAATTGGCCTTCGTTTGGCTTATTTTTTGCCTAAGGGCATTTTGGTAATTTCTCTTAAATTAAAAGGATTAAAAATTAATATTTCATTAATTTTCTAAGCCATTTTGCAATTAATAGAAAGTTCTAGGGTCAATTTGTAATTAACTGAAACTATTGGGGCCAAAACATAATTTTTGAAAACTGTTTAAATAAAACCAACCGGTTTAGTTAGGTTCCAAGTGAACCGGTCCTATATAGAGGTGAACCAACCGGTTCTGTTCGGTCTGTGATGTCATGCTAACGTTAGTCCTTTTTATTTTTTATTTTTTTATTCTTTAGGTCAAAACGACGTCGTTTCAATAAGTCTAAAACCCGATTTAAATGTTCGGTCAGGACCCGACCTGAGATTCGACTCGAGACCTGACCTGCACATGTTCTTCTTCATTTTTCTAGTAAGGGCTTCGATCACCCTCTCCGGCGCTGGCAACCGTCGCTGAATCATTTTCTAGTGATACCTCCTACGGGGTTCGACCCATTTTTCTATGGAGATTCCATATCTAAGTTCAAAAATTGTTTTCATACATTTAGCCCATCGAAATAGGAGGTTTCAATGGGTCTCCGACAAGACTTGCTTTTACAACGAGCTTTTCTTTTTCTATTTCGTAGAGTTTTAGCTATTGTTTGGACCTATTTTTTCTTCCTATGGGTTTCTGGGACACTAAGGAACCTTTTTGCGCTCTTAAAACTAAGATACTGCACAACCCAAATGCATGCACTGAATTCTTCTCCTTCGACTATAACCTTCGATATCTCACTAGTCTTTTGACCATTTATTGTGTTTTAAGTTGCAATACGCCCCATATTTCATGCTCTTTCAAGCCTTGCAATTAGTTTAAAGTTTGGTTAATTTTTCTTTATAACCCAATTTTTTTTTTGTTCGGCTATGGTGGTTTCTTGGGGTTTCTTAGCCAAACTATTCCATTTCTTTTCCATATTCATTCTTTTTCAATTTTAAATATATGTATGTAAGTTTAACTAAAAAAAAAATACCATTTTGTAAGAAATGTTTAAGTGAGAGAAACTCACCTCAATGGTCATTTTCTCATTCTCTTTCTGTCTCTAGGTTTGCATGGTCCATCTGAGCTCCAGTAACTTCAGTGGCCCTCACTCTTCTTGCTCCAGACCTTGCGTGCAACATGCAAGGGTTGCAAGCCTTCTACCCTTTACTTTCTCTCTCTACATTTCTCTCATTTCTTTCTCTAGATCTTACTCTCTCTCTCTGTCTCTCTAGCCGACACAATACACACACATGCACACACAAGTCTGTTTTTATTTTTTTGTTTTTGGGATAATCTTGATTAAACACACTTTATTCATGTATCACGCTAGTCTTGCTTAAGTGCACTTTGTGCACTAATGTTTCATGATTATTCAGTGTGTTAATCCTTGATTAACGCTAATCGTACCTTGCCACCAAGTTATGACCTTTGGCATTAAATCACCCTCTTAAAATTGGTCATTTACAATTTGGAACTAAGTGTTCTCATTTATACTTTTTCTTCCATATTCATAGACTATTAGTCTTAAGCAGAATTGCCCATGATTATTTAGCAAATTGTTTTATGATAATCATCATTATCGTTAATCACTTGACTTAATTGGGTCGGGATGTTACAACTTTGCCCTTCTGCATAAGGACGCAACTTAACCCTTCTTGTGAAGCATCACAATAAGTGGAATATTTCTCTCTACTCTCTAAAATAGTAAGGATCGGTGTCATGGTAAGACAAGTCTTCAATTCTTTAAAGGAACGTAGGCAAGTATCATCCCATACAAATCAAACTCCTTTCCTAGTAAGCCTCGTCATAGGTATAGCCAAGTGCGAAAATCCGTTAAGGAACCTGCGATAGTACCCCACTAAACCTGAAAAAACTACAGATCTCAAATATATTCTTCGGCCTTTCCCACGTCATGACAACTTCAATCTTTGAAGAATCCACGGATACCCCTTGTTGTGAAACAACATGCCCAATAAACTTTATTTTCGCTAACCAAAAGCCACATTTCCCAAATTTGGCGTACAACTGGTGTTCTCGTAAGGTTTGCAAAGCAATGCGAAGATGCTCCTCATATTTCTCCTTGGACGGTGAGTAAATACAGATGTCATCAATAAAGACATTGAGGTATTACCAGAAAACTCGATTCATGATATCCATGAGTGCCAGCTGGAGCATTAGTTAACCCAAATGGCATAACCAAGTACTCATAATGGCCATATTGTGGGCGAAAAAAGGTTTTCGAAATATCCTATTTCTTAATTCTCAACTGATGATAACTAGATCTCCATCAATCTTCAAAAAGCACCCTGATTTCCTCAACTAATCAAAGAAGTCATCGATATGCATCAATGAGTGCTCGCTCCTCATAATCACTCAGTCGAGCCTAAGATAATCGATACATAATTAGAATAATCCATCTCTTTTATTTTTGCTAAATTAACCCAAATAGTGCGAGTCGAGAAAATATACATTGTCACTTTGTTTTGATCACCCAATGAATAATTTAATTTCCCTCAAGGTGGATATAATTATCATTTTTATTGAAAAAACTTCAGTTAGTATTTGATATGTCACAATAGGTAATGATCAAGTCCCTATTAGGTTCGATAGTACAAAATTGAGTACAAGTATAGAAGTTGCTATTTAGGTCTCGCAAGACCATATAATTCTTTTAAACAAACTCTATCTCATTCTTCTTAATTTTAATCATATTGTAACTATTTTTTCCCATCATCTATTCAAGTTCCATCCTAGTTAAGACATTCTTAGCCTCTTAGATAGGAAGTACTTCTCATGGATTATAACTCTTTAGTTATTGGATGGTAGGAGCTCATTCCACTATCTATAACATGAAATTTGACACCAATCCAGCACTTACCATATCCTTACTAAATACCATTTCCATCTCTAATATATTACAATATTTATATAATCTCGATGCTAGGACATAAACATGCAAAATCCTACCTACAGGGTCCACTACATGACACTATTGGTATATATTAGTACTACTCATCACTAGTCATGACTTACGTCACTTGAATACTTATAATGTTACCACCATGTTGTATATCATTCTCACAAAAATACAAACAAGTACCACTCTACGGTTATTCTCTCTTGACTTAAAAACTTTGAGGATCTCTACATTCCATCTTATCCATCTTTCCATCATGTTTCTCTCTTCACTATTTCATTTGTCGCGCTAATTGTTCTTGTTGATTTTTTTTTTTTTCAAAAAAATCCTTTCTGTCTCATGTGGTGCCACTCAAATAGCTACCCTTCTCATCAACATCAACCAAAGTCTAATTCAGTGAGTCCCCCTTAAATTACTAATCATTTTGAACACGTTGCTCTACCCCCACGACATGAGTTTTAAGTGCCTAAATCTCATTTTCAATTTAGGGTTCAACTTCTAGATCACATAAAATGTACCTCTATGCCTCATTTTCTTTTTCCTTATTCATACATGCTCATAGATTTCAATTAATGATAATGTTTCACTTGTCAAACAAATAACATAGAATAATTAATTTATGGCACAATTAATATTTAACAAACAATCATATATTTGATCATGCACACAATGTCCTACACTTGTAATGTCACAACATTTTCATTGATATAGCTACTCGTACCACTTAGCTACCTTTACATTCATGCACAACATAGATCTCAGTCAAATAATACTAGGGTGGTAAACACGATGCACGAAAGATCCTTTTACAACTAATATACATATGCGATTTCATCAAGTCACACTTACCCTAAGTAACATATATGTGTTCGCATTATATGTTAAATCAAGAAATTGAAATTTCACCTTATATACATATACCACGCATTAAGAGATGTATCAAATAGTCAAGAAAGCATGTATATATTTACAATACATTCTAATATATCTATATGTGTATCTATATATACTAGCAAGAAACTATCACATGTATATAACATGTATAGTACATTAACAAGTTAGTGGTATAAAGAAAATTGACACCCAAAATCCCCTTCGAGTTCACTCTTAGTACTTTAATTCATGTCCTAATGACATATCAAATAACCCCACAAGTGTTGGAATAAAAAAACACAAACAATAAGATAATCTAATATGATATGATATCTTTTAGACTAACCTCTACACTAAACTTATGCAATTCATTATAGCATATCAGCAAAGAATTCACAAGTTAATCACTTGTATCCACAAAGACATAAACAACACATCTTACATTTTAAAAAACAAAAAACTTTTAAAATACAGCTCAAGAAATTAAGTTCTTTAGATTTAATTCATATTTTTTGTTGTTACCCTATCCCGTCGTCCATAGGTTTTCTAAACCTATGCTCTGATACCATTTTGTCATGACGCGGTTTCTAAAACCCGATTGTGACTCATGATCCTTATTCTTTAAGTTAAGTGTTTTAGTCACATTCTAGTGAAAATATCATCTTTTTAATGAGATTTTATTCTTCAAATATCATATTTTAATATCTCAAAACAATGCCCTAGAATCCCCTTAAAACAACCCTAAACAAGGCTTGAAAAGAAAGAAGAAAATAAAGAAAAATGTGGCCGGACCGGTCAACTAGTCTGCTCAAAATATTAAAATGCTGCAAATACAAAATAACCGGTCAACTAGTGAACAATACCGGTCGACCGGTCGGATTGACCCACTACTTGTTTTCTTGTGACTTTTTTATGAGGTTTCATGCATTAAAACAATAAGAAGTATACTAAGTTTTATGCAAATTTCATGTTCCATAATCCAAAAGGGATCAAAAGATAGTCAAGTGCCCTACCATAATTACATCAACATAATCATTAGAGTTCATACATATTCTAGATACAATTCACATGAACTATTCCAAGAAATATACAATCAAAAATTTTTCAAGAGTTCATGATATTCAACTATACAAAAAAAAATTGTCATTCCAAAGAGGATTTTAATGATTCTTCAAGTGTTACCCCAAACATAACCTATTAAAATTACACACACACACACACACATATATATATATATATATCTATATGTGTTTAAAGTGTTCAAAATAAAAGTCACTATGAGTCTCCACATATGGAGGATCATCCAAGTGCACGCAAAAAAAATAGTCCTTCCCAAAATAGGTTCAAAGGTGTTCTTCAACTTAGGGCCGTTTCCTTGCCCACTCCTACACCTAGTAAAGGTCAGTACAACAACCTAGTAGGAGAAATCGAAACGGAGGTAAGAAAATGTGGTGTTAAGTGTATACTTATACATGTGTTCGTGGCACACAAGTGGTTTCAAAGCATTTATTTCATCACAAGCGCAATAAGTCAATAGAAAATATCTTATCACACCATTACATTCATAATTATAAAAAGAAAACACTATGTAAATCAATTAAAGATAAGTCAATTAGAGGAGTTCACAATTTCTGTAATGACATGAAATTTTTTTTATATAAATAAATTTTTATTATTATTATTATTATGTTGTTATGCATGTGTAGGTATGTGTGATGTGTATGTGCATATATATATATATATATATATGTGGGTGGATATAGTTAATGTGTTGTGAATATAATGTGTATAAATATATTGTGAATAAAAATATGTATATATATGTGTATATAAAAATAGTGCAAAACAGTGGTGTGTGCAAGTGGTGTTAGTCAGGCTGGCCGTGCATGTGTGTGTTCGGCTGAGAGTGTGTGGGAGTGTGCATGAGTGGTATAATATATATATATATATATATATATGTAAAATACAAGTCAACTTTGCATTTAATGCAAAGTTGCTTGTGATAGAAGAAGGTGGCTGGAGCAGTAGAGGAAGATCAGAAAAGAGGGGCTGCTAGTTGAGTGTGTAAGAGGGTCTTCAGAAAGTGTACAGTCCTGATAGGTAGAGAGAGAAAGAAGAGAGGGAGGGAGTTCGGTTGTGTGTGTATATTGCATATATACACGGGTGTGTTGAGTTAAAGGAAAAACAAGAAAAATCAGAAAAGGAGAGGGAGACTGTTCACGAGAGGTCGTGAGCATTGAGAGGAGTCCGAGGGGTGAACCGAAAAGGAGGAAGAAGGGAGAGGGACTGTCAAAGAGGTAAAAGCTCACCACCCATTATTTTCTCTCTCTAAAACTCTCTACATGCATGATATGTTTAGAGCATAATGTTTAGTTCAAATGTTAGGATCTTGATCACCATACAACTAGGAACACTTAGCAAAACGAAACAAAGAAAATGGTTGAGAAATGGGTTAGAAAATATTAGTTACTGGTTGGGGCAATAATCGGTTCTTTAGAGATTTTATACTTAAAAACTTGTTAAAGTAATGAGGGAAGTGTTCCTCTTGAACTCAGGAAGTCTTTAGGACTAGAATGAGGAGGAAACAGTGGTCCAAAAGCCAAAAAAAATAGAAAAATTACAGTCGCCAGAATCTGGGCATGCATGGCCGGAGATGGAAAATGGATATGGTTAAAATCAGTGTGTTTAAGGTTGAAAACTATCCTAGGTGGCCTGCTAAAATCCCAGGGTTTGTTTGGTGTGAAAATACGGGGAAACAGACGTAAAAAAAATGTAGAGAGAAAAAGAGGGAACTGCAAGCAGTTCCTGTGGCCGGGGCCGGAGTCTGCCGGAGAAGAAGGTCAGAAAAATGGGGGGGTGTAGGCACTGGGGCTGGGCTGAATTGGGTCTCTCTCTCTTTTTTTCTTTTTTTTTCCATTGGGCCTTTTTTTAAAAAATAAATGTTGGGGTTGTTTAATTTAAAGAGGAGTGGGTTGTTGTCTTGGGTTTAAAGGGGCTGGGATTGGGCCTGTTTTTAATTAAACTAGTTGGGCCGTTTAGTTTTAAAATGGTTGGGCTCTTAATTGGGTTGGTTTTGAATTAAAAGGAGATTTGGGCTTGTTAGTCTTGGGCCCAATAGATTCAAAGAAAAAAATGAGGAAAGGAAAAAAAAGGAGGGGAGGGGGGAAGTGCGGACCAGGGGGTTCGAACAGTGGTGGAGCGCGTGGGGGCAGGGGCGCGTGGCCAATTGGGACGGTTACCAACCGTGCCCAATTATGCCACTAATATATATATATATATATATATATATATATTACACCTAATTAAATAATTGAATTAAATTAATCTAATTATGTCGAAATGGCCCGGAGCTCAAATAAGACAAGTCATATATGTTTTCTAGCTATCTTGGACCTAATAAGACCAACGGTGAGGTCTGTGACATGAGACGAGGTCCCGAAAAATAAGAGACCCGTAGAACCCTTAAAAATTATCAAAATGCCCCTGAGTCAAAACACAGTCAAACGAACCCCGATTAAAATAAACGAATAGTGGATTTTTATTATTTTGAATGTTCTGAACTCAATGGTAAAGTCCAATTTTCGAAAAGAGGTCTCAGGATATGAGGACCCTTGAAAGTGCAAAATGACCATTTTGCCCTTTTTAGCCCGAACGTCCAAATTAAATTCCGCGAAAACCTAAACCTATTTTGTTCCACGTTTAGACTCAATGATAGAATTTATTTTGGCAAAATAGAAACTAAGAAAATAAAGACATAAAATTTGATGAATAGCATCATTCAAGTAGCAAACGGACTAAGTTGCATTTTGTGATTTTAGGGACTCCGAGAGGCAAGGAGAAGGTGGTCTGACCTTCTATATTACCGCTATTAGTTCCACTACCCAGCGAAGTACTACATCTTAGGGTTGAGATCAACCCATCCAGGTATGGTATTTTGCTAAGTACGAAATAGAATTGAGTTTAGGGGTAATTGCTATACTGTTGATTGGTTCTATGCCTATGTGTTTCTTATTATCTTCCTGAATATTTGATTGAATGATAGATGTGAGCCATGACTATATGTGTATTCCATGTGTTATCATTGTGTGTGATTTATAAAATTGTTAAGATGATGAATGTGAAAACCGAGCATGTGATCAAATGGATTGTTCATGATATGTGGACTTGTAGACTGAGTTGTGTGATTTGATTATTGCTTTAAGTAGAATATGCATAACTTAAAGCATGCTTCATGTATTGATAAATTGTTTCGTTAAGATCATATCATTGCATGGTGGAATCAGGGCATATTGGCATAGTGTGATTCCTTGAAAGCATAGTGTGAGTTGAGCACGTGGTGCCATGCATTATGAGGGTGTAGATCCTATGGTGAAAAACTCAAAATCGGCCATGGTATTCATGCCAGTGGGGACGGATCGTAAAGTGAGAACAAGGTATACTCAGGCCTTCGGGGAAGGACCATAAAGTGAGACATGGGTGTGGCATAGAGTTTGCATGGGTGCGTCATGTATATTGATCATGTATTGCATGGATGACATTGCATGACATGTAGAGATAAATGTACACTTGCACATGCCACGTCTTAATTTTATTTCTTGCATTAGCACTATATCATACCAGCAGTTGAGCTGACCCATTCGTGAGACACCATATTACAGATGAGGATGCCCCTGCTACCTGAGACTTGGTGACACCTTGATAGGGGGATGCACTTGGAGTATTTTTGGCCCTTGGGGCATATTTTGATATGTAAGTGGGGCATATTTTGATATGTAAGGGCTTAAGCCTAAATGACATGTGAACGATGTATTCATGGGATGTAATTTATGTCTTTATATGTATTGATGAGAATGGATGCATGTTTAGTTAAATCTGTTTAGATTGTCCTTTATTTCATTTTCTTCTTGTCTCGTCAGTCGAGCCTCGGGTTCGCAGAAACTCGGGGCGTGACAATTACTCAAGTTCTTTCAATTCTTAAGTTTTCTTCTTATCAATTCTCAAGTCTCAATCCCAAGACTAATTTCCTAGTCGACCCCCGCTAAGCCTTATGTGCTTTACAGGTTACTAACCTCATGGAGACATACGACTACCCCATGGGTTTATGACTTGCAAGCAGAAGGGAGACACCATCCCGAACACTAATTAAAACTCCGGATAAGTGCAATCTCACCACACTCAAAATCACACAATTGAAGTGCCCCAATTCTAACCCATGTTCATTATTTTCTAAGTTCTCATTCTCACATTTTCAAGGAGTTATCATTCACATTTATATTCACAATTCATCATATGTTTATCAAGAACATTAAACATTCAAGTAATTCCACTCAATCATCATAAATCTACATCAAGCATGCATTGAAGCATTTTCACAAACACTTGGTGTGCAATTTGAATTATCAAGCATAGTACAAGTAAACCTATTTTATGATTTCACCAATCAAACATTTTTGCATTCAACCGGAAATACATACAATAGAAAAACAAGATAAAAGCAAGTCATTCCATGGTAGGAATACAACCAATACATGAATTTTCAACACACATGCAAGATATGCCCTAATATGCAAAAATGAACAATTTTAGAGCAAAATATAAATTCATGGGATGATGAACTTATATACACAAATCCTATACCTAGGTTAGAAATCTCTTACCTCAATCCTTCAAGTAGTGGTAGAAACCTTAATTTTGTTCTTGTTAATTTTGGTTAGAATATCCAAAATCTCTAACTCTAATGGTGCTTGTAGGTGGAGTGAAGCTTTCTCTTCCTTCAATCTTCCAAAAGAGAGCTTCAATTCTTGATGATCCTTCAAGAATCTCCAAAAGCCCTAATATTTCTCCATCTTTCTCTCTTTTCTCTTCCTCTCATTTTCTCTCTTCTACGTAAATGCTTATGTGTGTGTTTCTAGTGTGTGTTAGGTGTGTAGGAATTTTGGCTTTATAAGCTAAAAGTAAGACAAGGGTTGAAATTCTATTTTTGTCCCTCATTGTTTCCTCACTCTTCTTTTAAATACTAAGTCATTTTTAGTCTTTTTATTTAACTTTTTATTTTCTTAATAAATTTTACATTATTATTTTTATTATTATTATTTTAAATTTTATAAATTAAAAAAAAAATCGAGTCTTTACAATCCCCAGTTGAGAAAAAATCACATTATAAATTTATTTTTCGCCCAGCGTTCGTTCGAACGAACATGTAACGAGTATCGAACGAGTACAATTCTGAGGCTGCAGCAACTCGTTTGATATAGAAGTTCGAATGAATGAAAACGAAAGAGAACGAACCTTACTATTGTTCGTTCGAATGAGCCAAGGCTTCGTTCAAACATCAAAGATGTATTTTGGAAAAAATATTTCACAACCACAAGTCAATCACATATATGATGTTAAGATAAAATCTATATGCTATGCATGCATGATATGAGTGTGGGAGATCCGATCAAATACAAAAGACCATTTTACCATTCTGAAAATAAGTCGACCGATAATGATACATGGTAATATCTCTTGGACGAACGTAGGTAAGAACGGGCATCGAGGTACTCAACTCAAAGGATTTATGTACGGATCGAATTACACACAAAGTATGTTTTGTCTTACCAAATTAGCCAATTTACAAAATGGACCCCATGGTCCTAACACATGGAAAAAATGGCATGGAAAACTAGAACTAGGCTAGTGCAATGGGAGGTATATCATAATTAATTTTTGAGTTAATTAGCCTCCAATCCTTGTATTAGTGACTTTATTATTAGTTAATCCATGTTAGTTACATTTTGTTGTAAAGGACATTTTTTTCTTTTTTCATTGTAAAGTAACTTATGGATTATGTATCATTTTTTATATATTTTTCAATGAATAATTTACCCCTTTTATTTATTATTATTTTACGTCATTGGATTGAATTTTTTTTTTTTTTTTTTTGATTTGTTTCTTCATTGATTGATATTATTTTTGGTTAGTTTTTAATTTTTTATTTGAATTTGAATACATTCCTTATTTATTTTCGGTATCATTAACTGCCAATTAGCTTCTTCTTTTTTTCTATTCTCTTCTCCACTGCAAATTTTCTTATTTATTTGGATTTTATCAACATTTTTTTTCCTTATCTTCTTCTTTCTTTTTTATTGCTATCTCACCTTTAGTTTATGTTAAAAATTATTCATCAAATTTTCATTTACAATCAGAATTATTTTGTATTTTATTCATAATCAAGTATGTGATTATATATATATATATAGATATATATATATATATATTTTTTTTTTTTTCATATTAGTTTTCTATTAATTATACGCATTATATTCATGATTTTTTCATATAATATTTATATTATTTACATAGTATTTTGTTCATTTCTCATTTTTTTAGTTTATATAAATTATTCGTTAGTCGTTATTGAAATTTTGTTTTGTATTATATATTTTTTGATTTGATTTGATAGTGAATATATCACTATCTTTGTTTATTAAATATTTTGTAAATTTTTACATGTCAATGTTTTGTTTATTGATCTTTCACATCTTTTCTTAAAAGTTTTGTAAAATTTTAGATGTCAATATTTTGTTTATTATAAAAAATACATATGTTTTTGTTTTATTTTCTTTTATCCTTTTTTAATTAATGTATAATTTCACAGTTTCATACTGTATAAATTTGTATTTCATTCATTTTACCATAAACATATATATGTTTATGCTTTGTTTTATTATAATTTTTATGTTAAAAATTATTCATCAGATTTTCATTCACAATCAGAATTATTTTGTATTTTATTTATAATCAGGTATGTAATTATATATATATATATATATATATATTTTTTATTTTTTTATTTTTTTCATATTAGTTTTCTATTAATTATACGCATTATATTCATGATCTTTTCATATAATATTTACATAATATTTTGTTCATTTCTCATATTTTTAGTTTATATAAATTATTCGTTAGTCGTTTTTGAAATTTTGTTTTGTATTATATATTTTTTTGATATGTTTTTATAGTGAATACATCACTGTCTTTGTTTGTTAAATGTTTTGTAAATTTTTACATGTCAGTGTTTTGTTTATTGATCTTTCACTTCTTTTCTTAAGTGTTTTGTAAAATTTTACATATCAATATTTTGTTTATTATAAAAAAATACATATGCTTGTGTTTTATTTTCTTTTATCCTTTTTTTTTAATTAATGTATAGTTTCACAGTTTCATACTGTATAAATTTATATTTCATATATTTTACCATAAACATGTATGTTTATGCTTTGTTTGATTTTGATTTTACTATATAATTTTACAGTTTCATATTGTATAAAAATTATTTCTTTTATCTTTTTTGTTTATCCTTTTTTTTCATTTTTAAATTAAGAGTAATGCTATGCCGACCCGATAATTCTATCAAAAATGTTTACACAGCTGATGTGGCAGTATTATATTGATTTTATATGATACAAAACCAATACTAAAACTAATACAATACTGCCACATCAGCTATATAAATACTTTTGGTAAAAGTTTTAAGTAAGCATAGCATTACTCTTAAATTAATGATGATATTCGAAATTATAGGGATTTTGAAATGCCAACTTCAGCGCCAAAAATAGAAGAATTAGTAGAAATTGGATCGTGGTTGCCCTTTTTAGTAACATAAATCTCTTCCTTGTTCAGAGGCTACAAAAGACTATTTTTGTCTTTTGGTAATTTTTTTTGGGTACTATATTATCGATAAAAGTCAACTAGATTTCTTGAGTTATAAGAAGTAGAATTAAACTCTTTTATAATTGAAATCTCAATAAAAGACGTATAACCGAATGACCCCTAATCTTTTAGGCACATTTAATCTAAAATAGGCTGTGGTCATCAACAAAATTAAAGATCAATAATTAAGTTACGATCCGTGTTCATCATAAGTACTATGCATGCAGTATTGTTAGATGAGTCATCTTTAGGAGTTTAATTCTAAATGAAGCATATTATAATTGACTAGTTGATATTAGTTGTAGCAAGCTTATAATAGGGATTCAATTAGATTAGATGAGTGCAGAAAATTGTGTACGAGAATACTTCTAGCTTGAATATTTGAAGTCGAAATGACAGTAGTTTTCCAATTAAGACCAAAGAATTATGTTTTGTTTTTCAAATAGCTATAGTAAGTACTACTGAATTGTCAAACTTGTGTAGGCAATAATAGAAGAGTATTGACAAATTTTAGTATATTGTCTAGGTAAGCTTTCTTATTCTTTCTAACTCTCCTTTTGTTGGACAATGAAAATTTCTTACCAAAGGAAAAAAAAAAAGGACAGTAATCTTTGTGGGTGACTACTCCCACTCAGGACTTGTATATCCTTGAGCTCACATTTATACGAGTTCAGACTTCAAATAATAAAGTTATTATAAAAAATAAAATAAATATAGACACACACACCAGAAAGTGAATTAAACAAAAAATTAATGAAAATTAGCCAAACGAGATAGCATGCGTGTGGTACAATATCCTAGAAGGAGATCAAATTGTTCAAATATTTCATTTGTTGTAATTGTATATAAACATAACTTCCCTTTTCTTCCTCACCTATGTGGGACCAGAAAAGGTTTCAGAAACTTCACAAAAATTAAAAAACATGTGTGGGTCTTTGCTCAAGTTTTAACAGATTTTAACTTAATTTTCAAATTTAAGGATGGATTCCATTAATATATATAGAAGACATCTGACATATAAACAAGCACAAACCCATGCAAGCCTTGAGGTTTGTTTTATTTTATAGTAATACATACCATACTCAGGTATACAAGCTGAGATGTATGACAAATACATCTCAGAAAGACGAAAAACACCATATAAACTGATCATATATACTTCAACTTTGTGAAACACATATGTTCCTTACTTCTGGGACTACTTACATGATGGTTCCACGTTATTAAAAGCACAAATTTTTACCACAAGTTCCATTCACCATCTAGCTCATGGACAGCGACAGCTGTTTGACGATAGCTTCTCACAAGCATAACAACGGTGTTGACTATTTTTATTAGCATCAGTAGATGATCCTTCTATATCCCCAGGGTCACTACTAGTTCCATTTGTAGTGTTTTCAACTCCTTTGTTTCCTGCTATAAGATCCTTAGCATTAGCAACAACTTTGGCTTTTTGGCCAGAATTTGCATCACTTAGGAGCTGACGGTCCTCCAAAAAAATCCTCTTTGCATTAGCTTGTAGAGTTCCCGGAATCAACACGAAGGCTACAAAGAGTACGAGCATGGTCTTCATGATCAAAGCATAACCCTGGAAAGAAAGAAGCTTTTGTAGTTAATAAAAAAAAAAATTCTTTCTAAAAAATTTGTGGAGCAAACAAAGGATCAGGAAACTAACAAGTTATACCTTTCTTCTTGCTTGGAGAAATTTTATATATTTAGAATGAAAAAAATGGATTTTCAAAGTTGGAATTATATAGATCAATTTTGTTACTGTGCTTGACTTGGTGGGAAGGCAAGATAAAACTGTGAGCACTAAAAAAAGAATATTGTGCATGTAGTGGGAACTCACATTGTCTTAGCACCATTGGAACCAGTTGTAGTCACCAAAGAAGTAATTATGATTAGGATTGATAATTGAACAAAAGTTTTAATTAAGAGAGACTGCTAGTATTGCTTATTTTATGTAACATTTGCAATTTTACACAAAATTTTTTTTAACACAGGTTAAAGAACTTATATTGAATTGAAATTTTAATGGAGAGGAAGTTACAAACACATTGGAAATTTGGAATTCACCAACAAGAGAAAATTCTCATCCAAAAAAAAAAAACTCTAAATTCTTCTTAATTTGAAAAATCCGGATCACCGGATTAGCAACTTTTAGACATACAGCCCAATTTATAAGAAAGTAGAGAAAACCAAAAATAACAAAATCAAATTTCACTCAAAAAGGACTAGTTCAGAGTCCTAAAATAAAGAAAATCAAAATCAAATATTTTTTTAAACTTAACTTATAATAAAATATATATATATATATATATATATATATATATATATAGATATCCTAATTGAGTGGAGTGAGAATTTGGCAGGCTTGTAGCAAAGACACAAGCCGGGTATTCAACTCCAGTCTGAAGCTATCGGCTTTGGGGCCTCTTCATGGGAAAAATGTGGACAAGTCAGTATTGGAATCTTCCCCAAAGATTGTTTATTACTGGCTAGTTTGCATGTCTTCTGGTGCGGTGAGTTGCCTGGGTCTCTGCATGCAGCATGCCTGCTCTATCTATGAACTACAGCTCCATATTTGTGTAGTCTTGGCTTGTTTGTATAGCCTTGTTTTTGCCGCGGTTTTACGGGTTCCTTTTTCCCTGTTAGCTCCTCTATTTCTTTTGGGCAGGGGTTGCTGCATATTTGTTTGTTTTAAATATTTTCTTTATACCCAATTTTTTATTTTTTTATTTTTATAGAAAGCTACTCAACGTTGAAACTTTAATGTTTTCTTAGACAAATATAGTGCAATTGCTTTTCATATGAACTCTGGAAATGCTAATAATTAATATATATGGGAAGTCTGATCAATTGGTTTTTCTATTTTCAATATTATAGCTTTATTCTGGGATAATGCAGAATTAGATTTACATGCAATTTTTATCATTAAAAGAAAAATTTCACAATTTCAGAAACAAATAAATTTGTGTTTGTTGAAAATTGATATTTTTTTATTTTCTTAGACAAATATAGTACGGTTGCTACGCCAAGTTTTGCTGCTTCAAAATTTAATTCTACAGGGTTAAACATGAGCAGAATTTACAAAAGTAAAATGGGTGCTTGGGAATTCAGAAAGTCTCTTCTGCTGGTTCCTATAAATTAGCTTAAGCATAAAAGCCGTTGTCTAAGAAAGTAGTAAAATTTCATTGATTTTGAAAATTTACTGCTTCCTTATCCTAATATTCTTTTGATTTTTTGGAGTACAGTGGTGGATAGTATAGTTACTACGATTGTCATAATGATGGAGGCTCGAGGTTGCGGATGTCACGAAATAGTTTTTTATTTTTGACAATTTATATATATATATATATATATTTAAGGAGTCAAAAAATTGTCTGTTAGATTTTGATATATATATCAGTTGATATAGTTTTTTATTTTTGGGAATTTTTATATTTTTTTGGAAAATGGGGGCTGTATTTTTTTGATATGTTTAATACCTAACATAAGAGTTCATCCTTTATATTACTTGTATCTTTTTATATATTGCCTGTTAAATTCCCAAAGAGTATTTTCAAATACTTATTTTATTTCTTAGGAGAAATATTGAGAGTTTTTCATTATAGACATGGAGTTTTAAATCAAAATTTTCATAGTCATGTTATTTTGATTTAATTTTAAAAAAATTAATTATTAATAAAAGTTGTTTGCTTTCTGATGTTGCACTTTCTAATCAATGGAGCTCCATTCTTCGTCGTCTATCAAGCACTCAGAGAATAGGATCAGAGGGCCACCGGGTTGGCTCTGGTGGTAGCCGCTTTGATGACAAAGTCAGTCAAATCTAAAAGAAAAGACTGCAATTGAAAAAGCCTAATTGAAAAGCGCACCTTAAGATTCAATTTATAGGCTGTGGATCTTCTAAGTTGAGTATGACTTGGAGTCGCAAAGATAGGGATTTAATTGATATCCGAAGACAGCAGTAACCATGTAGGACTTTGTTTCCTTTCTTCAAGGTCAGGAGGGCATATAAGGCGGTGATCAGTTCGGGATCCCTTTATGTGCGTGCCCCAGCATTTCCTATTCTGGAAGGAAGACTAGAGATCATGCGGGACTCCGAGCAAAGAGGCTCTGAAGTCTGTGTGCCTGTCTATTCTAGATAGGAGAGCTTCCTTTGGTCTGTATGCATACGTGTTCTGGATGTACACGTGTCATGTAAGGACAAGTCTATCTTTTTATGGTATATCAGCTACTCCCCCCCTATCCCAGAGCCTTAGTTTAGTGCGTCGCGTGACTGAGGCTGAGGGTTTCTGAAGAGTCACGTGTTATATCCACGCATTGTGCCACTTCGCTTTCTGTGACGATCGTTGATGTGGCATTTATTACGTTAACTGTCATTTGGGCTTTCGAGGTCATCATTCCCTCAACTGCCACAACGGTTCGAACTCATAGGCCCCCATCATTTAGCCTTTTATAAAAGGGAAAAGGAGTTTGCGTGCACCCTTTCCCTTCATCATTTTCATTGCATCCAAAAAACTTTCTGCCACATATTTGAGAAAAGCTTAGAGCGAGGAGATCTTGTGTCGCACAAAGTCTTCCTTGTTTAATCAAGTCTTCGGTCAGGTTTGGTTCGTTCTCGATCACATTTTTCCCCTTTACTCCTCTTTTTTTATTCCCATTATTTTCATAATGTCAGTCTCAGACGCCATGTCTAGCATAGGTTATGGCACAGAAAGCTCTTCTGAGACGACTATGCCATCACAGATTTAAATCATAGGTAGCAGTCCTTCTGGGAATTCTGAGAATAGGATAGTTGAGCATTCCTCCCAAAGCCCTGAACTTAGAATTGTAGACGTTTTCCTCAAACCCGGGAATGTAGCGGGGGAAACCTCTGGTAGGCCTTCCCAACGAAAGGAGGGAGAAAGCACCGTTACTTAGAGCATGCTAGGTGCTCTGAGGGCTGCTTTCGACTTACCCCAAAATGTAACCTGTAGGGTGCCTGGATCGCTAGATCGCCCTACTAACATTGGTTGAGGGAAAATTTGTGTTTATCTCAAGTGGTTCGAGATGGGACTTAGGTTTCCTCTTCCCCCTTTAGTTAGAGATTTTTTCAAATGGTTCAACATCTGTCCTGCCGACCTCAACATCAATAATTTGAGGCATCTGTTAGGGTTTATAGTTTTAAGACATATAAATGGCGTCGGAGTAGATCTCAAGTTGATTTGTAGAAATATAGATCTAAAGTTTTTGAGGTAGGAGGGCTTGTTTTACATGTCCTTTGACAAGGGGTTCAGACCCCTCTCCTCAATGCCCACTTCCAACAAGACTTGGAAAAAATGGTACTTCTTTGTGGGAGGAGGATGAAAGCTAGAAGATTACGAGGATCAGACCTTGACTTTCCCCCGAAGTACCGGAATTAAGGGTGAGACCCCCTTTTAAAAATATTATTGCCTCTGTTTTTGCTTTATTTCACTCTGTTATCTGATCTTTGTGTTTTTGTATTCTTCTGTGCAGATAAGAGGGCTTGGAAGAGGTCAATTTTTACCGTTGACCTTCAAGACAAGTACCGAAGGCTTCTCCAGACCAGCAATCGCGCCCATACTGCCATTCTTTCTCTTGAACACCTGATGAAGGCTGGGTTGACCAAAGATAGATCTAGCAACCTGAAGAAGTCCTTGATGTCCAACTGGGCACCAGGGAAGAAAAAGAAAATGGTGGGGGAGACCTCTTCCCCTACCGAGCCGCCTCTCTAGGTGAAGAGGATGAGGCTTCTCTCTAATTCCACAAACCAAATAGTGTCTGAGGAAATATAAGGGAGTCTCCTTCTCCCAAGCCTGCCCTTCCCCTTGCATCTACAGTCTCCACGAAGAAAAGGGGGAAGGGGAAGGCTGTTGTTATTGTTGCTGCTACCGTGCCTGATGACTCCGGCTACTTAGCTGCGAAAAAGGCTTTTGACGAGTCTTGGGCTTCAGGCCCAAGCAAATACAAGGGTCTGAAGGCGGAGAAGATCGCCAATGACCTTCTGTCCTTCCAGCTAAAGGTAACTCAGAACCTATTCCCTTGGTTTCTTGTATATATTTTTGATGTTCTGACTTGTTTGCCTGTTTCCTGCTTTCAAACTATGCACTGCCTTACTGCTATTGTGGAGTCTTTGACGGATTCAGAGTTGATTGATAACCTTCAATCTGAGCTGGATGAAGCCAGGCTACTGCTAGGGATTGCCCAGTGCATTGCCTCTACGGCCGAAGAGAAATTGAAGGAGGTTGCAAACTCTTACTCCATCCTGGAGTCTGAACAGGATTCCCTCACCCTGAAGTTGGAAGACCTCCAAAAGAGGTTTGAAGACTTCTAGTCTACCTCCCTCAAGAAAGTCCAAGACACTACTGATTCTGTTAAAGCTCAAACCGAGCCCAATATGAAGGCTGAGGTCGAGGGCATGGGTGGAGACCTAATTAAGCACGGGTACCGCACCTTCAGAGCCAAGCTCCTCAAGAAATACCCTGACCTTGATCTGGTTGGGATTGATGACATTGAAGTCTCTCCTGGTGAGATAAATGTGCGGAACGATGATGATGAGGTAGTGCCTCGTGAACTTCTTCCGGCTGAAGCACCAGAGCAGACTAATATGGATGTAGTATGCTGAGTTTGAAGAGAATGAAGAAGAGGAAGAAGAGAGTCATCTTGATATGGTGCAAAATGAGTTCTTCATCATTTTTGATACTCCAAAGGATGCCAAACCAGCAGTAGACTAGGAAACTTTTGTACTTTTTCTTCCTCGTAATTTTTCTAAGTTTGAGCCAATTATCAATGAAATTGACTTCTTCAGAACTTTTTTGTATTGCCTTTTTATCTCAAAGTATTTTTGTTGTTTGTTAGTAGAGTCTCCAAAGTAGTCACACTTGTAAGATTTTCTGATGTCGATATGTTACTGGCCATGATGTACCGAGCTTTAGCATTTGTAATGAACTTCAGCACTCTAAACAAGTCTTAATTTCAAACCATCACAGCTCTGTAAAACTTTAAGTTTGATACTCATAACTTGTAATTAAACCAAGTAAGAATCTTCAGGGACTTGAAAGTGAATTAGGCTTTAAGCCTTAGATCTTCTCAACTTGTAATTAAATCAAGCATGGGTTAGTAATCGACTCCTGAGTATAATAGCTTGTGATCGGATCAAGTGCAGATCTTCAGAACTTGCAATTGAATCAAGAGCTTCACCACTCGTAACTAAATCGAGTGTAAAACTTTGAATTTGAATCGAAATCTTTAACACCTTGTAATCCAGTATTGACCTTCAGGTGTAACAATTGAACCAACACTTCATAGTTAAATCTGGTGGTGATCCTTAAAAGTAGTGATTGAACCAAGAACTTTAACAGAGATCTTTAGAACTTGAGACTAAGTCAATAGTCCTCATAACTTGTAGTCAAATCAAGCCTTAATCCCATAAAAAATGGAGGGCCACGGCAGGTTGAATAGCCAGGGCCTTTGATACTTTAATTGCTCTCCTGAATGAAGAATGGACCAAGCCTATAGCTCTTGTAGTGGATACAAGGCTCATAGGGGTCTGTTCATTGAGATGGACCAGACCTATAACACTCGTAGTGGCTACAAGGTTTCTAGAGGTCTATACACTAAGATGGACCAAACCTATAACACTTGTAGTGGCTACAAGATTTTTTAGGGGTCTGTACATTGAGATGGACCAGACCTGTAACACTTGTAGTGGCTGCAAGGTTTTTAGGGGTCTGTACATTGAGATGGACCAGACCAGTAACACTTATAATGGATACAAGGTTTTTAGGGGTCTGTACATTGAGATGGACTAGACCTGTAATACTTGCAGTGGCTGTCAAGGTTTTTAGGGGTCTATACATTGAGATGGACCAAGTTTACAGCACTTGTAATGGATACAAGGCTTTTAGAGGTCATTGAAATTGACCAGACCTGGGGGTCTGTGCATTGAGATGGACCAAGCCTATAGCACTTGTAATGGATACAAGGTTTTTTGGGGTTATTGAAATAGACCAGACCTGGGGGTCTGTGCATTGAGATGGACCATGCCTATAGCACTTGAAATGGATATAAGGTTTTTAGGGGTCATTGAAATGGACCAGACTTAGGGGTCTGTGTATTGAGATGAGAGAACTTAGAAGTAAAAAAAAAAAGGAATTCTTTTATTGATAGTATTTTCATAAGTGCTCAACATTCCAGGGCCTGGGTACAGGCTTTCCAGTTACATCCTCTAGCCAATACGTCCAGGGCCTAACGATCTTGGTTACCTTGTAGGGCCCTTCCCAATTGGGGAGAGCTTTCCCATGCTGGGATCTTTGGTATTTGGGAACACTTTTCTTAAGATGAGGTCCCCAACCTGGAAGTGGATAGGTCTTAGCCCTTGGCTGAAACTCTTGGCCATTCTCTGTTGGTACGCTTCAGTCCTGATCCGAGCTTGCTCGCATTTTTCCACAAGCAGATCTAAGTTTTTTGTGAGATGATGGTCGTTGGCTTTCTGGTCAAAGGCATCCCGTCCTCAAGTTTGGCATGCCAATTTCGACAAGAATGACTGCCTCAGAACCGTATGTAAGTGAGAATAGTGTCTCTGCAGTTGGTGTTCTTTTAGTGGTACAATTGGCCTAGATCACCCCAGGGAGTTCCTCGACCCATCTTCCTTTGGCTTCTTCCAACCTCTTCTTTATGGCATCAAGAATTGTGCGGTTGGTAACCTCGGCTTGGGGGTGCCCTGGTGAGAAGAAGTGGTAACTGATGTGCAAATCTTCACAAAACTTCTTGAACACCTTTCCAGCAAACTACATACCATTGTCTGAAATGATGACACGAGGTATGCTGAAGATGCAGAGTATGTTCTTCCATACGAAGTTCTTTACCTCTACTTCTGTGATGTGAGTTAGAGGCTCAGCTTCTGCCCATTTGGAGAAATAATCAATGGCGACCAGTAGGTACCTTCTATTTGGAGAGGCTTTTGGTAGTGGCCCTACGATGTCCATCCCCCATTGAGCAAAGGGCCAAGGGCTGGCGATAGGGATGAGCTCTTGGTGGGGTTGGTGTTGATATGAAGCAAATTGTTGGCACTTGTCACACTTCTGGACATACTCTTTGGCCTGTTTTAGTATGTTGGGCCAGTAATAGCCCTGAGTCAAAACTCGATGGGCTATGGTTCTGCCACCATTATGGTTGCCACAGATTCCTTCGTGTATCTCAACTAGGACATATTAAGATTCCTCTGAAGATAGGCACCGCAAGAAAGGCTGTGTGTAGGATCTTCGATAGAGCTTCCCGTTTAAAACTAGGTACCGAGCTGCCCTGATTTGAATCTTTCGGGCCTGATTTTTATCCTCTGGGAGCGATCCTTCTTTTATGTACTAGATGATGGGAGTCATCCAGTTCTGAGTTTGTTCTAAAACCTAGGAGGATTGTACCTCTTTGATGCTTGGCTTTAGTTGGTAAGAGACTTTCATAGTTGAGATCCCTCTTCGATTTGAGATGGGAGGCCATATTTGCCAAGGCGTCAGCCCTGGAGTTCTAACTCTTTTCAATTGTCTGAATGTTGAACTTATGGAAGGAATGTTTTAATGATCCCACTAGTTTTGAATATCGGATCATGCTGTCGTCCTTGGTAGAGAATTCTTCCGAAACTTGGCTTACCACAAGTTGGGAGTCAGAGAATGCTTCGAGGTTCCAGGCTTCGCATTCTAAGGCCAGTTTCATCCCAAAGATGAGGGCTTCGTATTCAACTTCGTTGTTAGAGTCTCTGAACACCAAATTGACTGCTTTCTCAATTATGAACTCATCGGGGGATTGAAGTATTATGCCGATGCCCGAACGTCTATCGGTGGATGACTTGTCGGCATAAAGTTGCCATACCGAGGTGTCCATATTGGATTTGCTTTAACGTGTAGCGCTAGAGTGAATTCAGCAACAAAATCTGTCAATGTTTGCCCTTTGCTAGAGGTTCGTGGTACGTAGGATATATCAAATTCCCCCAACTCCACAGACCACTTAACCAGTCGTCCTGAGACTTCGGGTTTGTATAATACTGACTTTAGAGGATAAGCGGTAGGGACCTCAATAGGATATGCCTGAAAGTAGGGCCTGAGTTTTCGAGCAGACGTTACGAAAACAAAGGCCAATTTCTTGATTTTAGAGTACCTTGTCTCGGTGTCCAGGAGTGCCTTACTTGCATAAAAAATAGGACTTTGAATTCCTTTGTCTTGTTTGATCAATACAGAGCTGACGGCATTTTCTAAAATCGCAAGATATATAAGCAGTTTTTCTCCCTGGACTAGCTTTGAAAGGAGCTCGGGGGATGCCAAGTACTGCTTCAATTCTTGAAAGGCTTTTTCGCACTCTAGGGTCCATTTTAGGGCCTTCTTAAGGCTTTGAAGAACGGAAGGCATTGGTCGGTAAACTTGGAGATGAATCAGTTCAGAGCCGCAATCCTTTCGTTCAGGCCTTGAATGTATTTCTTAGTTTTTGGTGACTCTAGTTTAATTATAGATTTTATCTACGTGGGGTCTGCCTCGATTCCCCTTTGAGATACTAAAAAACCTAAGAACTTCCCTTTAGTGATCCCGAAGGTACACTTTAAAGGGTTTAACTTCATCTTGTGTTGCCTCAAGATCTTAAATGTTCGGCTCAAATGCTGGATGTGGTCATTGTTCTATAAGCTTTTGACCAACATGTCGTCTATATAGACTTCTATCGTGTCGCCAATCAGAGGGCTGAACATTTTATTTACCAGACGTTGATACGTAGCTCCGATGTTTTTTAGACCGAACGACATCACTCTATAACAATAGAGTCCTTGTTAGGATACGAAGGCTATCTTTTCTTGGTCTAGGGGGTACATCTGGATCTGATTGTATCCAGAGTAAGCGTCCATAAAGCTCATGAGTTCATGTCCAGTGGTGGCGTCAACTAACTGATCAATCCTTGAAAGAGGAAAACTGTCTTTGGGGCAGGCTTTGTTGAGGTCTATGTAGTCGACACAAACCCTCCACTTGCCGTTCTTCTTCTTGGCAAGGATTGTGTTGGCGAGCCACTTTGGATAGAACACCTCTCTTATTATCTTGGCATCCAGCAGCCTTTGGACTTCGGCGTTGATGATCTGTGGCGTTTGTGAGCAAACGTCCTTCTTTTTTGCCTCACAGGAGGGTGATTTGGATCGGTCATTAACTTGTGGGAGATAAGGTTAGGGTCTATCCCTTCTATATCCTTGGTTCCCAGGCGAACACCGACAGGTTATTCTTCAAAAATCCCACCATCTTTCTTTGCTCGGAAAGGGATAGATCTGAACCAATCTGCAAATATCATCCTCCTCCTTCAGAGCTGACGAGCACTTTGATTGGATCTTCCATTGGCTTGGCCCTGCTGTCCCTTCCTCTAGGGCTTAGTGGCTCGTCAATTTTAAAAGGGCATTCCTCCGTCTTCTTCTGAAGGTGGGAAGAAGCAGGACTCCTTCCTTCATAAGGATGCTGTGATTACTATTTGGGGGCATTTTCCTTTAGCGCAAGAGCGTGGCATTCTCGGGCAGTTGGCTGGCAGCCCTTGATGGTGTAGACCATGTTATTGTGCACGTATTTCAGGCACTGATGGAGGGTCGAGGTGACTACTTCCATCTAATGGAGCCAAGGTCTTCCGATGATAACGTTGTAGGGAGACTTGGAGTCTAGGACCATGTATTCGGAGATCAACGTTTTTTGTCTGTCCCCTTCTTCTATTGTGGTCGGCAGGTCAATTCTACCCAGCGGGGTGCTGACGTTCCCATCAAATCCTGCCATTACAGCGGTGGTAGTCTTGATGTCACTAGGGTTGAGCTTCATGTGCTTGAGGGGCTCATAAAATAGAACATTGGTGGAACTCTCCGTGTCCACCAAGACCCTTCTGATCTGAAAATTTACAATTTTGAGTGACATGATGAAGGCGTCACTGTGAGGATAGTGCACTCCTGCAAGGTCCAGCTTTGAGAACTGGATTTGTGGTACGGGCTTCAGCCTCTTCTCGATGGCAGAGATCTAGAGGACATTGGGTGCCGCCCTAGCCTCCCGAGCATACCACTTTCTCGCACAGTTGGACATTCTTGTCATCAAGTTATCAGCATGAAGGATAAAGATGACCTGGTTATTCTACTGCAGTTGCTCGTTCTGGACCTCCCTCTGTTCTTGCCTTCTCTATTATGGCCAGTCATTACGGGGGTTCTGCTTCCCATCTTGTCGGAAGAATTCTCGGAGCCGCCCTCGCCTGATGAGTTACTAAATCTCCTGTTTGAGGGCTCTGCATTCGTCAATAGTGTGCCCGTGATCTTTGTGAAAATCACAATACTTGTTTTGATCCCTAGTATTAGGATTGTTTTTCAATGGATCTGGCCACTTTAGATCCTCACGGGTTTGTACCTGCCAAAGTATGTGAGTGAGGAGGCGTTCAGAGGAGTGAACTTGCCGTATCTCCCAGCATTAGGGTTATTCTGGGCTCTAGGTGCCATCCTTCTGTCAGGACTTCTGACCCTCTTTTTAGTTGCACTAGAGTCTTTCTTGTGATCATCCTTTTGAGCTTGCTCTTTGGCTTTTTGGAAGGATATCTTCGTGTCCTCCAGGTTTATGTACTTCCGTGCCCGCTCCATGAGTGCTGTCATGTGAACGGGAGGATTCTTTGTCAAAGAATCCTGAAAGTGCCCCAGCTCTAGGCCAGAGGTGAGAGCTGCTACCAGGAAGCTCAAGATGTAGTCTGTTATCTCTGTGAGCTCGGCATTGAAGCGAACGATGTACTCTTGAAGCGACTCACCTTTGGTCTACTTTATATTTAGCAGGAATTCTGGCCCCTTTCTCAACTTCCTACTGGTCAGGCATCAATCAAGGAACTGCCTGCTGAGCTCGTAGAAATTGATGATCCACTCTTAAGAAAGGTTATGGAACCATTTCAGAGCAGTGCCCTTGAGGCTGGTTACAAAGGTTCGGCACATGAAGGCGTCAATGGCTCTATGTAGAGCCATGGTGTGCTGATAATGGGAGAGATGGTCCCCGGGATTCTCAGACCCGTGGTACAGAGTGAACTTCGAGACAACAAATTTCTTGGTCGCTCCTCTACCATTATAGCAGGAGTGAATGGCGTGGCAAACCTCTTAAGCAGCTTTGCTCGTTCGTCCTGCTCTTAAGGGACGTAGGTTCCTTTGGTGATGATGGTTTGATCCATGGAGTCTTCCATTTCCTCTACCATTTATGGAACCATAGGCTGAACTAGTTGTTATTGGCCTTGTCTTACAGCCTCCATTCTTATATGGAGGGGACGATTCTATCCAATAGTAGTAGGGGGACGTTGGTCTCCTTGGACCAAGGGAACTGGAGCCGGTGGAGGCTGAAATTCAGGTGGTGCTGGGTTGGCCCCCGAAGTTGCTAGAGTTGGGACCCTGGTCCTGCTTTGATAATGGATGGTAAGATAAAAGGTTGGCATCCCTCTGTCTGCTACAGTGGATGGCTGGAGATCACCCCCTATGTGAGTGGTGCCATGGGGGTGCACCGACTGCACGTTTGGAGCCTCCATGGGAGGTCATCCGCCCATAGTGGTGGCAGGAGGTTGAACCCCTTCATCAGCAGCATTGGTGGAAGGATGAGTTGGATTGTTTTATTGATTCTGGGCCAGCGATGCCAAGGTTCGGGAGATGGCGAGGAGTTGTTCCTGCATCTGATCGAACTGCCGTTGGACCTGATCGAGTTGTTGCTGTAAAGAGTTGGATGCTTGCCCCCTTCCTCTTCCAGCAGGAGGTTGGTTTCGAGGATTTTGGGAACCTTTTCTTGGATGAAGATTGGGAGCCATCGTCTTTTAGTAAGAAAAGACAAGAAAGCTTGTCATTGTCAGAGAAGAAATTTAGCAAGAAACGATTTTCATTTCCCATAGACGGCGCCAAACTGATGTTGCACTTTCTGATCAGTGGAGCTCCGTTCTTTGTCGTCTGTTAAGCACTCAAAGAATAGGATAAAAGGGCCACCAGGTTGGCTCCGGTAGTAGTCGCTCCGATGATAAAGTCAGTAAAATCTAAAAGAAAAGACTGTAATTGAAAGTAATTAAAATAGCCTAATTGAAAAGCGAACCTTAGGGTTCAATTTATAGGCTATGAATCTCCTAAGTTGAGTAAGATTTGGAGTCGCAAAGATAGAGATTTGATTGATATCCGAAGACGGCAGTTACCATGTAGGACTCTGTTTTCTTTCTTCAAGGTCGGAAGGGCATGTAAGACGGTGACCAACTCGAGATCCCTTTATGTGCGTGCCCAGCATTTCCTATTCTGGAGGGAAGACTAGAGATCATGCGGGACTTCGAGAAAAAAGGCTCTGAGCTCTGTGTGCCTATCTGTTCTAGATAGGAGAGCTTCCTTTGGTCTGCATGCATAGGTGCTCTGCATGTACACGTGTCATGTAAGAACAAGTCTGTCTTTTTTGTGGTATATCACTTTCTATAAAAAAAAAAAAAAAAAATTTATTACCCAAAAATCTATTCAGATGAAAAATCTGGAGGTAATTTTGAGAAGAGCAATATGCTCCTAACTAAGCAAGTTATCTGACCTAATTTGTTTGAAAGGAGCAAATATTAACAGGTGTGCTACTCTTATGTATTGGCTTCTAGGCTTTATCAAGACTCATTCAAACGCACATTAGGTTTTATTACATTAAATAATTAATGGAGAATAATAATTAGTAAAGTTCTTGTTAGATATTTTTTTTCCATGGAAGATGAACCTTGCCATCCCTTCAGTGGAAGCACTATGGCACTGTCTTTCGCACTTTGTTCTTGATAATTAAGTTTTGATTTTAGTACCTTTTTATTAAAATAAGTTTGACATTAATTCCTGTATCAATTAAATATCTCAAGATGGTTAATCTATAATTGAATGTTAACTATGTCAAATTAATGACGAATCCCTTCTAAAATTAATGACATTCCTGTAGATGAAATAAGATGATGGCTAGCTCTGCAGCCGCCTTGCCATCATTATTGTTTTTTAAAGAGTAATTACAGGGTTTTTGTCTCAGCACATAATTCACTTTTTTTTACTTGCACGTTACTTAGTCAGCTTCATGTTGGCTAAGTCTTCTCTTTCTGCATTGACTTGCGCAGCTTCATCAAGACCATCCCAACAAGCTAGAACTGATAAAACTAACTCAAGTCACCTGCATAACAATGGCAGTCAATCAGTAGACGTTTTGTAAGACTCCGACCCATTAATTAAGGGTCATTAAGAATAATGATAGTTGTTATTAGAAAATTGGTCCTAAATGAGTTCGAAGCAATTAGAATATAAATTGGAAACAAGGCACATGTGTGTGTTCTATCCATTAAATTGAGATGATCATTCCTGTATATGTGATAGGATGACAAGCAGTATTGTTCACACCACCACACCCACCCTAGGGTACATGTATATATATGTACATGTACACACACATGGAGGAGAGAGAACGAGGAAAATGTTTCACAATTCTCTACCAAGAAGATTAAATTTTATTAAGAACCAAATAAGTTATTAGTGGCCTAAGTTATTAGTGGACTAATTAAGCCTAAGTTTTGAGATATCAAAAGGTGGGAAGCTTGGTGGTGAGGTGCCTCTATTTGAGAGGACCAAAAGCTCCACCAATTACCATTCATGCGACAAAAAAATTATATAAATGTCGGGCTGCCTACGTACTCATTATTTCCTAGGTTGCCTACGTACTCATTATTCGGATCAAACAAAATCGTAATTCCTTAAAGGAATTTTTTTTTTTTTTTTTTTTATGAAGAGTAGATGACCCGTTGACTTTTTATGTGTGAATTCATTGAATTTGAATTCAGTTTATGACTCAACAAAATTTAGAATTTTGTTTAAGAATAAATTTGTGATCAGGGGTGGTTGACCCTTGATATCTTTACATAGGTGTATTATCCATTAAAATTAAAATTAGACTTGTGATTGTACGTAGTTAAATTAAGTTGTCTACGTATTCCAAGTGGAATCAATACAGTCGTAGTTTTCAAAAGAAAAAATTTTTGGAATGAATTAATATTTTATATGGGTGTATGACCCATGATATTTGAATTAAGCTTGTAACTGCATTCAGTGTGGATGTTCGAATTCTTACGTATTCGAAGTGGAATCAAGGCAATCGTAGTTCTTGAAAAGAAAAAATTTAGAATGAATTGATATTTTATGTGGGTGTATAACTCATGAAATTTGAATGGAGCTTGTGACTGCATTCAGTGTAAATGCTAAATTGCCTACGTATCCCAAGTGGAATCAAATCAACTGTAATTCTCATAAAGAGAATTTGACATGAATTGGAATTTAATTTAAATTAAGCTTGTAGCTGCATCTAGTGTAAATGCTGAATTGCCTACGTATCCAAAATGGAATCAAATTAACCGTAGTTTTCGTATAGAAAGAAAATTTAGAATTTTAGAATGAATAATGGGTAAATGACCCATTACTTAAATTTTGAGGGTAAAAAAAAGAGAGTTGAAATGTATAATAAGTAAATGATTCATTACTAATATTTTTAAAATTTTGGAATTTGAGTTTTGAGTGCAATAAATTTATAACCATTGGCCTTTTTATTTAAATTTAATGAATATGGGTTTAAAACAAACCCAATTCATATTTGTATTTTATTGATGGTGTTAAAGACTCCAAAAATGAATTTAATTAATAAATTATTGAATATAACTTTCAAATTTCATGAACATGGGTTTGAAACAAACTTGATTCATATTTGTATTTTTAAATCAAATTAAAAGACTCCAAACATGAATTTAATTAATTAATTAATTTTTCATTATACTGGACTTTTGAATTTCATAGGTATGGTTTTGAAACAAACCCAATTGCTACCCAAATGGATTTTAAAACATTTCTAGAATTTAAAATCCATTTTACAACCAATTCATCACCATTGGTTTAAACAATACATGAGCAGAGATTTCATTAAATGAAATAGCATGAAGATGCATTGCCATAGAATTTAAATTTGAGTAGAAAACTCCACTTTACCAAGTCTAATTCAAAGACTCATTTAAACAATGGTTATTATCCCGGGAGGAGATTTGCCACTTTATAACAAAAGTGTGTTGTCCCAATTTTTGTAAAAGTGAATTATTTCACATGTGAAAATAGCTAACTATATTTGAGTCCAAAAGTAAGAAAAACTCTCTCTATTTAATTAAACCAATTTGAAGTCAACGCTGGACAATGGACAAGAGTGTAGAAACTCCAATTTTTTTAAGAGTTCTCATTAAACAACTAATTGCATAAAAAAAAAAAAAAAGTTAGAAACTCAATTAAAATAAGAACTTTGAATTAATGTTCAAAAGACTTATATTGTTTTAGGAGTTGGAAACTCCAATTAGAGTCAAAGACTCCATTTTTTTTTAGAGAGAGTGGGAGACTCCATTTTTACGGTGGGAGTCCCTTTTATTTAAGATTTGAGAGGAAGTCAGAGACTCTATTTTATTTATTTAAGACTTGAGAGGAAGTCAGAGACTCTATTTTACGGTAGGAGTCCCTTTTATTTAAGATTTGAGCGGGAGTCAGAGACTCTATTTTGGTTGGAACTTGAGAAGGACTTCGAGACTCCATTTTTGAGAGTAAGAGTCAAAAGTGAAGTACAGTTCAATTATAAAGTTAATAAAGTAATCGTTTTAGGTCACACTTAAAGATAAGGCGTCAAATTTTATATATTATAGTATAATCAAATTATAAATCTAAGATTAATTAAAATCTAACTCTACAAAAAGTCCAAATTTTATAAATTTATAATATAATCAAATTAGAAATCTAAATTTAATAAAAATTGAACGGCCTCCTAAAGATTCTATAAAAAAAAAAAAACTTAATTCTATTAATAAAATTTTATTCGTACGTTACTCTAATATTTTATTACTATTTATTTAGATAAAAAAATTATATAAAAACTATATTATTAGAGTTTCATTTAATATGCACCTCTCTTTTATTGAAAATAATGAAATTTTATATAATAAAAGTAAATATAATATGTATATATATATATAATAAAGTAAAAAATTATATTAATATTTAAAAATGTCTCAACTAAAGTCTCCAATTGTCTAGAGCGGCCTGTGAAAGACCCCAATTTTGAGAGGGATTTAGAGACTCCACATTGAGAAAGAATTGAGAGGTATTTTGGACAGCAACTTTAAAGAGTAAGAGACTTTTTGGTCTTTATATAAAGTTTCTGTGAGTCTAGAGAGAAGATATGACATTTTTATTTTAGAGTCAGAGACTCTTATTTATCTTGGATGAGTTTCCTGTAACAATTAATTAGAAGAGTTAAGACAAGATGGAAACAAAAGTTCATTACATCTCAAATTCTTGTTTTCTTATACCTCTTTAGTCTTCTGTTACACTCAAAACTCTCTCTCTCTCTCTCTCTCTCTCTCAATCTGGAAAAGCTCCCAATACGCCAAGCTCTCTCCGTCCCAAAACTTCTCTCTTATCCCTCCCAACCTCTCCAAACTCTCTCCTTTATAATACGAAACTTGCTGTAGTTTTTTTAGAGAGTGAGACTACATGGGAGTTCCTTTTAAACTTCCAACTCCAATCCAAACTACTTCGTGTTCTCCTTATTCTCCACAAATGTTGCCATTATTGATACTGTGCTAGGCAAATCAAATGGAATAGTTCCCTTTAAGATTTGAGTTGGATAGTTGACCTTAGCAGCCGCCACTTGAGCACATTTCCTGACTGCTGGAATAACCTTAAGAGACCTTTTAGCCACTTGAGCAGACTTCATGACAGTTGGAATGGCTTTAAAGGGGCCTTGTTGGCATCCTTTTCCATGACCTTAGTAGTAATATTTGGGATACCTCTAGTGGAAATAGGTTGGCGGTCAAGTTTGAATGAAGCACGATAAGCCACCCTTTTTTGATTTTCTCCTTGTCCCTGCATAGTTAAAGGGAGCTTATGGTAGTAGATAGTAATTTGTGGTGCCATTTGAACCTGTTGAGGAAATAAAAGGCAAACCACTAGTTAGTTCTCATAATTAGAGATGAAAGGGAAAATGGGTCCCACCAAGCGTTCCAAAAGAACAATGTATATATGCACAAAACCAAGAACAATGTATATATATGCACATAACCAATTATAAAATGTAAATATAGGCTTACCAACCCCACTGAAGTACCTTCATTTCTTGTTCAAAACCACAAGAACAATGTATACATTCACAGCTAAGCAACCATGTACCCTAAAGCAAAATAGAACCAAAAATACTAGAAACGCCTCTTTCGGATCTTAATTCACCTTTCAATTACTTAATATAAGTCTAGGGGTATAATTTTCATTTTCTCACTTTATTTGAGACCATTACCAGGTCCCAATATATTCAATCTGATCATGCATTTGAATTTAGGGCATCCAAAAACCTTGGGACAGCCCTTTTCAAATTTTAATTAGCCTTTACACTTCTTAATTTAGCATTTGGGATATTTTTATAATTTTTCATATTTATTTGAGACCACCTTGGGTCCTCAAATGTCCAAATTGACCCCGCCATAGAGTTTGAAATGTCCAAAAATCTTAAGAAAGTCTCTTCTTGTATTTTAATTAGCTTTAGTTTCAATTTTATAAATAGGTGAGATTTTTCGTAATTTTCCCTAAATTGTTCACCCATTTGTAATTAACTAAATCAATTTAACCCCTTTATAATTTCCCAAAATCCAATTTCTAATCCTTGTTACCAAATAGGTCAATTTTTGGAATAGGGTTATCCCTATTTCCAATTTACCAGCCCCAAACAAAGGATTACACAACACTAGGCCCAAACATCCCCTACTCACAAACCAGCAACCAAACAACCCTTAAGCCTAACCACCAATTGGGTCAACGCAGAACCCGACCCGAACACCGTTTGACTCATTGACTAGACCCGTTGACTATTAACTGACCCGAGTTAACCATTGATTGGGTCAACTCGGTCAACTCATCGGTGTAGATCACCCTCTCCGGCACTGGTACACCAAAAAACCTCCATTTTGCTCATTTTTCTTTCTATTGTCATCGTATTCTCATTTTACACATTTTAAGATGCTTTTCAAACCTTAAAGACCATTGGATTCACTTGCAATTGCCCCCAACTACGACTTTCTAATAACTTTGGAAACTCATTGTTATACCTATTTTCGACCATCATTTTTACCTCCCTTTCCTCTCATTTGTTTTCTGAAAACCCTAGGAACTTAACTCACTACTTAAATCCCCCAAAAACCCATCAAAAACCATCCAGAACCGAGACCTAGAACGGGTCGGTTCACTGTGCATTCATAGTGAATGCACAACCATATTTGCACATCCATCTACCACAATCACATTCTCAAGCATGCAACGACCACAATAACTGAAAATAAGAATCAAAAAGGGGTTAAAAGTCCCTACCTCATTGTTTCGGCTAGAGAGATAAAATCACAATAAAAAGAGAAAGATCAGTGAGCTTCAATAGCTACCATGCATGGGTTCTGTCTCGTCCAATTCTGGTCCTTCCCCTCTTCTTTTCCTTTCCTTCTGCCTCTTTTTCTTCTTCTTCTCTTCCTTTTCTTCTTTTTTTTTCTCTTCTCTTCTCTTCTCTTCCTTTTTTTCTTTTCTTTCTCTTCTCTTCTCTTCTCTTCTCTTCTTTTCTTGGTTTCGACTTTACAGTGTGTTATACACACACAAACACATACATTATTACACATGCACACGTTCACTATTTTTGTCTCTCTCTTTCTCTTAATACACAGCACATGCACATACCCTATTCTCTCTTTCACAGAACACTCACACACACACAAACACCCAACCACTGGGGGCGAAAGTAAAAGAGAAAAAAAAAAAAGAAAGGAAATCTGATAGTGAGAGCGAGAATTGGCGTAAGGGAATGAGGAAGAAATTCAGAAATGGGGGAAGAGGGGAGAAAGAAAAAATGATGGAAGTGATGTGTCCCGTCACTCCATCTACGTCTCCCTAGCATGCACCCTCACACACACTAACACACCCTTCCACCATCGTACTTTTGACATGTGTCCCCCTTATAGAATCTCTAGTTAACTTCTCATAGAAGCCTTGCACAATTCTCAAAGGCCACGTGGCCAGTTGGCCAACTATGCACGCACACGCGTTCGAATTGAGACTATCTTAGAATCGCACCAAACTTGGTACATTAGCTAATGTCGACGTTCTAATTTCAAATATGTAGTGCATTTTCCAAATTCTTTCGTTTGAATTTTTTTATTTATTTGCGTCCTGTAGATGACTGTGTAGTCTCGAAGCTCACACCAGTTTTGAATAAATCACCAAAATTTATTTTTAGCCTCATTGTGTCATATTGATAACTTATCGACTCATTTCACAATCCTTGTGGCACATCTTTAATTATTTCACAGTCTAGCCTCAGTCATGTTGGCAATTTACCAAATTACCTTTCAATGATTTTTTGGGTCCTTACAATCTCCACCCTTTATAAAGATTTCTTCCTCGAAGTTTAGTCACTCTAAAAGGGATACTATTAAAACATCATTTGATAATTTCTTGAGTTGCTACAATCTCCCCGCCTTACAAGAATTTCATTCTCGAAATTCAAATGACTTTCCATAGTGCAACTAATCACCATCCTATGAGATAACCTAAAATCCTCGGCACTAAGTAATACTATCCAATGTTGCACCATAAGCTACCTTTATCCACTCCCATCACAAATTGAGTTTGGGCATAATAGGGTTAAACCACTAACCTAGTGTAAGAGGTTAAAAGACTGACAAGGTCTATCGCATGCAGTCTCTAAAGTAATAGCTAACTCTAACACACAATTCTCAACCCTGAGTGAACACTATCCAAAAGTAATACATCTCTCAACAAGAGATTTTAACATAAGGATATCCCTAAAATCTCAGATACAAATACTCTAAGCATCCACTGCCCAGTCCAAACACAAGAATCTCATAAGTCTCATTTCTAATTTTAACATTTTATAATCTTATGTGTCTTTTACTTTATGTTTCGCAGCCTTCCAGGCATATCTTTCATTCAACATTTCATAATTCTTTATTATCTTTTCATTATCCTTTCACTATCATAACTAGGTAATAACCCTTTATGGATCACAACTCCTTTTGTTACTGGCTGATAGGGCACCATTCATCAACTGTAACGCAAGATCTATAACCAATCCGATCTGTATAGTATATCATAGTCATAATACTGTAACCCATGAATATCGGGTACTAACCTAGCATACATATGTAGAATCTCTCCGGATAATATACATATACATATATGAACATATGGCCTACCATATTGATAATTAGGCATACGATATTTCCCATAAAATATATGGTCCACCTCATAGACACATGTATCTAATCTCAATCAATCAGCAAATCAAGAAAATCACATACTCCTAGTCAATTGGGAAATCAAATACAGTGTATAATTGCACACACCAATGCAACAAATATACACATAACATGCAATCCAAACTGGCCCCAAATAAACTGAGATCTAACCTCTTCCACTGTTCCTAGGTATTCAAAGCCTAAAGCTCTAATACTATTCTGTCACACCCCTGACCCGCAGGGCCGAACTAAAGCGTCATTGAACCCCGATAAGGTGGGTAATATGACTAACCATCCTAGTCAAGTACATAAAACATAGACCATTTTTTTTATTTCCTTTAACTAGTTTTCCTTTTATCAGTTCCGATTCGATTCCTTGATTAGACTTGTTCAAGTCCTATAACAAGATTAAATGAAAATAATTATAATCAAGGTATTTATTCCAGTCATCCATCAACAGTGTACAATATAGAAATATTCAAAGCTGACTCTACAGTCCAATATAGATGAGAGGTCTGAAGGGTACAGGCACCCTTAATGGATACAATAATTGGGTAGGTACAAAAATATAGCCTAAGTAATACAATGACTCCAGTCTATCTCTTGATGCTTCCCGTCTACCGTCCATCAAGTCGATATCTGTCCTTTCCATGAACAGTAGGGATGAGTCATAACACACAGTAGGGTTTTCCAAAACACACAAGCAAATAACGTGCAAAACTAATGCAAGTCCGAAGAGTACACACCCTAATGTCCAGTATGCATCACAAGCACACCACATCATCATATCCCAAACACAAGTATAAGTACAAGTATCAAAAGGGTATCGCACCACTACATATGGTTTGACAATAATAGCCAAGTAGTCGGCATATGGAGGGTCGAAAACATAACATAAATATAAACATATAATTTCACGAAGCACCTCCATTTCCTGTTTTAATGCCACAAAAAAATTATATATGCACATAACCAATCGTAAGATGTAAGTATAGGCTTACCAACCCCACAACATCTCTATTTCTTATTCAAAGCCATAAGAATAATGTATACATTCACAGCTAAGCAACCATCCACAACTGCCACAATATTACAAACCAACAGTATACAATTAATCAATAATCAAAATTTAACATTACGAGTGTCATGGAAAATAATATTAAGTGAATCGATCCACAATAGAAAGAGATAAAGCCTTATTCAACTCATTTCATTCTCTCAATAATCTCAATCTCATAAGTATCCACCTAATTTGGCTCTCGGTAAGCCTTAGTGTTTTACGGGCTACTAACCCGATGGAGACAAACGACCACCCGAGTGGGTTTACGGCTCGCAAGCCATGGGAAGACACCATCCTTATCATAAATAGAACCCCAAGTAAATCAAAATATCACCATACTCAAAAGCATACAAAAGACGTGACTAATTCTCATCCCAAGTCCTTTTCTCATAGGTGTTCTTTTCCAAAATCCCAACATTTCAATCCATACCATAAACGGTGCTCATCAATATCAATATCCTCTCAAATCTCACACCACTTAGGTATGTTCAACAAGATATATATCAATATCATCAACATCCATAACAAACACTAACAACTATAACAGAGGATAAATGATTTAACAAATAGTAATAGTGATCATATATATCTATGATAGAAATAGAAATGACAGCCATCATCAATCATAGTGATAGCATTTATCCAGTAATATCATACAATGTCCAATATCATGACATTCAATATAACAATCATATCATACCGATAAATCAATCAAGAAGTAATAAATGGTGATAACGAACATCTCATGTAAATCATATAACAATTACACACTTCAATACGTCAGGACATTTCCCTCCCAATCCTCACTCCACTACAAGAAGACATTATATATGTCTTTCACAATATTTGTCAATTGCCTTATGTACCTACTGTTCCATCCTCAGGACCACTCTGGCCCATAGCACTAAGGTATCGTATTAAGTCTTATAATTTTCTATGGCCAATTACTCATTAGCCTATACCTCGGGTACCTGTTTACCTAAACGAATATCAAAAACATGTTTCCGGGTATCAAAAACCCTAAGAAAATCCCATCATATTGTTTCTAAGTCATTTGACTATCTTTTAAACTCATAAGGGAATTTTTGTAATTTAACGAACAAGTTACGAGTCTACCTAGATGTCGTCTCTCAAAACCGACCCTGAAATTGGATCTAGAAGGTCCAACAATCCTAAAGATGTCATCTTTATATTTTATTAATGCTTTCAGGTATCTGTTCCATGCTTAGGGGCATTTTAGTATTTTCACATATTCATGTGGGACCACCCTGAGTCCCAATTTCATTATTATGATATAATATTTGAGTTTTTGGTGTCCAAAAATATTAAAAATACCTCTTTCGGGTCTTAATTCGGCTTTCATTTTGCTTAATATAAGTCTAGGGGTATAATTTTCATTTTCTCACTTTATGTGGGACCATTACCAGGTCTCAATTTGTTCAATCTAATCATGTATTTGAATTTCGGGCATCCAAAAACCTTAGGATAGCCCTTTCCAGATTTTAATTAGCCTTTACACTCCTTAATTTAGCATTTGGGGTATTTTCATAATTTTTCACATTCATGTGGAACCACCCTGGGTACTCGAATATCCAAACCAACCCCGCCATTGAGTCTGAAATGCTCAAAAACCTTAAGAAAGTCTTTTCTCGTATTTTAATTGGTTTTAGTTTCAATTTTATAAATAGGTGGGCTTTTTTCATAATTTCCCATAAATTGTTCACCCATTTGTAATTAACTAAATCAATCCAACCCCTTTATAATTTTCCTAAATCCAATTTCTAATCTGTATTACAAACAGGTCAATTTCAATCTCAATTCCAATTTCTGGAATAAGGTTATCCCTATTCCAATTTACTAACCCCAAACTTATGATTACACAACACAATGCCCAAACACCTTCACTCACAAACTAGCAACCAAACAACCCTTAAGCCCAACCGCCAATTGGGTCAACCCAAAACCCGACCCGAATATCCAGTTGACCCGTTGATCGTTGACAGGGTTAACCCAGGTTAACTCACCGACGCCGATCTCCCTCTCCGACATCGAAAAACCTCCATTTTGCTCCTTTTTTCTTTCTATTATCTTTGTATTCTCATTTTACACATTTTAAGACAGTTTTCAAACCTTAAAAACCATTGGATTCACTCGAGATTCCCCCTAACCGCGACTTTCTAACGACTTCAAAAACTCACTATTATTACCCATTTTCGACCATCGTTTTTACCTCTCTTTCCTCTCATTTTTTTTTTGAAAACCCTAGGAACTTAACTTACTGCTTAAATCCCCCAAAAACCCATCAAAAGCCATGCACAACTGAGACCTAGAACAGGCCTGTTCACTGTGCATTCATAGTGAATGCACAACCACATTTGCACATCCTATCTATCCACAGTCACATTCTCAAGCATACAACGATCACAATAACTGAAAATAAGAATAAAAAAAGGGTTAAAAGTCCTTACCTTGCTATTTCGGCTAGAGAGAAAAAATCACAGTAGAGAGAGAAAGTTCAGTGCGCTTCAATGACTGCCATGTATGGGTTCTGTCCTATCCAATTCTGGTCCTTCCCCTCTTCTTTTCCTTTTCTTCTTCCTCATTTTCTTCGTATTCTCTTCCTTTTCTTTTTCTCTTTCTCTTCCATTCTCTTCTTAGTTTCGGCTTCACAGTATGTTATACACACACAAACACACACATTGATACATACGAAAACGTTCATTGTTTTTGTCTCTCTCTTTCTCTCAATACATAGCACACGCACAGACCCCATTCTCTCTTTCACAGAACACTCACACACACACAAACACCTTCAAACACCCGGCCACGGGAGGGGAAGTGTAAGAGAGAAAAAAAGAGACAGAGAGGGAGTCTGATAGAGAAAGAAAGAGAGAACTGGCATGAGGGAGGGGGGAAGAAATTCAAAAATAAGGGAAGGGAGGAGAGAGAGAAAAAAAAGTGATGGAAATGATGGAAGTGATGTGTCACATCACTCCATCCACGTCTCCCTACCATGCACCCTAACACACACTAACACACCCTTTCACCAACATAATTTTGACATGTGTCCCCCTTCTAGAATCTCTAGTTAGCTTCTCATGGAAGCCTTGCACAATTCTCAAAGCACCATGTGGCCATGTCCGAATTGAAATTGTGCACGCACATACGTCCGAATTGAAACTATCTCAGAATCGGGCTAAACTTGATACACCAGCTAATTTCAACGTTCTGATTCCAAATAGGCAGTCCGTTTCTCCAAATTCCTTCGTTTGGATTTTCTTATTTATCTGTGTCCTGTAGATGACTGTGTAGCCCCAAGGCTCACACCAGTCCCAAATAAATCACCAAAATTTATTTTTAGTCTCATTGTGTCATATTGATGACTTATCAACTCGTTTCACAGTCCTTGTGATTATTTCTCGATCTGGCCTCAGTCTATGTTGGTAATTTACCAAATTTTCCTTTGATAATTTTTTGAGTCCTTATATTTTATATTTTATCACATCAAGGTACATACATCACATGCATACCTATACCTATAATGAACCCACACACTCAATTTCTTCCTCTTATGACACTTATGTGGTTTTAATTGAGCCACATCACCTCTCTTGAAAGACTCCCCAAGATTCATTGGGAAGTTTTACATGAAGATCAAGATGTCATGTGGCCAATCTGTCGTGCGCACATATATATGTTCAAAAATCAATTGTCTCGGAATCAAACTAGATTTGACGAGGTTACTCGTTTCGACTTGCAGATTCCAAATATGCAATACATTTTTTCAAATTCTATGTCTAAAAATTATCTATTTTATCAATGTCTTAGATTTGATTATGTGGCGTTGTGGCCCATACCAGCTTGAATAAAATGTAAGATTTGCATCTTAGGTCTATAGTATCATACTTATTACTAATTAATTAATTCAACAAATTTTAATTTAAGTAATCATCTAATCCTGATGGAGATAGGATAATTACCAAAAATGGCCTTGGTAATTTTCTAGGGGATTACAAATTGTGGCTTTCATGAGCATACTAAGCACATTGAGATTGATTGTTACTTTGTACCTTATCATTTTCAACTTAGCAGTCTTTTTCTTCCCTTTCTTCAATCTACTTTGTAGTCAACTGACTTTTTAATGAAGTCCCACACAGTTATGCGCTTATGTTTTCTACTTGACAAATTCTCGATGCTTTTTATTACCACATCGTGAGTTTACGAGGGGTGTTAGAGTAGTTAGTGTATTATATATGTTAGTATTAGACCTAAAGGTTTTGAACCAATGGCATCTTAATTAGTAATTTTAATGATAACAAGGCATTGTTTATGTGGACTAATGTATTATTCTAGTGAGAATGCAAATGGGTCATCTAGGACAAAGAAGATTATTGACCAAGAAATGATAAAGTCCATCAAGTTTAAGGACTTCACTCAACTACATGCTTTCGAAAACAAAATCAAATCAAGTAGAATGTTCTCATGATGATCCAAGCAAATGGATACACTCAAGCCCAAAGAATCAAGACAAGTCAAGAGAAGACTTGTTATTTTTCTTATTTTAGGTTTTGAGTAATTTAGGATTAGATTAATCATTAGTCGTAAGCTCTTACTATTTAAAATGATCAACTAGAACCAATCCTAAAATGGTTTTTCAAAACAACACACTACTATACTTCAAGTTTTGAAAGATCAAAACGTTTTGAAATATGGAACACTGTGAAAAATAAGTAAGAAAACCCATTCTGTCAAAACCAGTCGACCAATTCTAAGAACTAGTCGACTGATTCTTAAAGCTTATTTTTACACTAAACAAACCAGTAGACTAATTCCTAGAACCAATCGATTGAGTGGCCATTTGAAGTACACAACCTGAACACATTATCCAAAATTGTCTACATAAAGGAAGAATCAATCGACTAACTCTTAAAATAAAAAATAGTGTACATCAAAACTAGTCGACTAACTCAAAAAAATAGTCGACTGACTGTTCGTGAACACATGAATCTCAAACACTTTGTAAAAATCAGTTGAACTGATCAGTTAACTAGATTTTGATTCGTTTGACTGATTAGTGATTCAGTCTACTGAATTTGTCGATCTGACAATTGAAAATTCAAATTTTAAACATCTGAAAAATGGGGGGAACGACTCTATTTTGAAATACAACAGAAATATTCTTTTGAGAGTAATAAATAGAGGTTCTCTAAATCATTTATTGCTATCCCTTTATAAGCTTACACTTCTACATCTTTACTCTTGACTTTAGATTGACCATTGAAAACCTAGATCTAAAAATTATGCTCGTCTTAAATACTCCAAGCTTACACTTAATCAATCTATAGAGAGTGAAGCATTTATTGTACTAATCTACTCTCGAAGAGAGTACTTGTTGGTAAACAGATGTTGTATCTTTTTATTGCGATAAGATTTATGGGTAGGTGCTAGTATTGTAAGGCAAAAGGGGATATTTTGTTAGGCAAAGAGTTAAGAGCTCTTATTTTAAAAGTTTAACCTCCACCTGCAAGGATATCAAGATAGTGAAAAAATTCAACTGGGAAAGCTTGAGTTGAAGACATAGAAAATTTTTCAAACCTCGTGAAAATCGCTAAATTTGCTCTCTTTCTCTCTCTTCTTTTTTACATGCTTGTGCATTTCTTATATACATTTTTAAAGTTTGTAAAAGTTGTCAATATTTGTAAAATATCATATTCACCCCCCCAGGGTAAATATTTGGGCAACAGTTAGCATCATTGAGGGTTGTTTAATCATTGTTATTCTTTTGTTAAGCCCTCCTACAAAGGTTTTTCTAATTTTTCTATGTAATGATAATGAAGGCTTGTGGTAATAATATGATTTTCATCTTTCTCTCTTCTTCTCATTCTTCTTAATTTTACGACCAAACATTATCAACCCCCTCTAGGTGAAAATCCTTACTTCCCAGATTCCTAAATCTTATTTCAAAGTGGTATCAAAGCTTTAGCATTTTCATTGCATAATTGATAATTAAGCACTTGATCATATTTAACTAATTTAAAATCTTACTTAATCTGTAGATAACTTGGAATAACCATTTAAGATAACTGATTCTTGTTTAATTAATTAAGGAAACTAATTAAAATAATTTGAGGCTATCTTCATAACTATGAGATATAACCCATAAAATCCATTTTTCCCACCTAAAATGGAATCTTGGATTGATTGCTTACTTGACCTATTAATGCCCATCTAGGTCAAGTTAGCATTGTCTGGATTCAAATTAGCATTTCACATGGTAAAAGGTGGAAAAGAATTTATGACAAAAATTGTTAATTTGCCATGTTGGCTAATGCCAATTCCAAAATATTATTCATTTGAGCTTCGATGCAGTTGAAGATTGAAAACCTTAAGACTTTAGTTGAACAACATATCTTTTAATATTTAAGAATGATAAGTGGATCTAGATACTTAATTGTTAAATTAGTAGTTTAGACACACATTTCATAAATTCATATGTTTGTGTCCATGGATTCATGCATTTGCTTTGCTTCGTTTTAACTTTCATGCATAGATCTTAATTTTAATTTATATTTAATTTCAAAAAAAATTCAAAAGTTCGGTAATTCATTTTAAATTTTTTTTCAACATTTAAGATTGGTTTAATAACTTTTTGAAATAAGGTCAATCAAAACAATTTCAAAGTAAAATAAATAGGGAGAGAATGATTAAATTGCTCAAACATTGACAGACTAAAGATTTTGTGTTTTTTCGTATATTTTTTTAATCTTTTTGAGGCATTATAGACACTTTACACAATTAACCTCCTCAAACATTAACAGATCTATCTATACTAGGAGATGCCCATGCATATTTTTCAAATAAGACGAATCCTCACTTGGTCAAACATCAACAGACTAAAAAATTATGTCTATTTAATACTAAGAGAATTTGTTAGGATGTATACTCTTACATCCAAGATATTTTGTTATTATTTAATAAATTTGATTTATTATTATTGAGTTTCATATTATCGTACATGTGAATGTTTTTTTTTTATACCATGAGATGGTTAATTCTTGAATTGTTATTAGAAATAATTTATATATATATATATATATATATATAAATGAGATTTATGTACAGGAAGATGTGAATTTATGATCAAGCAGTTTTAGAATTATTCGTAATCATTGATGAGACCGGACATCTTGTCTATAAAATTGTAATACATTTGACCTCTATGTGATAGGGTGGTTTATCTCAATCACTAGAATAGTGAACTCTAGGTTCTTGTATTAGTGTATTTGGAATACACTGAACTAGATCACTATAAGAAACACGTCATATAAAGCTGTCATCTTTGACATGATTATTATATTTACAATTCACAATAAACTCTTAACCCTATGAGAATAGTGGACTCTCAAGTTCTTATTGGTGGTAACTTTGAGTTGCCAATGAGTGGGGTCTCTTAGATCAGCACCTCGATATCTTGAAAAATCATTGTTTAGGATGTGGGAACACATATTCTCAAGATAGAATCTATACTCTCTAAATTAGAGAGAATGATATCACATCTGTTTTAATTCAGTTGATTAATTACTGAAATTTTGATCCAATTTTTTTTAATAAATTATTTATTGAGATGTTGACCATTTTATAGTGATTAATAATTGATGAATTAAGTTTTAAAAATAATTAAGAATTGGTTTGACAGGTGTATATGTCTAGATCCTTGATGCTGCACTTTTCGACTCGCAATAAATGTGGGCTCCGTGACCTGTAGAACACTCAGAAAGATGATCAGAGGACCACCGGATTGACTCCGGTGGCAGCCGCTCCGATGCTTAAGTAAGTAAATGGAATTGAAAGACTGTATTGAAAGCCAAAGAATGAGCATAAAAATAAAGCGTACCTTTAAGGTTTAATTTATAGGTCGTGGCCTTCCTAAGTTGATTAGGATTCGATGCCATGAATATAGGGATTTGATCATCGGAGATTGCAGTTACCTTATGAAGTATTGAGTCGTAGATGGAGATAATCATAGATAGTAGTTTCCTTGTTGAAGACTGTTTCCGTGTTGAAGACTGTTTCCTTATTCCCTGTTTGGCAGTCATTAAGGAATCCATACGGTTGGAACCATATGAAATGCTGAATGAATATTGCCCAGAGCATAAGGTCTGAAAGATATGTGCATGAGAATGCCTTGGAGGCTCCGCTTGCACTGTATGACCGAGTTTGTCGGCTCTGTAGGATATATATATATATATATATATATATATATGAGAATGCCTTGAAGGCTGTGAATGCTCTGTATGACCGAGTTTATCGGCTCTGTGTAATATATATATATATATATATATATATATATATATGAGAATGCCCTAAAGGCTTGTGGCTGCTCTGTATGATCGAGATCATCAGCTCTGTATGATCGAGATTAGTAACTCTGTAACCACACGTGTCTCAAGGTGATTGGTGTGTTTGTTTGTGGTATATCAGCTACTCCCCCCCCCCCCGGAGCCCTAGTTAGAAGCTAGGGCTTAACTAGGGTTATGGGCTTTGTGAAGAGTCATACGTTTCGTTTCTCCATTTCTCGAGACGTCGGTTTAATGAGTCATTTATTGCGCAGCCGATACTTGAGAAGCCATTATTATCTTCAACCGTTGTGTCGACTCGTCTTGGGAGGCTCTATTTCGAATATGTATATAAAGAGAGGGAAAGGTCTTATATACCTTTCTTCTGCACTTGCTTCTACAGTACCAGAGGCTGCCACCGCCATTTGACATATTTTGAAGTTTGAAGGATATTCGGTGTTCATAGTCCTTTCTTGATTTCAGGTTTGATTTTAGTCTCTTTCTACATTCCTTCTCATTTGCTTCATTTCTTTCTTTTGTTCGCCATGTCTGGCCTTGAGTCTCCCTATGGTTCGGGCAGTCCTTCTGGGACCGTCCCTCACCTTCAATTAGTGAATCTTCCTTCTATAGATGATGATGAGAATAGAATGATAGAGCCCCCCTCTAGTCCGGGGGTTAGGATTGTTGATACATTTGATGAGCCCCCGAATAGGGCTGGTGAGACCTCTGGTCGATCCGGTTACAGAGAGGAGGGTGAGAGTGCCATCACCGAGAAAATGTTGACGGAGTTGTGGGAGAAATTCAATCTTCCCTCCAACGTTACTTTCAGGGTCCTTGACTCTCGAGATCGCCCAAGCGATGTTAGAGAGGGGGAAATTTGTGCCTACCTGGCCTGCTTTGAAATGGGATTGACACTCCCCCTTCCTGATATTATAAAACAATTCTTTTGTTGGTTCGACCTTTGCCCCGCGGACCTGAACCTTAACAGTTTGAGACATCTGTTGAGCTTCATTGTGTTGGGGCATATGAATAATGTCAATGTGTCTCTTGACTTGATCTGTAGTAATATGGATCTAAAACTTCAGAAGGCGGAAGGCCTTTATTACATGTCTTTTGATAGTGGGTTCAGACCCCTTACTTCCGTGCCCTCTTCCAACAAGACTTGGAAGAAGTGGTATTTCTTCATAAAAGGAGGATGGGAATTCAAGGACTTCGAAGGCCAACCCTCAGCATTCCCTCGAACCACTGGGCGAAAGGGTGAGGCCTAATTTTCCCATGGCTGTGTTGACTTCTTTTTGTACACCAATTGCTGAACTGATCAATCTCTGTGTTTTTCGTGCAGTTAAGAGCGTGTGGAGAAGACCGAAATTCTCTCCTGCGATTCAGAAGCAATACAAGAAGCTCTTAAAGCCCAGCAACCGAAATCATTCCTCCATCGTCAATCCTGATAAATTGATGGCTGCCAGAGGAAGTGTTGAGGAGCTTGCAAAGAACATGATGGCACAGTGGGAGACCGAGCCATCTTCATCTGTGGTAATGGGGGAGGCTTCTTCCCTAGTGGACCCTCCCATCCAGGCGAAGAGGAAGAGGATACTTTCGATCTCTCCTGACCCCATTGAGGTGGAGAGAGAGACGCCTGCCCCCATTTCTATGGTCCCCCCAGCCCCGTCTAAGCAAGCGGGCAAGGGGACGTCATCTTCGGTGCCCCCTGATGCTGTGGGGGCCAAAAAGATTCTATAGGACTTTTGGGCCAAAGTCTCAAGCAAAATTAGGCCCTAGAAGCCGGAGAAGCTTCTTGCTGACCTGGCTTCTCTTCAAGTCAAGGTAAGTTCTTCGGGTCCTTATCTCCTTTCACTTTTTCCAAGTGTTTTGGTTGGTTCTGAACTATGTGCATTGTACACTATAGGCTCTGCACACCCTTTCTGCCTTGACGGAGGTCATTCCTCCTTCAGAGGAGGTTGATCAACTCAAGACCGAGCTGGACGAACTTAGGCTTCAGCTTGGCACTAGCCCAGTCGGAGGCCCTCGATTCTGCAGAGAAGCTGAAGAAGTTTCAGAATTCTCTGATCGTGATAGAGTCAGAGAGGGACCTTGCTGTTCAGCTGAGAAAAGAGGCTGAAGAGAGAGTTGGATAGCGTGCGGTTTGAATTCAACCCGAAGCTTGACGATGCGGTGGAGCAGGCCAAGGTGGATAATGAGATGGAGATGAGGATGGAACTGGAAGGAATGGCCAACACTCTGATCATGTTTGGCTTTAACAACTTCCGAGATCGATTCCTTGCCAAATTTCCTAATTTCGACATATCCTCGATTGTGCCTCCAGGGGCTACCCCTCCTGAGGTTGCGATTCCTGAACGAGGTGGTCGATGTTCTTCCTGTCGCTCCTACCGAAGTTGTCGTCCCAAGTGAGACGGTTGATGCTGCTCCTACCGATCCCCTCCCAGCCGTTGAGCCTACCGACCAGGCTTGAAATATGCTTAGCTTAGGTTTTTGTTAGTTTTTTTTTTTTTTTTTTTTTTTGAACTTCAGCATAACAGACTTCTTTAATGAAACAGTTTTTCTTTATCAAATGTCTTCTCTTGTGCTTGGTTGACCCATGTAGCATTCCTTTGAATTTGTTGTTGATGTGAGAAATTGATGCAAGTAAGGCTGTTCTGGATCCCTCCAGATCAGCTTCCAAGAATTGGCAGTTATCTTCCGAACTGCAGTTGCGATAAAATAATGATTGTAGACTAGTTCTGATTGCTTCTTCCTCTTTGGATGAGGTAGGAAAGCAATTTCAATCTGACATATAAGGATCTGACGATGATCTTGTGCCACATATATAGTGAGAGTAAATTTCTGAAGAATTCTGAGGCAGCTTGTTCTGAACCCAAGTCTTGTAGTAAGAACGGTGTCTTGTGTCTGTTGCTCTGATATTGGAGACTTCTACCTCTTAAATCATTCAGACCTGGACTGATATATATATCCGAACTGAAGGCTTTTTGTCATACACTATGGTCCGTCAAGGATCAACGGAATCGGCAAAGACTGTGAGGTCTGTATGTTAGACGGAAGGTAAAAGGTGGATCGAACTTTGTTTGCTTTGATCAGTTCAGGTATGCTTAGGGAGGCCTTGTATCTTGTCGCCTAAGTATCCAAAAGGACGATCCTATACGTCATCCATTTATACAGGTGTCTTTTTGGTTTTCGAGACCAACCCTTGATTTAACCGTTGCGACGATTCGTCTGGGTGACTTTTGAGCTTCGAGGGTCTATATATAGGGAAGAGAAGCATAAGGTTGCCCCCTATCTCTTTTACTTGTATTCCCATACTGTTCCCCTATCGGAGAGAATTTGAATGCCTTTTAGAGGCTTACCGTTTGCTCGGAGATGATTGGTGATTTTCAGTCTGAGTTAGGAATGATTAAACATGTGGCCGAGAGCTAACCTTCCCTTTAATTCAATCTCCAAGGAAGGATTAGAGGAGGCTAAGATCTTCTTGTCCATCTTAGCATCCGGTCGAGATTTCTCTGATGGGAGGTGGACCCTCCTTGATTCAACCGAGGCTTGGAGCATTGGTGATGAAAACGAAGGTGGGATGCCTCCTTCCCTTTGTGTCTTGGCAGAAACCCTTGCTCAAATCGGCTTGAGGTGTGAACAACTGCTCTAAGGGAGATGAATAGGAGGTCCTCTAAGACCCAGAGCCCTCATCATCTGTTGGTCTTGAGATCAATGACAGTGATGATGAAATGGCCTGGGTGCTTCTTGATGCAGATTGGGGTTCAGGATTCCTTCCTTTCAAATGGAGCCGGCGGCGGCGGTAATGGAAGTTTCGGATCCTGGATCCCTTTCTCATTCGAAGAAAAAAGCCATGATGTCGTATCGTGTTTGCCTTTCTTGTAGCTTTTTGTGTACTTGTCCTAGTTTTCAGTCTTCTTGTACTGATGTAAATTTTCTGAATCATCAATAAAATTGGGTTCCTTCTTCTCAGATCTGATGTTCTTTGTATTTGAATGTGCTCTTCTGGAATTAAAACACCTTTTCGTGCACTTCTGATATATGATTGTTCTAAGGAATAGATCAAAGAAACTTTGTAGAAAGTCTTGAATCAAAGTACTTCAAACCTGCCCGGTACTATAGTACTTGTTGCTTGCTGATAGATAAGCCAAATAATCTAAGTATCAGATCTGAGGTGTTCCGATCTAGGAAACTTTAGTTTGTAGATGTTCGGAACTTCTGTCTTTGGATGGACTGGATCATAGAATCTGTGTGTTAAAGATAGACTAGGCTTGGAAGGACCTATGCATTATAGATAGGACCAAGTCCTAAGACTTGTGCATTATAGATGGACCAAGTACGAAGACTTGTACATGATGGACCAGGCTCTGGAGGCCTGTGCATTATAGATGGACCAAGTACGAAGACTTGTGCATTATGGACCAGGCTCTAGAGGCCTGTGCATTATAGATGGACCAAGTACGAAGACTTGTACATTATGGACCAGGCTCTGGAGGCCTGTGCATTATAGATGGACCAAGTACGAAGACTTGTACATTATGGACCAAGCTCTGGAGGCCTGTGCATTATAGATGGACCAAGTATGAAGACTTGTACATTATGGACCAAGCTCTAGAGGCCTGTGCATTATGGATGGACCAAGTACGAAGAATTGTACATTATGGACCAGGCTTTGGAGCCCTGTGCATTTATAGATGGACTAAGTACTAAGACTTGTACATTATGGACCAGGCTCTAGAGGCCTGTGCATTTATAGATGGACCAAGTACTAAGACTTGTACATTATGGACCAGGCTCTAGAGGCCTGTGCATTTATAGATGGACCAAGTACTAAGACTTGTACATTATGGACCAGGCTCTGGAGACCTGTGCATTTATAGATGGACCAAGTACTAAGACTTGTACATTACGGACCAGGCTCTGGAGACCTGTGCATTTATAGATGAACATTCCATGGAAGTAAAAGAAAGAAACATCTCTATTGATAATACTTCGTAAATGTTCCACTGTTCCATGGCCTAGGAATAGGCTTCCCAGTCATGTCTTCTAGCTAGTAGGTGGTAGGCCTTACAACCTTCGTTACTTTGTAGGGGCCTTCCCAGTTTGGTGACAGTTTTTCTATAGTGGGATCCTTGGTGTTTTGAAAGACTCTTCTTAAGACTAAGTCCCCGACTTGAAAGCTGACCGTCTTGAGTCCTACCTTGGATTTGTCGACCATTCTTTACTGATAGGCTTCCATCCTGATGATGGCTTGATCCCTTCTTTCTTCAAACAAATCCAAGTTTTCCATCAGCTGCTGATCATTGGATTCTTGCTCAAAGGCTTCAGTCCTCAGGGTTGGCATACTGATTTTAACCGGAATTACTGCTTCTGTACCATAAGCCAATGAGAAGGGAGTTTCAGAGGTGGGAGTTCTTCTGGTTGTTCTGTAGGCCCAAAGAACTCCAGGGAGTTCCTCTGCCCACTTTCCTTTGGCCTGTTCTAACCTTTTCTTTAACCCGTCAAGGATCGTTCGGTTGGTGACCTCTGCTTGCCCATTTGCTTGTGGATAACCTGGAGAGGCAAAGTGTTGCCTAATATTGAGATTTTCACAGAATTTCTTGAAGCCTTTACCAGTGAATTGTGTCCCATTGTCGGAGATAATCACACGTGGTATGCCGAACCTGCACACAATGTTCTTCCAAGTGAAGCTCTCAACTTCTTTTTCTGTGATATGTGTTAGAGGTTCAGCTTCGACCCATTTAGAGAAGTAGTCAATGGCTACCAAGAGATACTTCCTGCTTGGTGGAGCCCTTGGTAATGGACCCACGATGTCCATTCCCCACTGAGCAAAGGGCCAAGGACTAGGAATCGGGATAAGCTCGTGATGAGGCTGATGTTGATATAGGGCAAATCTTTGGCATTTGTCGCACTTCTGAACATTCTCCTTAGCCTACTTTAGCATGCTAGGCCAGTAATAGCCCTGAGACAGAGCTCGGTGAGCTATAGTTCTGCCCCCATTATGATTCCCGCAAATTCCCTCGTGTATTTCAGCCAAGACATATTGTGATTCTTCTGGAGTTAAGCATTTTAACAGAGGTTGAGAATACGACCTTCTGTACAGCTTGTTGTTCAGGATCAGGTATCGAGCCGCTCAGATTCGGATTCTCCTGGCTTTGTTTTTGTCTTCTGGGAGGAGCCCGGATTGTAGGTACTAGAGGATTGGAGTCATCCAGTTCTGGGGCTGTTTAGCAATTTGAGCAACTTGGGCTTCCTCTATGCTAGGCCCTGACTGATAGGAGATTTTTATTATGGAGTTTGCTTCAGACTTTAGGTGGGACGCCATGTTAGCCAAAGTATCTGCTCTACAGTTTTGGCTTCTTTCAATTTTCTGGATAGTGAATGCCTGTAAGGAATGCTTCAAGTGGTTCACCAGTTCGGAGTACCGGATCATCCTTATCATCTTTAATGGCAAATTCTCCCAGGACTTGGCTTACCACTAGTTGGGAGTCTGAGAAGACTTTGAGGTTTTGAGCCTCACATTCCAAGGCAAGCTTCATACCTAAGATTAGAGCTTCATATTCTGCTTCATTGTTGGAAGCTTTGAATCCCAGGCTGACTGCTTTTTCTGACGTGAGCCCATCAGGGGACTGTAGTACCAGGCCTACTCCCGAGCCCTAATCGGTTGACGATCCATCAATGTAGAGCAGCCAGGTTCCCGAGGTTCCGATGAGTTGTGCCTTGTCTTGAAATGCCGGGGTGAACTCGGCAACAAAATCAGCCAAGGCCTGCCCTTTGATGGAGTTTCGAAGCACATACAATATGTCGAATTCCCCTAGCTCCACAGACCACTTTACTAACCTTCCTGATACCTTAGGTTTCCTCAATATTGACTTCAGAGGATAGGCAGTTGGGATTTCAATTGGATGGGCTTAGAAATAAGGTCGGAGCTTTCGAGCTGATATGACCAAAGCGAAAGCTAGCTTCTCCACCTCTGGATATCTTTTTTTCGTGTCAAGTAATGCCCTACTGACGTAAAATATGGGCCTCTGTATTCCTCTGTCTTGTCTGACTAATGCGGAGCTGACCGCGTTTTCAGAGACTGCAAGGTACAAGAGTAGCTTTTCTCCCTGTACTGGTTTCGACAGAAGCTATGGGGAGGCTAGATACTCTTTTAGTTCTTGAAAAGCTCTCTCATATTCTTCCGTCCACTGCAAAGCCTTGTTGCCCTTCAGAGCTTTGAAGAAAGGTAGGCAGCGGTCAGTGGATTTAAAGATAAATCTGCTTAGTGCCGCAATTCTGCCATTCAGTGCCTGAATATCCTTTCTGGTTTTTGGTGACTTCAATCCAATCAGAGCTTGGATCTGAGTGGGGTCCGCTTCGATACCCCCTCTGAGAGACAATGTATCCCAAGAATTTTCCCTTCGTAACCCCGAAGGTACATTTCAAGGGGTTGAGCTTCATCCTGTGTTGTCTGAGGATATCGAAGGTCTGAGCTAAGTGCTGGAGGTGACTACCTTTCTGCAGACTTTTAACCAGCATGTCGTCGATGTATACCTCCATGGTACTGCCGAGCAGTGGGCTGAACATCTTGTTCACCAACCGCTGATAAGTGGCTCCAGCGTTCTTTAAACCGAAAGGCATTACTCTGTAACAGTAGAGACCTCGTTCGGTTATGAAGGCTTTCTTCTCTTGATTTGGAAGGTACATCTGAATTTGGTTGTACCCAGAGTAGGCATCCATAAAGCTCATGAGCTCGTGCCCCGCAGTGGCGTCAACCAGTTGATCTATCCTTGGCAATGGAAAGTTGTCTTTAGGGCACGCCTTATTAAGTTCTATATAATCAACGCAGACTCTCCACTTGCCGTTTTTCTTCTTAACCAGCACGGTGTTGGCTAGCCACTCGGGATAGAACACTTCTCGTATCATTCTGGCTTCAAGCAGCCTCTGGACTTCTTCATTTATAATCCAATGCCGTTCAGGAGCAATCGGTCTTCTCTTCTGTCTAACTGGTGGATAATCTGGATCTACCATCAGCTTATGAGTTATGAGGCTAGGGTCTATACCCTTCATGTCTCTGGTCTCCCAAGCAAATATAGAGAGGTTGTTTTTCAGAAACCTGACTATGTTCTCCTGCTTGGTATGCGTCAGATCTGGGTCGATGTACAAATAACGCCCCTCTGATCCTGAACTGACCAACACTTTAATGGGCTCGCCAACAAGTTTGGCTCGGCTGTCTCGTCCCCTTGGGCTCAGGGGTTCTTCAATGCTGGATGGGCAACCTTCCACCTCGGGAGTGTGGGTGAGAACTGGATCTACACAATCCCGAGTGTACTGTAATTGCTATTTGGGTGCCTTCTCCTTGAGGGCAATAGCATGGCACTCCCGGAAGGTTGGCTGACATCCTCTGACGGAATGTACGTTCTGGTTGTGGATATACTTCAGACACTGATGGAGGGTCGAGGTGACCGCCCCTATCTGGTGCAACCAAGGTCTCTTGATTATGACGTTGTAGGGAGATTTCATATTCAACACCATATACTCCGAGATGGTGGTCTTCTGCCCTTCACCCTCTCCTACAGTAGTAGGAAGGTCGATTCTCCCTAATGGGGTGCTGAGATTGCCGTCAAAAGCTGCCATCACGGCAGTAGTGGGCTTGACGTTGTCGTGGTCCATTCCCATCTGTTTAAGTGGCTCATGGAACAGTATGTTGACGAAGCTGCCAGTATCGACCAGGACTCTCCTGATCTCGAAGTTGGCAATTTTGAGAGTGATGACGAGGGCGTCACTATGAGGGCAGTGTACCCCCGCTAGATCTTGTTCAATGAATTGGATCTCCGGTGCTAGCTTGAGCCTCTTTTCCACGTTGGAGATCTGTAATACGTTCGGGGCAGCTCTGGCCTCCCGAGCATATCTCTTTCTTGCCCTGTTGGACATTCCTGTGATAGGAGAGTCAACATGGAGGATGTAGATGACATGGTTGTTCTGCCTCTGAGGCTCGTTTCGTCCTTCCCTCTGCTCCTGCCTCTGCTCAAGCCTCTGGTCTGGCCGTTGTTAAGGCTTGTCTTCTCGAGGGTTCTGCCTTCCGTCTTGCTTGACGAACTCCCGAAAACGCCCCTTCTTTATGAGCTGCTCTATCTTATATCGGAGGGTCCTGCATGTGTTAGTCATATGTCCATGATCTTTATGGAAATTATAATACTTACGTTGGTCCCGAAGGCTGAGATCTCCTTTGATTGGTTCCGGCCACCTCAGGTTTTTCCGATCACGAATCTATCGGAGTACCTAGTTCGGTGTAGTGTTCAAAGGAGTAAAGTTAGTGAACTCCCTTGGTCCGGAATTGTACACAGCTCTGGGTGCTGCTCTCTTCTCTGGATTCCTGGCCCTCTTCTTGCTGGAGTCTCTTCTGTGGTCCTCCTTCTTGTGATCCTCCCTCTTTGGATTATCCCTCTGGATCTGATCCTTGCCCTTCTGGGATGTACAGTTGGCTTCTTCCAAGTTGATGTATTTCCTGGCCCGATCCATTAGTGCCGCCATGTCAGCTGGAGGGCTCTTTGTCAAGGAGTCTCTGAAGCCACCGTGGGCAAGCCCAACAGTTAAGGTAGCTACAAGGAATTTTGGGCTGCAGTCAGTGATCTCCGTGAGTTCAGCATTGAAGCGCGCAATGTAGGCTCTGAGGGACTCCTCCTTAGTCTGCTTGACATTTAACAGGAACTCTGGTCCCCTTCTGAGCCTCCTGCTGGTCATAAACCTGTCCAAGAATTGTCTACCAAGCTCATAGAAGTTGGTAATTGAGTTCGGAGGAAGGTTGTGGAACCATTTCAGAGCAGTTCCCTTCAAGCTGGTGATGAAAGTTCGGCACATAAAAGCATCAGAGGCCCCGTAGAGGGCCATTGTATGCTGGTAGTGCGAGAGATGATCTCTTGGGTCTCCAGACCCGTCGTACAGGATGAACTTTGGCACCATGAACTTTCTGGGCCTTTCTTCTAACATGATGGCGTGAGTGAATGGGGTGGCTAGTCTTCCGAGCAGCCTGGCCAACTCGTCTTGCTCTGGAGGCTTCTGAGGTCCTCTCAAGGCAATTGTTCGGTCCATAGACTCGGCAATTTCCTCTAACCTCTGCGGGTCTCTGAGTCTGACATCTTGCGAACCCTGCCTGACAGCCTCGGCTTCAAGGTAGTAGGGTTGAGTACGTCCCTCGGACGGAGGAGGGTTACAAACCGGAGGGATTGGTGCTGCATGAGGATGAGGCTCCTGTGGTGCCGGATGTGCTCCCAAAGCCCTTGGAGTTGGGGCTCAAGTAGTACTCCGGTAATGGACGTCAAGGACGAAGGCTGACGTTCCCCAGCCTGGAGCTGCTGACGGCTGTGGATCTCTGCCAACTCGGGCAACACCCTAGGGGTGCCCGGGCTGGTTATTTGGAGCCTGCTCATGGGGCTCTTCATTCTCCGTGGTAACAGGAGGTTGAGTTCCCGCAGCAATGTTGATCAGTGGGTTAGGAGGGTTAGTCCCTTGGTTCTGTGTGAGCGTTACCAGCGTTCTAGTGATGGCAAGCAACTGTTCCTGCACCAGTTCATTGTGTCGTTTGATCGATTCGATCTCTTGTCGCATGGGATTAACCGTTGGCCTCCTTGCTCGTGGAGCAGGCGGCCGACGTTGAGAGCTTTGCAGAATCTGAGTATTCTGTTGCGGTCGGAGATTTGGGGCCATAGTTTTCCGATGAGGAAAGAGATGAATTTGTGAATAGAGCACTTGGAGATTAGTCGTTCCCACAGACGGCGCCAAACTAATGCTGCACTTTTCGACTCGCAATAAATGTGGGCTCCGTGACCTGTAGAACACCCAGAAAGATGATCAGAGGACCACTGGATTGGCTCCGGCGGTAGCTGCTCTGATGCTTAAGTAAGTAAATGGAATTGAAAGACTGTATTGAAAGCCAAAGAATGAGCATAAAAATAAAGCGTACCTTTAGGGTTTAATTTATAGGTCGTGGCCTTCCTAAGTTGATTAGGATTCGATGCCATGAATATAGGGATTTGATCACCGGAGATTGCAGTTACCTTGTGGAATATTGAGTCGTAGATGGAGATAATCATAGATAGTAGTTTCCTTGTTGAAGATTGTTTCCGTGTTGAAGACTGTTTCCTTATTCCCTGCTTGGCAGTCGTTAAGGAAGCCATAAGGTCAGACCATATGAAATGCTGAATGAATATTGCCCAGAGCATAAGGTCTAGAAGATATGTGCATGAGAATGCCTTGGAGGCTCCGCCTGCACTGTATGACCGAGTTTGTCGGCTCTGTAGGATATATATATATATATATATATATATATATATGAGAATGCCCTAAAGGCTGTGAATGCTCTGTATGACCGAGTTTATCGGCTCTGTGTAATATATATATATATATATATATGAGAATGCCCTGAAAGCTTGTGGCTGCTCTGTATGATCGAGATCATCAACTCTGTATAATCGAGATTAGTAACTCTGTAAGCACACGTGTCTCAAGGTGATTGGTGTGTCTGTTTGTGGTATATCAATCCTAATTATTGATATACAAGTAGAGGAGGCCACTATATATGTTTAGTGCACTTAGATTTTTCTCTATTTCACAAAATTAGAGTGCAATTCTAATTATTTAGTAGAATTAATTAGTTATTAATTAATTAAGAGTAAATTAAAAATTAATTGATTAATTAAAGCTAATTTGGTGGGACCCTAAATCCCTCCTTTTGTCCTAATTTTGCAAACTCCTATAAATATGTGATATAAGGGGGATAGCCGAATATATAACAAAAAAAAAAAAAAGATTATTTTCCTGCGAGAGAGCAAAAGAGGAGCCCACTCTCCTTTCTAGTGTACAGTTTGCATAGAGAGAAAAGAGAAGAAGACCTAATGGAGTAAGAGAAGAAAGATTGCATCAATCTTGAGTTTCTTCAACAATCAAAATTATCAAGAAAAAGATAATTTTAACCCCTCTTTTCAAGATTGTTTAATTCATGTAAAGAAAAAGATCTAATTAGATTTATGAAATCACTTCCGCTGTGGTTATGAATCCAACAATTGGTATCATAGCAACTTTACATAAATCTATCAATTTTTAAAATTATATTTACTTATTTTAAACATACTCATAAATCCTAATGAAACAAAGGATTATTTTAAATATATTAGAATGTAATTTTATAGTACAATCTATTGATACAATAATTTAATTCTTGTTTTAAAACCCGAATAATTAGATATAATTTTTGAGCTCTATATATATGATGGGTTTGGGATTCTTGAGCTCTATATGGGTACAGGATATCCATGAAAAAAAAAAATTATAAGCTGAAGTCGCATGATGCGGCTACCTCGAAGGTTTGTCTCTTGCAATGGGTATGAGATACTCACGGAATTTATTTTAACTCAAGAATGACAGCCGACTTTTTTCTATTCTTCAATAAAATATTGCCGTCAGTTTACTATTAACTTATGCTACATTAGAATCTTCATTTTTTTTTTATTTGTTGGTTAAAAGGTAATACATGTTGGTGCCTATAACTAAAAGTCACGGCTTGAAAGTTTTTTAAGTGCATATATATATATATATATATATATATATTTGACTCATCAAGTATTTCAATTTTTGGATATTGGATACTCATATATATTAAAAATTATTTTTATTAATCTGTTTGGTATATGATACACAAGTAGTTTTAATAGGCTCAAATTTTATTTTATATATCTATTATTCTGTATCATGGGTATTTGATATTCATGAGAATTTGGTATTCAAATATGTTAGATTTAAAATTATATTTAATATAGGCTAAGTGAGACTTGATCTATAGGGTTCTTAGATACAAGAATTAAATCTTAGTATACTTTAGAATATACATTGATAATTTAAAATTTTATTTCTCATATTTGAATGGTTCATTTATGTGAATAGATGTATCTTATCTCTCATGGTTGGTCATTAGAAATTATGTAATAAATTTGGTTTTGAGGCAATTGTAAAGGGTAATGAACTTGAAAAATTTTCTATGAAAGGGCAAGTTCCATTGGTTTTCCTAGCCTATTTATTTTTTATTTTCTTCTAGATTTGATGTAAACTCACTCATGCGGGTATACGTTCTCTATGTAAATAAATTTTTATTTTATTTCAAGAATGAAGAATATACTACAAGTGGATGAGATCAAGAAGATAAAAAAAAAAAAAAGGCTCAAGTTTGCTACCATTTTAGTTACCTTGTAGGTTTGGCCATAAGAGATATGGGATTATTTTTATTATTATTATTATTTTTAGATGCATGTATTTTCTCTTTATGCTTGAAATAATAATGCATGATATTTTATTTTTGTTAATAAATATCGTTAGTGATCTATGAATAAGTAGATCTCATATGTTAAAATATCTATTTAATTTTTTATTTAAATGGAAGCATATTCGGATTGTTATTAATATATGAGATAGTTGTTTATGCATGAGATGCGTAATGAGATTATAATTTATACATGAGATGTGTAAGTCATTATTATTAATAATGAAATATTTAATTTTACATGAGATGTACAATAAGATCCTCAATTTGTAAAATCAAGTGGGAGAAGGATCCTTTATGTAAGGTCTCATGGTCTTCCATCATCGGTACATAGTAAGACAAAAGTAAGAACCTTGTGTTATCTTTGAGTAGCCTCCATACGAAGGGTGCTTATTTTTGTTGACTACAAGTATGAACCTCTTATGATAGAATTGGAAGAGACGGTGTGTGGGTGATCTCCCCATGGAGACACTACTCACAACAGTTGTCTTTTAATTCGAGATAATGGAATACACTTGATCAAGAGGGAATGGTATTCTCCCCAGTGGAAGTTTGTTGCTTTCTTTTGAAGACTAAAGGATATTGGAAGTTATGATTTTATTTCATGTGAGAAATCAATGTAATAAAGTCATATAGGATATGATGGTCCTCCAAATCATATGAATTGCATTATCATACCTACGAAGCATGTTACTTGTAGGATTAGGTTCCAATGCATTCATTAATAGTGGCTTGAGGATACCACTATATGTTTATGAAAGAAAAAGTTATTTATTATTTATTTTACATCCATGTTAATGTATGTTTGTATATGACTCTTAGATGTTTATTTAATCCACTTGCTATCATCCTTAAAAAAAAAAGTTGACTTAGTCTAAATTAAGTGAACTGGAAAGGAACTTAGACATTATACTCACAACTGAAGAGTACAACTATGTGCTCACTACAAATTGTCCAGACCTTCTAGGTGCTAGACACCTATGATAGGTGGGTCAAGGCTGATGAGGTGACACGATGCTATATTATGGTTTCGATGTCCAGTGTGTTATAGCATCGTCATCAAACTTTCCAAAGTTCTAAGGATATGATCCTTAACCTCAATGAGATGTTTGTAGATTAGGGGTGTCATGTTAGGCAGACCGCTATGAAGGCTCTCATGAACACTAATATGGTAGAGGGAATTCCAGTAAGAGAACTTGTTTTGAAAATAATCAATTTTTTATATACTAAATGTTCTAGGGACTGAGATTGATGTTGAGTCCCAGGTTGACACTATGTTTGAGTCGCTGCCTGACTCTTTTAATCAATTTAAACTCAATTACAATATGATCAAAATGGATTTGAATTTAACTAAGCTTCTTAGCTCTTTACAAGCGGTAGGGGGTATTATCAAAAGCCATCGTAGTTTTCATGTGGCAAAAGGTTTTTCTTCTAACCCTAATCGTAAGGGAAAGGACAAGGGGAATAAGAAAAAGAACCCCAAAAACTCCAAAGGAAAATATGGGTCTTAAAGGGGGTATAAACAAAGAAAATAAAATAAAAAATCACAAGCCCAAAGGAAAGTGTTTCCATTATGCACTTATGGGACACTAGAAGAGGAATTGTCATAATTATCTAAACAACAGGAGTAACTAAGGTGTAATCGAGTCACTATTTATTGAAGTAAGATACATAGCGGGTACTTAAGATTCCAAGTGTGTTAACTCTTGTGCAACTAATCACATATGTAATTCATTATAGGAGTTTGAGGAGATTAGGAAACTAAGTGATGGTAAGATTACCTTACACTTGGGAAAGAAGCAAAGGTTGCTATAATGTTTGGATGAGATATATGAAACTGAGAAGAATTATTCAAAGAACTTGCCACTTAAAAGAAAAAAAAATCTACTAATTCAACTTATCTTAGCATTTGAGGTTGGGTCATATTAATCTAGATAGGATTAATAGACTAGTGAAGGAGGGTACCATATCTTCCTTGGTTATTGGACCATTGCCAATTTGTGTATCCTGTTTGAAAGAAAAATTGACCAGGAGACCCTTTTCAGCAAACTGGAACAAAGCCAAAGAATTATTAGAGTTAGTTCATACTGATGTATGTGGACCCCTGAATGTCAGGGCTAAAGGAAGATATGAGTATTTCGTCACCTTCACTGGTGACTACTCCAGATATTGTTATGTCTATCGATTACACCATAAGTCAGAAGTTTTGAAAAGTACAAAGAGCTCCAGGCTGAAGTGGAGAAACAATTAGACAAAAACATTAAATCACTTCGATCAGATCGAGGTGGAGAATATCTCTCTAGTGACTTCAAACATTATTTGTTAGATAATAGGATTCTATCCCAATTATCTACACCTAGCATGCCTCGGCAGAATGGTGTAGTTGAAAGAAGAAATAATACTCTTTTAGATTTGGTGAGATCAATGATGAGTTATTTAGATTTACCTATATTCCTCTCGGAATATGCACTTGAAACAACAATATATATTTTGAATGCAGTTTCTACTAAGTCTGTCCCTAAAACCTAGTGGAGCTTTGGACTAGGCAAAAGCCAAGTCTAAATCACTATCGGATCTGGGAGTGTCTAGTCTATGTGCTGAAGGGAAAGGCTGGTAAATTGGAACTAAGATCAGAATTGATTTATTTTGTGGGCTATCTTAAGGGAACAAAAGGTTGGCTATTTTATAATCCTAGATAGCAAAAAGTGTTCGTTAGAATGAATATTGTCTTTCTAGAGGATGATTATATTATAGGCCAGAAGCCTAAGAGCAAGATTGCCTTGGAGGAGATATCAGATGTCTTTTCGGTTCCCCGGGTAGATATTTTTGATATTAGACAAAATATTCCTCAGACCACTACTCCAACACCTTCTATTACACAAAATCTACGTTGTAGTGGGAGAATTGTCAGGCCTTCTAGCAGGTACATGTTCTTAGGAGAGTTAGTCTCTGATGAATATGTTTTAAATCACAATGGCTATGACAAAGTTATCTTTGATAAAGATTCAGGACAATGGTAAAATTTTATGAAAGATAGTTTCATAGCTAAGAACCAACTGCATATGATATGTAAGTTGTACAGGTCTATATATAGACTTAAGCAAGCTTCCCGAAGATGGAACATCTATTTTGATCAGGTAATCAAGTCTTTTGGTTTTGTTCAAAATTCGAATGGACCTTGTGTGTGTAAGAAATGTAAAGGAAGTGTGGTGGTATTCCTGATTATGTATATGGATGACATTCTACTCATTGGGAATGATGTAGGAGTTCTCTCTAAGATTAAGGTTTGGCTAGCGAATTAGTTTGATATGAAGGACCTGGGAGAAGCTAGCTATATCTTTGTGATCAAACTTATTCGAGATTAGAAAATAGGATATTAGGCTTATCTCAAGCTGCATATATAGATAAGATTCTTAATAAGTTTGCAATGCAAGACTCCAAGAAAGGCATGTTTCTTTTCTGACATAAAGTACATCTATCCAAGAATTAGTGTCTTAAAACACATGAGGAAGAGGAATGCATGATGGCGATTCCTTATGCTTCGAGTATAAGAAGCCTTATGCAGGCTATGCTTTGTACTAGGACAAGATATCTGTTTTGCAGTGGGCATAATCAGTTGATATCAATCTAATACTGGACCGAACCATTAAGATATCTGTTAAACATATACTCAAGTACTTGAGAAGTGTTGGAGATTATATGTTGATTAATTGAGATGGTGATTTCATTCCAGTTGGATACACGAATTCTAACTTTATGTTAGATCATGACTTTAGAAAGTCAACTTCAGAATATGTGTTTACTTTTGGTGGTGGAGCTATCAAATGGCAGAGTGTCAAGCATTAGTGTATTGCAGACGCAAGCACTGAAATAAAGTATGCAACTTCTTTAGAAGCAGACTGGCTCAACAAGTTTCTTTTGGAATTAAGCATAGTTACCTATAGTCATTTGTTATGATAATAGTAGGGCTGTAACTTAATCCAATGAGCCAAAGAACCACAAGAATGGGAGACACGTGTAGCATAAGTATCATCTCATTAAAGAGATCGTTTTGTGCGAAGACATTATAGTCACCAAGATTGTATCTGTGGATAACCTTGTTAATCATTTTAAAGTTCATGTGATAGGATGGGATATCAGGTGTAATGGGATATGGATGTGAATGCAAGTGGGAGTTTGTTAGGATGTATGCTCTCACATCCAAGACATTTTGTTATTATTTAATAAATTTGATTTATTATTATTAATTTTCATATTATCATACATGTGGGTGTTGTTATTTTATACCATGAGATGATTAGTCCTTGAATTGTTATTGAAAATAGTTTTTATATATAAATGAGATTTATATATAGGAGATATGAACTTATGATCAAGCAGCTTTAGAATTGTTCGTAGTCATTGATGAGACTGAGCATCTCGTCTGTAAGATTGTAATACATTTGATCCTCTATGTGATAGGGTGGTTTATCTCAACCGCTAGAGTAGTGGACTTTGGGTTATTGTATTAGTGTATTTGGAATACACTAAACTGGATCACTATAAGAAACACGTCATATAAAGCTGTTATCTTTGACGTGATTCTTATATTCACTATTCGCAGTAAGCTCTTAATCCTGAGAGAATAGTGGACTAAAGTTTCCTTATGCTCCTGGGAGAGCAAAAGAGGAGCCCACTCTCCTCTCTAGTGTACGGCTTGTATAGATGGAAGAGAGGAGAAGACCTAGAGGAGCAAGAGAAGGAAGATTGCATCAATCTCTTTAATAGGGTTTCTTCAACAATCAAAATTATCAAGAACAAAGTAATTATAACCTCTCTTTTCAAGATTGTATGATTTATGTAAAGAAAAAAAAAATCCAAATAGATTTATGAAAACGCTTCCGCTGTGATTACGAACCCAACAGCCTTGCTACAGATCCATGTGAATAACTAAAAACCTCATGAGAGAAATCAATGGATACTACACTCGAGCTATGTTTGGTACACGGGACTGGAATGTTCATTCCATGAAAATGACATAGAAATGGAATGATCATTCTTTTATCTATTGTTTGGTAGCAAACAACAAAATAATGCATGAATGAAATGACCATTCCTTATCTATTGTTGTGTGTGTAGATTTCTATGTGTATATATGTACGTGCATGCAAGGTGTGTGTCTATATATGTATGTATGTATATATGTATTTATGTATGTGAATGTATGTATATGTATATATGCTAGAGAAAGGGGGAGACCATGAGGAGTGAATGGGTGGTGTCTGTGGCGAAGATGGTGGAATCAATGGTCGTTGTTGGTGGCCATGAGTGGTGGTCACACTGGTGTGCAAATTGGGAGGCGAAAAGAGAGTTAATGGCCGTGAGAGTTTTCGAGAGAGAAGAGCCAAAAGGGAGAAACTGTGAGCTATTGGCGTTGGGCAATGAGTCTTCATTGAATTACAAAGAAAGAGAGGGGTTACCTGAGACGGTTGATGGTGCACATGTTGGTGACTCTGGTGGTGGAACTGTGATGGTTCGTTTGTGTCGTTGGCTGCTAATTCGTGGCGGTTGTTGAACAGTAGAGGCAGTTTGACCACCGTGGTGTGGAGGTCTTGAGGATGGTGAGGCTTAGTAGTGGCAATTTTCGACGAAGGGGGCTAGAGGTTGAAAAAGGAGGGTACGGTGGCACTTTTGGACGACGTTACTATAGTGATAGTGAAAGAGTTGGTTGGCGGAGCTGGCGATCGTGGTTGATTTGGCTGGTGGCATTGACCATTTTAAGAATAGAAAAGGAATTACTCAATTATTGGGTTAAAAAAATATTTAGAATAACTTTTGATGAGCCATAAAAAGCCGCCTCCAGAGCAGAGCTGCCTACCGAGCAGAGCTGCCTACCGATCAGAGCTACATACCGAGCAGAGCTGCCTACCGAGCAGAGCTGCCTACCGATCAGAGCTACCAGCAGAGCTGAGCAGCAAGCAGTAGAGCTACCGAGCAGAGCTGCCTCTGGCCGAGCTACTACCAGCAGAGCTGCCTACCGAGCAGAGCTACCTCCAGAGCTGCCTACCGAGCAGAGAAGTTCCGAACTGGGCATCGTCTTCTATAAACTTCCGACCTCAGAATAAGGAATATATCTTAGAGCGCAAGACTTTCAGATAGGAAAGAAATCCTACCCCAAATCAAGGAAGATTATCACATATCTTTTAACCTTGTCAAACAAGGAAAAGAATTCTATTCAATATAGGAAACTGCTAAAATCAATGACTCTCAACCCTATAAATAAAGGGGCCAGGTATATTCAATCTCAGATTCAATCACATACACAATCGCTCTCTTTTACACATATTTTTTATTCCCTCTTTACTGACTTGATCGTCGGAGGGTCCTCCTACTCTTTTTTGCAGGTCCTTCTCGCCGAATCGTCGAATTACTGCCGGTGCTGTTTTTTGCAGCATCAGTTTGGCGCCGTCTGTGGGAACGACATTCAACATGCTTCGTTCTCTACCACTAATATTTCTAGCTAATGATTATTTAAAATTTCTTAAGTTCAATATGAATGATAAACACGATTGAGTTAGATTAAATCCTTGCATATCAGTGTAGAAATCAGATTCTACAGATCACCTGCAAAATTATATATATACAAATATATATCTGTATATATAATCTCAAGATCCTCTTTACATATACATATATCTACATGTATATACATATACGTTAGAATCAACTCAGTAACGTGTGCATATTGATCAAGTCAGAAACCATTGATCCAAAATTTTTCATAGCATCTAACAATCACATGTGGTTTAAATTTTTTACTATCATTATTTTTAGAGCAGGGAAAGAAGCACCCCATGGTCTAACTTTTTTAAAATTATTTCAGAAGCCCTAGCTCCCTCATCTCATAAAATTTCCTCTTTCAGTTTTGAGCCATAGAAAGAGAATAAATTTTTGACTCTTCCATCTCCACACGATCAGGTCTGGAATGATGTCAAGCTACTGCTCGAACAAACAGCCACAACCCTCAAACGTGCGCCATCGAGTCATCTGCCGTCTCAGGCGGCGGCAATAGCTGTTCCGGCGAGATCATGTTGTTTGGTCTCCGAGTCATCTGCCATCTCAGAAATACTTTCTCAAGCAGAACGATCTTAATAGGCATTGTCGTCGATCTAGCCTCTTTGACATCACGACTGATTCGTTTTAAACCAGAGAATGATGGATTCTGACGAGGGAAAGATATTCATAGGAGGGATAGCATGGGCCGACCCGAGCATCGATCATTGAAAGATCAAAGAGCTTGATCCCTCTTGGAACAAAGGCGGCATGCTCGAAGTCTGCTCCTTCTCTACTCTCTTCCCGCAGTACAGAGATACATATGCGTCAATGTGGACATCAATCTCGAAGACTTTTAATTTCTCTCTCATCACTATCAACTAAGGATGCTGGGAACACTATTTCCTTCAAGAATCATCAGATCAATCAATATTTGTCGACTGATTACTATATTACGATTCGAAAGACTCCATTACTTCCTGGGTGTCATGGTATCTTTGTTGTTGCTATTGATCGTCAACCGCGGTCCCTTCGTTGTGTTCGTCATTGATCGACACAAGCAGAGAGAGAGGAGCTTCAGAGCTGGCGGTCCAGAGATTTCTAGGATTCAGTCTGCTCTCACGGATCTATTGTGAGATATGATTTCAATTGAAATCCTAACAAATCCACCACGAGCCATTGTCGTCAGCCTCCTCAATCATCTCACTCTCTCACAATCGGCGACTATGGTGACTGCCTCCCCCTACCTGCTTCCTTAAGAGGTGACCTCGGACATGATGTTTCTGATGGAATTGGCTTGGAAATTTGACGGATACTTTGGCACACTTATTACCTTTGAGCCCAAATTCGGTCCATCATTACACACTGATTCATTACTCCCATACTGTTCACAAATCATAATACCACACACAAAAAAAAAAAAAAAAAAAATCTATCTTTGCAGCACGTCTCAGCACCCATCATGATCAGCATCTTCATCGCCACATTGTTCGTCATGTTGTAGCACCTGTTCTTTTGGCAGCTCGGAACCCATGTGTCCATATTTGGGATCTGGGTCGCTGCGGTTCATGTCACCCCATATTTCCCCATTACTACTCCGATCACAAAGAACTTGTGCTTGACTTATAATTTGTCCACTTTGAATCTCTTCTTTTGAGGATTGTGTAAAAGTTGTGGTGGCTCAAACGGCCATTATTGCTGCCAAATCTCTTGTTTGCCTTCTCTTCATGGGTTTAGCACTGATTAGTGTTCTGCTCTGCGTTTAGTCGAGAGGGAGAAAGGCTCCAAAATTGGGTTACTACTACCACCTTAAGTATGAAAGACATCCAGAGAAAAAGCCAACCAGCAAGCGACTAAGGCTTTCCACTCTTGCAAAAATATTTTGATTGCTGAAACACTTTGTTGGGTTGTTCAGCCCCAACATTCCATAAGATTAGTTTCAGATTCATGGAGGAACCTAAGAAAGGGTTTTCCTCTTTCCTCTCCCCTCTTGGGAAGATCTGGGCATTTTAAGTTCACCAGCCCCCCATGAAGTCTGGATGCCGAACTGCTCCCGCTACACAATGCGTCTTCTATTTCTGTCAAGCTTTTCCAAAAAAGCCAGCAATTCAGCCTCATGGCCTATGCATACCATACCCAGGCTTCTACTTACAATTCTGATTTGTCTCATAAACCAGTTAGATGCCTATGATATTTTTTAATCTTTCGAGTCTACATAGGCCATCTCTATATCATTGCCGAAATGGTCAGGGAACACCATAGCCAAAGGATTACAATAAGCGGGTTCGTCCCCTTCCTACGGGGGCTTTCCTCCGGATACACAGGCTTTTCTCAAACTATTTTTGAGTCCATTCTCTGTCCTCCTCACTGCAGGCTGAAGAGATGATGAGAGCTGAACTGGGCTCGGTCAAGCAATTCTCTGCTAGGAGCCTTTGAGTGAGGCCATCTACAGCTGAATGAGTGTCCTTGTCCATCTCATGACCTCAGTCATCTGGGTTTTGGCCTAGAACAAGTGGATCTGGGACTCTCGTCATCAAGCACATCCGCAATCTTTCCCCCTCTGCTTCAGGATGATCCCTCTGAGCATCTTTAGCAAGCTTGGAAGTTACAGGGCAGTTGGACCCAAGCTCTGAAGCTTTGAGCTCCTTCTTATTCTGGCCTATTCTACCCTTTGAGTTTGAGGCTAATTGAAGATGGGGACAGTACCGCTCCGGCTTTGCTTCATCTTCGCAATGAACTTTTCTGCTTAATTCGGATTGACGGTCTCCATCACCACAACACCAAGCTCTCTCAGATTCGTTGCATAAAACTTGAAATTTGTAGAGGGGCAACAGATTATTCCAGCAGCATTGGCTTCTCAACGAATTTGTCCAGTTGAACAAGGCATATCATCACCTAATGTCGGGGGGCCTTCTAGTTAAAGTCAGCCACCATAGTTCTCTCAACCAATGCAGCAATTGCCTCCAAAACCCGGCTAGCCTGGTCATGCTACACCCTCATCACAGGTTGTTCCAATGCCTTGCATACAGTCAAACATGCCCCTTACCTCTGGCTCATCGCAGTCTCAACAAATTACTTCTTCTCTAAATAATCATATTCCTGGTTTAGTACCAACAATTATCGCAAATACGTGCACCTATTGGAGGACAATCTTGGATACTGGAAACTTGACCAACTGGTATTTTGGTTTACCTTGGCGGGGCTATGTATCTCATGTACAAACTTCCATTTGTTGAATGCTTGATATGTCGGCAACCGATCCTATCACTGTCCTGTCCATATTTCAGGAACTTGGCACCGACATGTACCTTTATGCATTGGTCTTTTGGGGAATCCGTTTTAAATGATGCAGTGGCGATTTCCTTGTACAAGACAATGTCATTGATAAAAAGCCACGCTTCATCTGGACAGAATCTCTTCATAGTTATTATCAAGATTCTTGAAACCCTTGTTGGTTCAATGTCATCAGGTGTTGGGCATGAATTTACTTCTGCTTTGATTTTTAAGTATGCAGTTTTGGATATTGACAACCTTCAGAACTTGGAATGCTGTCTTTTGTTCTTTTCCCATATATGCTAGCCGAAGGCCTTGGCCTCTCTAGTATTATATCAATATTGTTCACCGACATCGTTATGAAGCATTACACATTCTCAAATTTGTCAGACAATTCTCAGAGATTTGTATCTGCATTTTTTTCATCTGATATCATCATTAACAGAGAGACTTGTATTTATATATGTGGGCTTTGGATATTGCCATGGAACAGCACAGCTGGTCCCATGTTGGATTCATCTTCTTCTCAATTATCCAGGGGGCCTAATGATTTTGGATGGGATCCAATCTTTCCACCTGATGGCTATGATCAAGACTTATGCTAAAATGCTTGAGGAAGAAAAGAATAAAATCTCTCACCGCTCCAAATCTCATGTACTGATGAAATCCCACCTTGCCGAGGCTGGATACATTTTCCAGATGGGCCCCCAAACCTCATGATGTTCACTTGCAAATCTGGAGGGTCTCGAAAGAGTTGTTTCTTTCCTCAGGCCACTGATTGGATTGAACTTCACCAAGCCATTCCTACCAGGTTTTCTTCCAGGTCTAGCTCTCAAAATACTCTTGTACGTTCTTCCTACAGTTCTATTGATCATGTCAAAATTAGAGAGACATGCAGCATTATCAGTATCAGAACAGAGCTAGTGGGTTGTTGTTTAGAGCACGGGCAACACCTGTTAGTTTATAAGTTCCATAAAAGTGGTTCTCGATCTCCTGCATCTCTCATTTGAAAAAGCAAGCCATTAACATGGAACCATCCGTGTCAAGACTGCTTTGGGGACTGCACGTGCATTAGAGTATCTACATGAAGTTTGCTCACCATCAGTTGTTCATAAAAATTTCAAATCAGAAAACATATTACTGGACATGAAGCTCAATCCTCACCTTTCAGATTCTGAGTTAGCAAGCTTTGTCCGAGATGCTGATAAAAAGGAATCAGCTACAAGTTTCCGTTGCATTATTACTTTCTCTGGTTCCAAGTCTACAGCTAGGCTAATCCCAGCTCCAACGCCATCATCAGAGCTCTTGATCACAAATTGTTCATCACAAACATTTATGGGATATATCTGCAACTGGATCATTACCAAGATCTTGGTCACTAGAACTGTCTGATCTATTCACAATGCGAAGACTCTGGTGTCCGCCTCTTTTCTTATTATTATATGATGATTAGTTGTGATATTTCTCCAAAGATCCAATGCAATCCTCTATCTTTTCTCTGAGGGATTCTTCATGGATTAACTCATCCGCAACCGAGGATGGATCATCAGAGACTCTATTTCCTTCATTTCTCCTCTTAGAAGTGATGTAGTTGATATTACGGATTACGATTGTTTTTGAATTCTTCCTGTTTCCCCTGTATGGTTGCTCCCGTGAAGAATGCTTTCTGTCATGTGGTGTGTGTACATCACAATCACTACTAGAATCAAAGTCATTGGATTTATTTTGTTCATCTTCTTCTGAAGTTTTGGGTCCTTTCACATTTGGAGATTCTCTCTCAAGATAGGATCCTTCTTATATTTTGCACCAAATGATATAAAGCCGCCTAGGCAGCTGAAACCTCTGAGATTGATTCTCTAACAGAGCTGAAGTTGGTCAATGATGGTTTGAGACCAGAGAGGTTGATCCACGTGAGATTGCTGAAAGTTTTATCTCCTACAACAATAATAATTTCAACTTTATGAAGTTTCTCAGGAGCTGCCCATTAAAAAAAAAAAAAAAAAGGGCTAGACAATTCAGAAATTTCTTAAGATCTTTCTGTTCAGACTTCGTGGAAAGCTTGTGGGTAAGGACGTGTTAATTGAGTTTTTCAACATGTGCCTACTGGCATAGATTCTTTTCCTCATGATATGTCAAGAAAGGCAATGGCTTCATCTCCTGCGTTTCACAAACACTCTCCCTCCGCAGTCCATTCCAATTTCCCTCAAACGCAGCAAACGAAATCGATCGTCATCTTGGAGTTGATTTTATATGCCACCTTCATAACAACCAGCGTGCTTATCCTGCGTTAATTGTGATTCCCCGCAAGCCGCGCGTTGCAAGATTTTGTGGGTATTACTATATGGCTTCCATGGCTTCAACTGTTTTGTTATTGATTTTGGCACTTATATGTCGTCACTATAAGCTGATTTGTACCTCCACATCTCTTAAAAATTTGTTGGTTGTTCTCGGAGAATATGAGTTATCAAGGATGGAATAGTCAAGTCAACTTGTCACCCCAAATATCATCTGAATGGCATAACAATTCAATGAAAGAAGAGGGACCAACTAGCCTTGTAAATACCGCAGCTGATATCACAGGTGCCCTACCATCCGTTAATTCTATTATTTTGACTCAGTCCTGTAAGCCGGACTTCGAACTTGATTCTCCTAGTGATGCGTCGTCAGCAGAATCAAACGACACCTCCACTGCCAATATGACTCTCTATGACGGAGGCTTCTCGGGCAGGATTACTGTTGAATATTTTATCTTTTCCTGGAACAATCCTACTGGTCTCCTTGCGCTTTCCAGGGACAGAAACATGCAGCAACAATGACTCACTGTATGCGCCCTCATGTTCAAGGAGCAGCTGAGCAAACAGAAGCGCAATGGGTCATTGAATCCCCCTTCAATTTTGTCAATAATATTTCTGTGACAGTGGAAGGCTATATTGCTATCTAGGTTCTTAGCGTTGATCAAGGTACTTACACTCTGTTCTGGCCCTCTACTTCTCAAAGCTTCCATTGAAGTCGCTGAGCCGCGCGCAGAGGGATTGCATAGGTCTGGAATTCAGAGCTTGGGATTCTTGATTGGGTGAAGACTGAAAAGTCGTTTGCGTTTCGCTATGGTTGTGAACCACATGGACTGAAGAACTTGGTGGATCGACTTGGATCCAAAAATATTAAATTGTAAATCCTCAGTCGGAATCAAAGGCTTTGCAGACCGGAAAGGCCGCAATGGGATCAAAGCAGAACAGTGCTATAACTACACTGATCCTGTTAATAATGGGAAGAGTCAACAAGAAAACAATTCCTCTTGACACACTGTGAGCTACTGAACTGACAACTAGACATGTGAACATAAGGCAAGCGGCATACAAGCGTGCTCTTTGGGTTGTCCACTGTACAATAGCAACATGAAGGAGGTCACCATAAAAGCCAGTAAAAGAGAGAAAAATCGATGAAGTCTGGTATGTCAGACTATTTTTCACTAGCTCTAAATTTTTTATTTTCCATTAAAGGAACTAGAGAGCTGTCGAAGCTCCACATAACCATGAGCAACGGAGCAAGTCAGGCGGGGATAATGATCTTTCTAAAGCAATCTCATTTGCCTTGATATCAACAGCTACAATTTTTGCAACAAAAGTCTCTATTAACAGTTTGGTCCTCTTAATGCACAGACCCCCAGGTCTGGTCCATCTTAATGCACAGACTCAGGTCTGGTCCATCTTAATGTACAGACTCAGGTCTGGTCCATCTTAATGCACAGACCCTTAGGTCTGGTCCATCTTAATGCACAGACTCTCAGGTCTGGTCCATCTTAATGTACAGACCTCTCAGGTCTGGTCCATCTTAATGCACAGACTCAGGTCTGGTCCATCTTAATGCACAGACTCTCAAGTTTGGTCCATCTTAATATACAGACCTCTCAGGTCTGGTCCATCTTAATGCACAGACTCAAGTCTGGTCCATCTTAATGCACAGACTCAGGTCTGGTCCATCTTAATGTACAGACCTCTCAGGTCTGGTCCATCTTAATGCACAGACTCAGGTCTGGTCCATCTTAATGCACAGACTCAGGTCTGGTCCATCTTAATGCACAGGCTCAGGTCTGGTCCATCTAAATGTACAGACTTCATGTCTGGTCCAACTAAATGTACAGACCTCGTGTCTGGTCCACCTAAATGTACAGACCTTCTGGTCTGGTCCATTTTTCTTACTCTATCAACCTTTATAAAAATCTTGTTTTATTTCCAGGTGTTGTAGGACAGTATATTATCAATCATCAAGTACGTGTGACTCTTCAAAAATCCTAACCTCAGCTCTGCACAGATCTCACAGAACTGAGGCTCGGGGGGGGAGTAACTGATGAGCCATAAAAAGCCGCCTCCAGAGCAGAGCTGCCTACCGAGCAGAGCTGCCTACCGATCAGAGCTACATACCGAGCAGAGCTGTCTACCGAGCAGAGCTGCCTACCGATCAGAGCTGCCAGCAGAGCTGAGCAGCAAGCAGCAGAGCTACCGAGCAGAGCTGCCTCTGGCCGAGCTACTACCAGCAGAGCTGCCTACCGAGCAGAGCTACCTCCAGAGCTGCCTACCGAGCAGAGAAGTTCCGAACTGGGCATCGTCTTCTATAAACTTCCGACCTCAGAATAAGGAATATATCTTAGAGCGCAAGACTTTCAGATAGGAAAGAAATCCTACCCCAAATCAAGGAAGATTATCACATATCTTTTAACCTTGTCAAACAAGGAAAAGAATTCTATTCAATATAGGAAACTGCTAAAATCAATGACTCTCAACCCTATAAATAAAGGGGCCAGGTATATTCAATCTCAGATTCAATCACATACACAATCGCTCTCTTTTACACATATTTTTTATTCCCTCTTTACTGACTTGATCGTCGGAGGGTCCTCCTACTCTTTTTTGCAGGTCCTTCTCGCCGAATCGTCGAATTACTGCCGGTGCTGTTTTTTGCAGCATCAACTTTTAATAAAACAATTCTCATTTGATTTATCATACTAAACAATAATAAAAAATAAAATAATTAGAACAGATATTTTTAAAATATTTATTTTATTTTACCAGACATGGCCTTAAAATCTTTTAATTGGAATAGCTTCAATGTCATGTCTTGTGGTCCAAACAAGGCACACAAGGTGGTACATTCAATCAAATCAAATGCAGTCAAGATTAAAGTAAATTTCTAAATAAAAAGGACAATTCTATAATTCTATGCATAAATTTACTCATCAAAAAAATTAAATTTATTAGATAACTTATCACAAAAAATTCAAAAAAAAAAAAAAAGAAATTTACTTGATATTGTGTTCTAATTTATTCTTAAATTAATAAAATTAAATATTTTCGTCAACTTGTCTACCTTTTTCAAATAATAAATTCATATGTATAAAAATAAAACTAAATAAGGGTTGAGGATAACATATTTGCTAAAAGTTATTCAAATACATGTGCCTTTTTTTTCCCGGGGGGGGGGGGGGGAGGCGGAATTCTTGCGCCACATTTAAATTTTTTTTTTTTTTTTGATAAATTACACTAATCTCCTTTGAGCTTTCTGAAATTACACTGACCTTACCTATTTTAACTGAAAATATACAGATACCCTTTTCTAATTAATTTTTTTCTTAAAAATGACAATTATTTCTTCCATGTTTTTCTTTTCAGTTTTTAAAATCTTGACCCATTGTTTTTTTTTCATTTTTCAAATAAATATTGATAAAAACCTTAAATATATTTTTATATAACATAAAAATAAGTTATCTACCTTAAGTTTATTTTTAAATAAAACATGAAAAAATGTAAAAATAAATAAATAAAATAGACAATGTCATTTAGAAGAAAAAAAATTATTGGAAAGAGGACAGTGTAATTTCAAAAATATCAAAGAAGGTAAATGTAATTTACCCTCTCTTATTTCAAGGTGTGCTAGTCCAAAGTTTTCAAATTTATAGCCAAATCAGTACAGGTTAAATCTTATAATTCTTATTTAGTTGGTCAAAATAAAATTATTCCCATCAAACATTAACACAGGACCAATCTTTTGGGCAATTATCCACCAATGCTCGGATCAGGATTGGTATAATAGAGTTTGTGGGTATTCAATAACATTTATGGAGAAAATAAGAAATATGGATCATGAAGTGAAAAATGCATCTCCCAAACCAAAACTGGGAAGTCTCAATATATCTCTTTCATTGTCATTATGCTCTACATTAAAATTGAAGTATTGGACAACCCATTCTTTAGATCAACCTTTATTTTGGCATATATACAAATGATAAAGAGAAGATCAAAACATGGGCTGGAAAAATTCAAGAAGAAGAAAAATAAAGGAAGAAAATGAAGGCAGCAACTCTTGATAAAATTATTGACAAAAAACTCTCATTTTCTCTGTTTTTTTTTCCCCAGATGGCTATAATGTTATGGTAGTGTTGGGGTACTTGACAGAGAACAATACTATTATTTTATTTCAGAAGTTGAAATAATGGATATATATATATATATATGTCATTTACCTAGGAATATAAGATGGGAAAAGGCGACTCTATGCATCCCTAATATCTATATCTAGATTATGACTCCTCAGATGATTAAACAAAAGCACGAAACTCATAAAATAAACACATGTTGGAGTTAAACTCCAGTGCATTATGGTTTAATGAAAGGTCATCTACAAAAATAAACAAACAAATCTGATCAAATCAACACATTAGAATAACACAGGAAATGTACCACAAAAAAAAAAAAAAAAGAAATGAAGAAAAAGGAAGATGGGTGAGACGACTTAACAAAATACAAACTGTCTCTGTCTTCTTTTCTTTTATTTTCTGTTCGAAATGCATAAAATTTGATAGTAATTGTGTACTTCCAAGTAGAGACAAATATGTCATTGTTCTGGAATAGAAGCTAGGCCAAAGTGACATTATGCATCCCCAAGATCCAGTTTATGACTCCCTAGAAAATAAAACCAAATCAATAAACTTAACTGGCCTTTCTGTCATAATCCCAAAATGAATTAAAAATATACTTGGTGATTAGCAATACCTTTGGCTTTGAACACCGAGCAGAAGCAAAGTATGAAATCATTATGTCAAAAATATGTGCCTTTTCTGTTTCTTCAAGTCAAAGGTGCAGCATCAAATGAATGAAGAACTTTTTCCAACATCATTCTTTTATTGGTTTCAAGAGGGCTCTCTGGTTTGTCAGAGTAAGCAATATTTAGGATGTAGAGCTTCTTAGAAGCCACAAATGCAGCTGAAAATATTCTCTTCATTCCTCCCCTGCTGCTATCAACTTTGTACTCGAACTCATAAACTTGTAGGCCTCCCTGGCCTGATCTCTCCGAAACTGCAATCACTTCGGCATCCTTTGTACTTTCCTATAAAAACGAGAGGAATCATGAAGACAGTAAACAGCTTTGAAACATTATATACCAAAGAACAGAAACACTCGAAAAGTAGTCACAGCACAATCAATCTGGTGTTGCATACTTGCATGGCGATCATGAAGAGGTGATAGTATAATGAAGTATCCGAGCACAGTCAAATAAAACTTACAAGCTTTCTGCACAAGAATTTCCAACAGTATCATTCCGAAGATTAAGCCAACTTTTATGTCTTGGAATAGTAATTGCAGCTTAAATATATACGTGATCAAATCATGGTTTGAGCTCAGTGATAAGGAGTAGTGGTTGAAGTATTGAACCCCTTAAGAGGCTGGCAGACACTGGTTCAGATAAGCACATATGAAGCCAAAAGTTACACATAAGCTAGTGCCGATCTTTTAACCAGTTGTTTGCAGTGACTTCAGGGATTCACACTCCCTGACATGAAGCCAAATTCAAGTAGACACAATAAAACATCACAAGCCACTTGCCCAAAGAATAAATGAGCCTAATTGTTAACTTGCCAAGGCTTGGTTTGTCAACAGTGAAGAAATTTCTAAGCTCAATGTTCAATTATAGAGAATTTCACTCCAAACAGTTGTTACATCAGTAAAATTCTCTCCCTATTACATCCCACTATCCATTAATTTACAGGAATAGTTACCCTTAAAAATTCAACCGAAAAATTCCAGTATTTTTGTTGACATGACTGGAAGTACATTCACTATGATGGTTTTTCTATTTGTAACATAGTTGTCATCACTTGTCCGCATTCAGAAAGTAATATAATTCCATCATTTGTCCTACAAAGAGATGACCCCAGCACCCTCCCCCCAGGCAGTGAAACAAGAGGAGAAAACAAAGACGTTAAGAGAATGGACAAGAGCAAAAGCTAATGCTTGAACATTTTCACCACTCTGTTTCTGGACAGAGAGCAGAGAGAAAAGGAAGGGAAAGAATAGAGCTTACTAAAGCCCTTATTAAAGTACTACTCTGTGTTGAAATGTTGTGCTGCTCTTCAGTTCAACTCAGACCAACTCTCTTCCAAAGTCTAGTTTTGGTAGGTCAAGAGGGTTTTGTTTTCTCCTTTAGTCACCCCATTTCTCTTATATTCTTTTCTCGTACTACAAAACAAACCATAGAAAAGAAAAGATTTTAAAACCTTTCCTTCTTCCTACCCAGTAGTGTGTGTGTGTGTGTGTGTGTGTATAAATTGGGGCAATAGGATCTTTTAGACAAGATGATATAATGCAAACAAGAGCTCTGTTAACAAAAGGCTACAAATTTTTGAGAAACTTCAAGGGACATTTGAAGGCAAGTGATTCTCATTAGATGTCTTTTTTTTTTTTCTGCTATTTATAAGGCCATATAATAATATCATCAACTGGATTAGGAGAAAAGTAAAACTTTATCTAAAGCTCAGATATGTAAAAGCAAAGAGAGAGAGAGAGAGAGAGAAAGAGAGAGAATACCCCACATAAACCATATCTCATCGCTACCAGCATGGGCTATAAGCAGATATAACTTGGTTACATCATGGTTATAGAATTAAGAAATCATATTACTAGAATTTTCAATTCAGAATTTAAACTTTCAAATAATCATGGGGCTGCAAGTCAAGCACGCTCAACCCGAAACCCAAGCCCAACCTAAAATTTCTTGGGCTTGGGCAGTCTTTTCTAAAACTTCAGTTCTGTCCTGAGCTTAAAATTCTCAGCCCAACCTCAATTTGGGCAAGGCTTGGCCAAAGTTGTTAGGCAACCAGAACCAACCTGATCCGGACATCATACATTTATACAGAGTTATACACATATGCAAACATGCAGCAATAAGCGCACGCGCACACACAGATATTAACCCATAGCAGTTGAAGTTTCTCCCACTCTCTTTATCAGCCCATCACACAGTTGACCCATCTAACAATGTGAGCAAATGACCACCAATCTCCACCCATGATATGATGTAGCCTCCACCATTCAATATGTTTATTCTCGCTTTATACATACACACACGTATATAAATATTCATCTATTGTGTTTACTTTTTTGTTCTTCCTTTCTTTCACTACTACTCTCCCTCTACAAGTTTTATCTTTTTTTTATGATGAGAATCTGTCCAAACATCAGCCTTTGAACTCAGCTACAAGGCAAACTCTAGATGAACACAAACACCCAACAACTGATGCATAAAGTTCTACCAATTTAGTTTCTTGAATAATTCATTTCTAATTTTGATTAACTTCTAAATTGACCTCAATTTCCATTTCTTCACAACAATGTTCAATTTCTAGGAATTCGATTGATCAACAGTACGTTTTATCACATTCAATATTCACTTTAAAAAAAAAAAACTCATATTCAAGATTTCACTTTGACTTTTGTTTAGTTAGATTGTTGACTTTATTGGAGAGTTTAGTGTTAGCACTTGCAACAACATTCCTATATAGGTACCATTAGGAAGGAAGCTTTTATAGAAAACACCATTGTCGTGATTAATCCCAGGGTTTGCTTCTTCAAATACTAGAGGTCAACCAGGTAACTGAGATCGGCCTGAGTTCATAAAACTTTTTTTTTTATCAGTAAATATAATTTCATTGAAAAGGGCACCGAGAAGGGTAAAACCCAACTTACATAAAAGGGATCGACATCAGATTACAGCCTTAAATCCCCTAAAAAACCTATAAATGTATCTAAATACATTGGATATTCCTCTTTGTACCAAAAGAAAATAAACGCAAAAAATCATCTTTGAATTGCCACATGGGCGCCTCTTCTCCTTCAAAAACTCTTCTATTTCTTTCCTTGCAAATGCACCATGCTAGGCATAGAGGAGCCATCTTCCATGCATACCGAAGATCCTTCCTTAAGCACTTGCACCTCCATCCGGAAAAGTCATTTTTGATTGTTGCCGGCATCACCCAACTACAGCCAAAAAGGGCAAAAATTAAATTCCATGCATCTCTCACCACCTTACAATGAACAAGAAGATGATCCACCGTCTCCTCCTCTTTGCACATACAACACTGACTCGGAAGGTGAAATCCTCTCCTCTTTAGATTGTCCATGGTCAAAATAGCTCCCCACACCATCGACCAACAAAAAAATGCAGCTTTTTTCGGAATTTTTTATTTCCAAATCAACTGCCAAGGGAAATTGTCCTCTTTACCGCCCACCAAATGCTTATAAAAAGAACTAACAGTGAACTGCTTCTTGCGGCCAACCGCCCTCCACACCATCACGTCCTCACTCCCTACTCTCACCCTCCTCCTACTCAACACCCCCATCAACTCCTCCACCCCCCCTCAATTCCCCTTCCCAATCAACACAATCGGCCACCAATGCTCCCTTATTGGAAGCTATTCTGTACAAGGATGGAAACCTCTCCCTCAACGTTCTGTCACCACACCAAGCATCATTCTAGAAACTTACAAAAAACTTAGTCCAGGTTGGGCTTGGTTTGGAGTAGCAACAGCTCAAGGTCAAGCTCAGTCATATTTCTTAGAGCTGGGTTGGTCGTGGACATACTCCTAGCCAAACCCAACACCCTAATTTGCAGCTCTAGATAATCATAAAACTTGTAAAACAAGATTTAATTGTTTATCTAGTCCACAAAACAATATAAGCATTGCAACAGTAATTTTAATTGCACATTATCCGAAAATATCATGGTATATGCTAATAAAGCTATGCATCAACACTAGCACTAAACTCATGCATCCAGTCCATGAAGAGCTATGTCATTCACACAAAACTAAAGGATTAATGAATTTCAGGTAAATTGATAAATCAGTAAATTTTGACTATCGATAAGACTAACAATAACAAAGAACCAAGAATTCATGAAGAAAAAAATTTGATAGATACAGAATTTTGAGCTCAAACATGAATATGAATACGTCAATCAAATTGAGTGAACTCTGATGTCACTTAAAAATTGAATTATTTCCTTGTATTTTCTATAGCATCTTCTGTTCAAATAACACCTTCTTTTCAAAATGGTGGTGTTTCATAAAATACAAGCCATAATGACAAATTGATAGGAAAAAGTTGAGGAGTCATTTTTGTGAAATCCTACAAGTCATAGCACACCATATCACAATGACTACACCCTTTTCTTTATGGCCCATTCCAAACTGATGTATATGTGCCTTCAAATATTATATAAAACAAAATGGAGCAATACATTTACCACTGGCTGCCCAAGCATTCCCTCCACTTTTTGTTGTCATAGTCGGTCATTGTTGTCAGTATGTTCCCAATTATGTCGACAGTCAGATGCCGTAATGAGGGTCGAAGCATGCCCTGCCACCACTCCGCCACCCTATCCCAGAAACCTAGATCATGAACCACATGTTCTCAAAACAAAATGGGGCCTTACCCCACCTCAAGCCATCACAATTCAGCAAAATCAGATTATGATCTGAAACTGTCTTGGGAAAGTAAGATTGGGTTACATCAGGAAATTGTTCACCCAAGCCACAGAAATGACCTGGACATAACCGGGTCTTCTCTATCACTTATCCATGTGAACCTTCCCTCCTCTAGTGGAATATCCACCAACATCTTGTCAATTAATTCTGAGGAAGTCCTCATACTCTGTCAGACTTCCTCCTCCCTTGCGCTCATGAGGATACCTTATTGTGTTGAAGTCACCTCCAATAACCCACAAATCAGCCCCTCCATTTTCATGCAAGTTCATCTGCTCCCAAAATATCCCCCGGTCAGTCTCTATATTGGGGCCATAAACCCCTGTAAATACTCATTCACAATTATCAGCCAGAAGCTTCAACCTGCAGGGCCAAAAAAAATATGCCCTCCCATTGATCTAACCCCACCATAACTCTAGAGTCCCACATGATAAGAATGCCCCCAGTCATGCCTTTCGCAGCCAAAAATCTCCATTCCATCCATCCAAAACCCCACAAACTCCGAACAAAACTCTACAAAACTTCCTGCACTTCAGTTTCCTAAAGACATGGTCTCCGCCCTTTTAGAAACCCTTTTATGATGGCCCTTTTGTCTGGGTCATTTAGACCCCTCAAATTCCAAGACAAAAATTTCCACTTCATTGAAAAACCTCTACTGTCAATTCTTCCCAAGTTTTGTGATCCCTCCTCCCTTCTCCTGCCATCATAGTTTACAGTAGACTCCAAATTCTTCATCAGCCTTCGCAACTTCCTCACCGAAATCTCCTTGTCCATAGGTCTGTTCACTTGCACAGTAAGCCTCCCATGCCCGTTATTCTGTAAAATCTCACTAATCAAACTCAGAAAACGATCCTCGTAACCATGGCACGAAACCCCCAAGTATCAGCTCGTCCCTTAATCCTTCACATGACCCGTTTTGAGACTGTAACCCTTTTGTGCTCCTTCCTCTCAGCCCCAGAAACCCCCTATTCTCTGGGATTATCATAGCCAGAGGGCTACACAACAACATTTCCTCCTCGTTCTGGCCCAAACAGTTTTGAGTTGCACCCTCCTCTGCCTCTCGGTGAACAACCACTCGAATTACTAGATCATTCAAGAATAATTCCATTAAAGGCCCGCCTCCCAGCCGAGATGTGTCTTCCACAGCCCCCCACCCGACTTATCATACAGGGTTATATTCTCGTCACCATCTCTTCTGACTGCCATGGCAGCTGTCTCAAGTACTTTGTCAACGGAGTTGCGTGCCCCCCTTGAGGATAATTCCATTAAACGCCTTGATACCTAATCGCTTGGTCATTCGAACCAATGCCTTGTGCCTTAAAGTTTGTCAAAACTAGTATACTTCATTTAGAAGGTCGTGGCATTAGTCATTCGAACGACCTCAATGGAAGTTCAAAAAATACAACACCAGAATACTTCGTTCGATAGGTTGTTCGAACGAACCACTAGTTAGTTCGAACAAAGGCACAAGATTTAGTCATTTTCAACAACCTAATTGTTTCCAAATATTTATAGGAGCCTTAATCCTATTTTTTTTGGGGGTAAATTACACTGACCTCCCTTGAGGTTTCTTGAAAATACAGAGACCCCTGAGGTTCAAGAAATTACACTAACCTCCCCTCAGGTTTAGTTGTCAGTAACAAAAAACTTCCTCTGTTAGTCAACCGTTAGTTGACCGAACGAATTTTGCTGATATCATGTCACATACTTTTTAAAATACCAATTTTACCCTTGAATAAAATTAATAAACCAAAAAATTAATTTTAAATCTTTTTTGGTAGCCAAGAAAGTAAAAGAAAATGAAAAGAAATTCTCGTTCGAAGAGAAGGGCACTATGGAGAGAACGATCAGAATTTGAACGATGATGATGGTGGTGAAGAGAAAGGGGGTGAAAGACCTATCTTAGCTAAAGCTTGTATTTGAACAAGACAGTAAGCAAAGACGGCTTGAGACGACCACCATCCCTGCACATCCCCTTCGCTGCCTGGGCATCGCCACCGCCATCGAATCCGGCCATCATCCATGGTTGGGTTGAGATCAGAGGCTTCCTCATCGTAAGAACCACACAACGCCTCACCAACAAGCCCAACGCCAACCCCTTGCACATCCCCTTCGTTGCTAGAGACGGGCACCATGATCGACATCAGGACACTGCCACCGCTATAGATTCTGGACATCATCCATTAATTCCAACTTTTGCAATTGATTCAAATTTCTTTCATGCTTAGTTCAACAGGTAGTTAGGATTTTCATTCCCATTCAATCGTTGGAAAAAAAAAAACACAAATTCAAATCCATAATAAACATAAAGCTTCTTTTGATATCAGTTCTCCCCAACAAATGTAGAAACAAAGAAAAGGAACCATCAGAAACCAAGATTTTATCCTCAAAAGCATTTACTGTATGGTCCGATCATGGTTTTCTCTTTCTTCACAAAGGAAAACCCACATCACTTGGTTCCTCCTTTACTCTTTTTTCATAATTGTTTAAAAGATCAAGAAACAAAAATATTAAATGAATTAAAAAGAAAGAAATAAAATTGTAGATCAGGAAGGAATAGCTCAAATAAATTGGGTATTAGAAATTTATCAGCATTGATTGATTCAAAACATAGTGCATGACTTTCTTCTTTCCTCATCATTGCCCCTTCATCCTTTTCATCTCACACTCACACCAGTAAGTCAGATCTATACTCACAAAGAATGTGCGTCTGTGTGTGTACATATATATGTATTTATCTATAGAAGAAGAAGAAGATGAAAGAGCATGAATGGGAGTTTCGGATTGATTTTTTGAATAAAAATTTTTATATAAGTATAAAATACAAGAAGTTATTATAGACATTTTAATATTTCTATTTCATCCATTTGTTGACAATTTCTAATAGGAGAGGTTAGTGTAATTTCTCAAACCCCAGGGGTCCTTGTGTATTTTTGATAAACCTCAGGGGTGGTCAATGTAATTTTTCCTTTTTTTGTATAAGAGATGTTGAGTGAGTCGTAGAGAAAAAAGAGGATTAGAAAAGAAAGTGGCTTCACACCCACTGAATAGTGAGATAGCCCTTCATGTATAAATAATAGGAAAATAACAAAACAGTCCTCATTTAAATACATCTAATAACTCTAACACTCCCCCTCAAGCTAGAACATAGATATCTAGCATGCCTAGCTTATCCTTTACTAACAGCCTTAGTAAAAGATGTAACAATTTGTTTCCTCATCACCATATCCCGAACAAAATGACAATCAACTTCAATATGATCTGTTCTCTCATGCAACACAGTATTATTGGCAATGTACGTGGCAACTTCATTATCTCAATACATTGTCCATATGACAAGATTTTCACCCACAAAAGTACAAAATCCTGACACAAACCTTCTGTCTAAATGATTACATGCCCAATCCGCATCTGAAAAACCAATTACTTCTAAAATATCTGAAGCTTCATAACTAAACCCTTACTAGGGGCACCCTTCAAATATCTGAGAATACGACAAATGATTTCCTAATGTTGTTGTCTAAGACTTTGCATATATTAACTCACAACTCCTCCAGCAAAGATAATGCTTGGCCACGTGACAGTCAGATAAATAAATTTACTACAAGTCTTCTATATCTCCCTGAATCATTAAAACAATCTCCTTCATCTCTGCTTAATTTGGTATTTTGATCCATTAGAGTGTCAACTGATTTAGCTCCCATCATACCAATCTCGTCAAAAAGATCAAGAACATACTTCCTCTAAGACAATGATATCCCTTCTTTAGACCTGGCAACTTCAATACCCAAGAAACAACATAGTTTCCCCAAGTCTTCAATATGAAAATGTTTGTTCAAGTGATGTTTCAATAAATGTATAACCTTAGCATCATTGCCAGAAATTACAATATCAACAACATAAACTCCCAAAACAATGGTACCTTCCTCCCTATGCGTTAAAAAAACCAAATGATCAAACATCGTTCTTTTCAACCCATATGCACTAGCAACTTAACTGAATTTATCAAACCAAGCTCTTGGAGACTGCTTAATCCATAAATTTATTTCTTCAACTTACAAATCCTATGTAACTCCCCCTGAGCAGCATACCCATGAGGTTCTCCATGTACACCTCTTTGTGAAGATCACCATGAAGAAAGGCATTTTCAATGTCAAGCTGATAAAGAAGCCAACCCTTAACAACTGCAACTAATAGTAAAACCTGAACAAATGTGAGACAGGTAATAAGAGAGAATGTTTCAAATAATCCACCAAAGGTTTGGGTGTAACCTTTCGCAACCAATCGAGTCATTAACCGCTCAACAGTACCATCAAGATGATAATAATTACATAAACCCATCGACACCCCACTGCATGCTTTCCTGGAATTAAATTAACCAACTCTCATATATCATTTTTATATAAGGCTAACATCTCCTCATCCATAGCACTCTTCCAACCAGGAGAATCAAATACCTAAATGTGAGAATAAGGAATAGAAATGGAAGACAAAAGACTGGCAAAAGAATAAAGTGAGAAGGCAAGTGAGAGAAAGAAACAACATTATTAATAGGATGTTGAGTGTAAGAACAACTACCCTTTCGAAGGGCAATAGGAAAATCTAAAAAAGGAACATCAGACAAAGCAAGAACCTAAGTGGAAGCGGACAAAGATGAGAAAGGTGGAGTAAGAAAGTCATTATTTCTCACTATTGATGCATAGCGACGATATACCTATAGTGATTTGGACTCTTGTGGATGAGACAAAGGAACACGAGCTAGGACAGGAGCGACTGGTCATGGAATAGAAGAGGACTCTAAAATATTAGTATCAATAGAGACACTAGAGTAAAAGAAAAAAGACTTACCTTCAAAAAATGTAAAATCAACATTAACAATATAACGACAACATTTGGAATTCAAACATCTATATCCTTCCTTTCTGAGTTATAGAATAACCTACAAAGACACATTTAACAACCTGATGAGCCAATTTATCATTCCCCGAAGTAAAACCAGGAACAAAGCATAGACAACCAAAAACACAAGGAGGTAAAGGGAACAAACAACAATCAGGGTATAATATAGAGAATGCCACCACAAAGGGCAAAAGAGGGCATGTGATTAATGAGATAACAAGTTGTTAGAATAGCAACCCCCCAAAAATGTATAGGAACAATCATCTAAATCATAAGAGTTCTAGCAACCTCAAGAAGATGCCGATTTGTATGTTCAGACATACTGTTTTGTTGAGGTGTATAAGCACAAGAAGATTGGTGAACAATTCCATGAGCATCGCAATAAAACTGGAGAGGGCCTTTAACATATTCTAATGCATTACCATATTGTAAGTCACAAACAGTATGGCCAAATTGAGCTGGAACTTCTTTATGAAACAAATAAAAAATGGAAGAAACCTCAAAACAATCTTTCATTAAAAATATCCATGTCATTCTTGGACAATCATCTACAAAAGACACAAAATAAGAGAAACCCAATAGACTCTTATGATTAGATGGACCCTAAACATTGGAATGAACCGACTCAAAAAAAGTGGACCGACAATTATTTTGCCACAAAGGAAAAGACACATTATGATGCTTACCTAACAGGCAAGCTTCACACTGTAAACTAGACATAAACTTAAAAGACAGACAAAACTTGTAAAGATTGCAATAATTGATGACCAAGATGACAATGTGACTCATAAAGAGAAACATCGGCATGTAATGTTGCTAACTTCAAAGGGCCAGATGAGTGATCAAGATAATAAACACCATCCTGCTCATGATTGCCACTAATCATCCTTTCCAAGTTGAGATACAGTAAAGCACATTATGAAGAATAAAAAGTTACGAAACAACAAATAAAAGTGCTAAAACCACCAACTCATCTAAAAGCTTAAGTTGTTAGAAAGGGTGTAATTTTAATATTATATCTTCTAACACGCCCCCTCACATGTGGCCAGACTGATGCACAATTCATATTATTAGGGTGACGATAAGGTTTGAACACAAGACCTTTTCCCTACTCTGATACCATGTTAAACCACCAACTCATCTAAGAGCTTAAGCTATTAAAAATGGTCTAACTTTAATAATATATCCTCTAACAAAAAGATTAAAAGGAAATTTAGGAATGTAATGCACTGAAGCTAAACTAAAAGATAAGGTATGGTGAACTGTGCCAGTACTAGTGATATAGACCTGAATGACCATCAGCTAGAACAACTAATAATGTAGAAGATTGGCAGTTAAGATTAGAAAAAAATTAGGCATATCCATCATATGTGTTGAAGCCCCTAAATCTATCATCCATGGGGTAGAAGAAGATGAAGGAAAACATGCTATGTTACCTAAATTGGCAAAGGCAACGGTATCCGATAAGGATAGATGGTATTGCTGGTGAACTAAGGCATTCTATTCCGTTCTAAAAGGAGTGACAATTTCACTAGAAGATATAGAAGGAGCAATAGCGAGAGCACCAACTTCTTTTGGAGCAGCAAGAGGTTTAATGGAAGAGTACATGACCTGAGTAGACAAATTAGCCTAGGGTCTGTGAAGATCATAGCAATAATCCACTGTGTGATGAGTATGCTTATGGAATTCATTGCTACTACCAACATGACCTGTACCAAAACCATCAAAATAAGAACTTTGACTCCCAAAACCACGACTAACAAAATTGGAGTTACCACCACGTCCTCCAAAACTATTACTTATAGAGCCCTTACCACAAGAACTCTATCATCCAGTAGAAGCCACAAAAGGAAAATTATCCGTACTTGAAGTCTCTATTACAACTGAGGATCTAGTGGTACTTCAAAACATTCTAGCATAGATATTATCCAATGAAGGAATACTACCATCCCCAACTAAAATTTGAGCTTTGACAGACTAAAAAGTTGGATGGAGGCTAGAAAGAAAATTAGATACATAAAACTCCTCATGCTGCTTTTTGAGAACCTCAATATCATTAGTCAATGGGTCATAATGATTCAAATCATCTAATGAAACCTTGAAGGTGTTGTAATATTCACTAACCGATTTATCATTCTACTGAAAGAGAAACAAACTTTGATAAACATCATAAACACAAGATTTTTTTTTTTTTTATAAGTATACTTTTATAAAGAAGCACCAAGGTGATGCACCCAAGAACAAAAATAATTACAAAGAGCTAAGGCTCAAAACACATAGTGTAAAAAGGACAAAAAGCTATCTAAAAGCGTCGAATGACCCCCCGACAACCAAAAAAAGAGGGATCGCAAAACCAGATTCTCAATTGTCCATAAAGGAGCTTCAAGCCCCTCGAAACACTATTATTTCTCTCTCCATATACTCCACCAGATGCAAAGAGGAGTTAACAGCCATGCCTTTCTAACTCTTTTAGAAGGCGACTTTCCTCTCCAAGTTGTAAGAACATCTAACGTGGATTCCGGCATTACCTAACATGTCCCAAATAGACCAAGCAAGAGTCCCCAAATCTCCCAAGTAAATGAAGAGTGAATGAGAATATGATTTACCGTCTCTTCATGGGTCTTGCAAAGACAACAACGATTGACTAAAATTTGTCCCCTTCTTAAATTCTCCTTAGTTAATATCATCCCCAAGCTAGCGTCCAAACAAAGAAGGCAACCTTCAAAGGAGCTTTAGATTTCCAAATAACTTTCCATGGGAATTGCTGACTCCTCTCACCCAACAGAAGAATATAATAAGACTTTACAGAAATATCCCCCCCCCTATACACCCAACAAGAAATGTCCTCTCTCAAATTAGAAAGAGGGGTTCTGTACAAAAAAGAATAAAACTCCAGGACTTCCTCCATCTCCCAATCATGAAAAGACCTAATAAATGAGACATCCAACACGAACGAGTTGAAAGGTCTTCTTAAGTAATCCCCAACAATAGCCCTTCTGTTGATCGCCACCCTAAATAAACACATAAATGCTATAGAAAGCAAACCCCAATCACTCCAAACATCCGACCAAAAATTGATTCGACTTCCATCGCCCACCTTCCATATGATGTTTTTTGAAAATTCATTCCAGCCTTTTCTAATGCTCTTCCAAACACTAGACCCATAAGCTGATCTAGCTTCTTTAGAACACCAGTCTCCATCTTCCACCCCATATTTTGACCCATAGAATACAGCTCATAAACTGCTTCACAAATCTCCTTAACAGTAGTCAAGAATATAACATTAGAACTCACATTAGACTCATCCTATTCCACAACCATGACGAACAACATAATTTTCTGACTCTCACTCCTCATACTCCTTACTATCCTTAGATGGAGAACCATGTAGCACACACTTTACTTCCTCCGAACACTCAAGGCTACTTTCATTGCTTATACCCACAACAAATAATTATTAGACCCATTCAACTTAGTAGTATTAATTTGCATATTGACAATATCAGTGGATGAAACGGAACTCAACTTCACTAAACTAGACTCAACCATGCCAATCACCAAACAAAAAGACCAGTATAGACCAAAAATATTTAACAATTCATCAACCAATTGATAAGCAAAACTAATTGAATGATCAAATACCACATATTAGCACCAAATAAGAGCATATACAACAAGCAATCAATAAATAAGAAATGAACAAAATTGCCGAAAGCAGCCATTGAAGTTCCAAAAACCCTGTAGCCAGACGACCAAATTCAACAAAACTCCTAAAAAATCCAACCAAACACTCTTACTCAACATCTAGAGATCTAGTTGCAGCTCTCTAATGGCAATAGAACCAACAAACCAAACCAAATCAAAGATTCCCAAATCAACAGATTGAAAAAATCACACCCCCTTTGATCTGAAAAACATTCAAAAAATGAAAAATCATACCAAACAGCCACAAAAAAATCCAAAAGAATAAATTACCATGATGCTTAGAAAAATGAGACGAGTGGAACTACACCCATAGTTATCAGAACCGGTCTGGACATCAACCCGGTGAGGTGACTAGGTGGATGGGCCACTAGTTCAACCGATGGGTTAATTGGTTGAACCAGAACAATATAAAAATATTATTTTAAAAATAAATCATTAAGTAATTTTAGAAAACATGTTAAGATTTTAAAAAATTGATGTTGTTACATTAATGTCATTATTATTGATATAAAAAGGAAATATAATTTAGTTATTGCATGAATTTTTTATAATAATGAAAATCTTGAACATGTATATTTGTATCAATATATGCACATTTAATATCCCTTTTTTATTTACTATATCTATATTTACATACATAATTATTTTTTATGTTTTGAAAATTTGAGATCTTGAAATTTATTTTTATTTTTTTAGTCTTCAATATTCAAAGTATTTTGAATCAAAGGGGATAAAAATATTACAAATGAATTACTCATCATAAGGCAAGTATATTTTATATATTAAATATGTAAATTATTAACAAGAAAACAGTTGGCTCTGTGATTTGGAGTGTTTACCTATTAATTCATTATCTTGGATTCGACTCTTTTCAACCACAAAATTATATTTTATACATAATAAATAGTGATGGCCGGTTCTATTAAACCCACCCAAGTCACCGGTTTGCTAGTCGGACCGGCCGGGTCACCCGTTCCAAACCGGGTTACTTCCTTAACTGTTCAAATTAAAAAACAAAAAACAACCCGGTTTATGGGCCGGTTCACCGGTCCGACCGGTCGGGCCAGGCCACTTTTGAAAACTATGACTACACCATTTTCGGCTTCCGGCGACCGATAGGTGAGAACGTCAGCATGATTTCAGTGGGCTCTCTCCATTTGCTTCTTCCTGACTTTGTTTGGTGAATATTTTTTTGCTGATTTAGATGAAAAAGAATGAAGAAAGAAGAAAGAAATACGACGACGGAAAAAAAGAAGACAAGCCTAAGTTTTATTTGCTTTGATACCATGTTGAGCGAGTCGTAGAGAAAAGAGAGGATTAGAAAAGAAAGTGGTTTTATTGAATGGTGAGATAAAGATTTATATATAAATAATAGGAACATACCAAAGCAGTCCTTATTTGAACACATTTAATGCTGTAACAAGAGACACAATAAGGCTTTAGCATGAAGATTCATCAATTTTCTAGAGTTTTCTAAGTGAGAGACATCATTACCATCTTGATTAATAAACCATAACCTCCAAGCAATAAACATTTTATCTACTACATTGATTGGGTGAGTACTAATCGAAAGTGTTCAGGCTTGTGCAATCGATGGAGACCAAGAGATTCAAGAATTTGAGTTGTGAACATCGTCTGAGTATTCGAAGGTGGAGCTTTGCTAAAGAGCTTGTGAATTCAAGTGAAAGAGTTTGAGATCATCATCAATGAGGCTTGAGGAGTTGAGTCAAGTCTATACTTTATTCATCTTCATAGTGGATTTGTGTGTATCTAAACTAGGTCCCCTAGCCTTTTCCCTTCTAGGATTTTCCATGTAAAAATTTGTTGGTATTCTTCTTCTTATGTGATCTAACCCAGTGCGGAACATGAAGGAGAATCAAATACGCTGAATTCCTTATAGAACAAGTAACATAAGAGACTCCTCACCCAAAGAGAACAAATCTCAAATTTCTAAACAAAAATATATTATTGATAATCTGCATAATAAAGGCTGAATTACATCATATATATAGGTTAAGACTACTACTAATTTGAATAGGAATTTACTAATTCCTTATACTAATCCTATTACAATTAGGAAACTATAATAATTGCGAAAAGGAGGAAAAATCCAAAATAAATAAAAATTGGGACTTTTTAGAAAACTAGAAACCTTATCATATTAGGAAACTATAGCCGCAAGCAGAAGTTAATTCGGACTTTCCTAAACAAAGCAATTGCGAAAATAAAAATTACTATAAATGGCAAAAAAGTGAAATTGAAGGCCTAAACGAAGTCGTTTGGCCCCGTGGCAGCTTCAGTCATCAGAAAGCGATGAGTATTATCCGTCTCGCCGTTTTGGGTCAAGATAGGGATCTCCTTTTCCAAAAACGTAACTAACCAACTTCTGCATCTACAAGTACTTTTTCTTAGAATGGGACTTGGAATGTTCCCATTGTGCTTCAAAAGCCTCCGCCACTTGTTCTACATCATGATTGCTTATTTATTATTCCTCATTTACACATATTACTATTGCACGCACGAGAACATTAAGATTTTGCACTAATCAACTTGAACCTTAATCATCAAAATTAAAATTAGTTGATTGGCAAGGAACTGAACTAAAAGATCTATTCACCCCTCTAGGACTAATCCATAGCATTCTAGATACAAACCTGTCTCACATCTCAGTAATGAACATGTTTCTCAAATATCCAAAATTCTTTCCAACAAAGTACAGCTCATACTTTTTAACCGTCTCATTAAAAAAAATTCCAGTTTGATAGATGATCAACAAAAAACATTCTAGAAGTCCTCTGCACTGCAGTCGTCTCCATTTTGACTTTGCATTCAATAAATTATATACCCATTCCTTGTGGAAGGTGAAATTCAGGTAACAAAAAGGAGAAAGTTCAATACATCTTGTAGCAACAATTTTCACTATTCCGTCATTTCTACCCCTAAATGAATTAAAAGTCCAATACAACATCCCATATAGTTTGTCTTAGTCATACTTATCTTAGAACCACATTCCAAACATCTCTTTGTAGGATCAAGTAACCTCATCAAATATCTCTATCTGTGTTACACGAAGAGAAAATGAATTTATGACAGGCACAATAGCAATTGTATTCAGAATTGTCAAACTGAGCTGTAATTCAATTCAAGTAAAACCAAATTTGGCAATCAACAATACCATTAACACACAAAAATAAAAAATGAAAAAACAGTTACCTTGCGCTTTTCGGCCTGTATAAGCTTTTCTACAACAAATTGAGGACTCCCGAATTCTCCTAGGTTGGTAAGACGAACAGGGTTGACCACAACCCCTACATTGTTCGCTCCCTTGTTTGCCTCCTCAAACAGAACAGTTGCCCCTGCTTTTTCAACCTAACCACCCAAACTAACCCAAACTTAAATCAAAGACCATTCACTTAATGCAAAGAATATTCGTTTAGAGACAAATAGTAAGAACAGAGAGAGTATTAACCTAAACACCCACAAAGACAAATGAAGGGGGAAGGGGGTAGAGTTGGGCAGACCTTGCTCCAAGAAGAGGGTCTAAGTAGTGTGAAACCCTCTTTCGAATCTGTGTATCTTTCAAGCTCTGACTCTTCAGCCTTGGCTTCAGCAGTGCTTGGTAATGCAGCAGATAAGACAACGGCAACAATGGAGAGGTTAAGCTTTCTTCTGCTTAAACAAATTGATGGGTTCTCTTTGTGAGAGTTATTTATGTCAATTGGTATGTGTTTGTGAGGAGAAGAGTCGGACATTGAGTTTGAGAAGAGGGGTGATTTTGGTCTTGGTTTTGGTCTTGGTGGAGATACGAGGTTCTGGTTTGAGGGAGCAAAGCAAACACCAGAAAAAGCCATTGGTGAAAAATAAATTGAAAATCAGAACGGACGAATATCAGTTATTCGCAGGTTCTGCGCCTATATTCTAAGATGAAGCCTTCTGCGACTGCGACCAATAAAATCGCGCCATTGCACCATTTTGCCCCTGTAGTTTTTCATTTTTGCTTCCATCCAAATTCGATTTGGACAAGTTATTCAGTAGAACATAAAGTGATATACCATAAACAGACATACTAATCATCTTGAGATACGTGTGCTTATAAAATCGATAAACTCGGTCATAAAGAGCAGTTACAGTCTTCAGGGCATTCTCATGTACATATCCTACAGAGCCGATAAACTCGGTCATACAGAGCAGACGGAGCCTCCAGGGCATTCTCATGCACATATCCTCCAGACCTTATGCTCTGGACAATATTCACTCAGTATTTCATATGGTTCTGACCCTATAGTTTCCTTAACAACTGCCGAGCAGGAAATAAGGAAACAGTCTTCAACAAAGAAACTACTATTTATGATTATCTCTATCTTACGATACGATACAATACTCCACAAGGTAACTGCAATCTCCGATGATCAAATCCCTATATTCATGGCTTCGAATCCTAATCAACTTAGGAAGGCCACGGTCTATAAATCAAACCCTAAAGGTACGCTTTATTTTCATGCTCATTCTTTGGCTTTCAATATAGTCTTTTCAATTCAGTTTACTTACTTAAGCATCAGAGCGGCTACCGCCGGAGCCAATCCGGTGGTCCTCTAATCCCCCTTTTTGAGTGTTCTACAGGTCGCGGAACCCAGATTTATTGCGAGCCAAAAAGTGCAGCATCAGTTTGGCGCCGTCTATGGGAACGACTGATCTCCAAGTACTCTATTCACAAACTTATCTTTTTCCTCACCGGAAAACCATGGCCCAAAATCTCCGACCGCAACAGAATACTCAGAATCCGCAAAGCTCTCAACGTCGGCCGCCTGCTCCACGAGCAAGGGGGCCAACGGTTGATCCCATGTGACAAGAGATCGAATCGATCAAACGACACAACGAACTGGTACAGGAATAGTTGCTTGCCATAACTAGAACACTAGCAACGCTCACACAGAATCAAGGGACGAGTCCTCCTAACCCGCCGGTCAACATTGCTGCGGGAACACAACCCCCTATTACCACTGAGAATGAAGAGCCCCATGAGTAGGCTCCAAATAACCAGCTTGGGCACCCCCAGGGTGTTGCTCGCGTTGGTAGAGATCCACAACCGTCAGCAGCTCCAGGCTGGGGAACATCAGCTTTCGTCCCTAACGTCCATTACCAGAGCACTACTAGAGCCCCAACTCCAAGGGCTTCGGGAGCACATCCAGCACCACAAGAGCCTCATCCCCATGCAGCACCAATCCCTCCAGTTCGGAACCCTCTTCCGTCCGAGGGACGTACTTAGCCCGACTACCCTGAAGCCGAGGCTGTAAAACAAGGTTCACAAGATGTCCGGTTCAGAGACCCACGGAGGGTAGAAAGAAATTGCCGAATCTATGGACCGAACGATTTCTTTGAGAGGTGCCCAGAACCCTCCAGAGCAAGACGAGTTGGCCAGGCTGCTCGGAAAACTTGCCACCCCATTCACTCACGCCATCATGTCAGAAGAAAGGCCTAGAAAGTTCTTGGTGCCAAAGTTCACCCTGTACGATGGGTTTGGAGTCTTAGGAGATCATCTCTCGCACTACCAGCATACGATGGCCCTCCACGGGGCCTCTGATGCTTTTATGTGCCGAATTTTCATTACCAGCTTGAAGGGAATTGCTCTGAAATGGTTCCACCACTTCCATCCGAACTCAATTATCGGCTTCTATGAGCTCGGAAGGCAATTCCTGGACAGATTTATGACCAGCTGGAGGCTCAGAAGGGGACCTGGAGTTCCTGTTAAATGTCAAGCAGACTAAGGAGGAGTCGCTCAGAGCCTACATTGCGTGCTTCAATGCCGAACTCACGGAGATCACCGACTGCAGCCCAAGATTCCTTGTAGCTGCCTTAACTGCTGGACTTGCTCATGGTGGCTTCAGAGACTCCTTGACAAAGAGCCCTCCAACCGACATGGCGACATTAATAGATCAGGCCAAGAAGTACATCAACCTGGAAGAAGCCAACCACACATCCCAGAAGGGCATAGAGCAGAACCAGAGGGATAATCCGAAGAGGGAGGATCACAAGAAGGAGGACCACAGAAGAGACTCCAACAAGAAGAGGGCCAGGAGTCCAGAAAAGAAAACAGCACCCAAGGCTGTTTACAATTCTGGACCAAAGGAGTTCACTAACTTTACCCCTTTGAACATTACACCATATCAGGTACTCCGGCAGATTCGAGATCGGGAGAACCTGAGGTGGCTAGAACCAATCAAAAGAGATCCCAACCTTCGGGACCAAAGTAAGTATTGCAATTTCCATAAAGATCATAGACATACGACTAACTCGTGCAGGACCCTCCGATATGAGATTGAGCAGCTCATAAAGAAGGGGCGCCTTCAGGAAGTTCCTTAAGCAGGACGGAAGGCAGAACCCTCACGAAGACAAGCCTCAACAACGGCCAGACCAAAGGCCCGAAGCAGAGGCAGGAGCATAGGGAAGGACAAAACGAGCCTCAGAGGCAGAACAACCATGTCATTTATGTCCTCTATGCCGACTCCCCTATTACAGGAATGTCAAACAGGGCGAGAAAGAGATATGCTCGGGAGGCCAGGGCTGCCCCAGACGTATTGCAGATCTCCAACATTGAAAAGAGGCTCAAGCCAGCACCGGAGATCCAATTCACTGAATAGGACCTGGCAAGGGGTGCACTGCCCTCATAGTGATGCCCTCGTCATCACCCTCAAAATTGACAACTTCGAGATCAGAAGAGTCCTGGTTGACACCGGCAGCTCCGTCAATATACTGTTCCATGAGCCACTCAAACAGATGGGAATGGACCACGACGACATCAAGCCTACTACTGCCGTGATGGTAGCTTTTGATGGCAATCTCAGTGCCCCTATTGGGAAGAATCGACCTTCCTACTACTGTAGAAGAGGCAGAAGGGCAGAAGACCACCATCTCAAAGTACATGGTGTTGAACATGAAATCTCCCTACAATGTCATAATCGGGAGACCATGGTTGTACCAGATAGGGGCGGTCACCTCGACCCTCCATCAATGTCTGAAAGTATGTTCACAATCAGAATGTTTATTCTGTCAAGGGGTGCCAACCAACTTCTCGAGAGTGCCATGCCATTGCACTCAAGGAGAAAACTGTCAAATAGCAATTACAGTACACCCGGGACTGTGCAGATCCTGTTCTCTCCCACACTCCCGAGGAGGAAAGTTGCCCTTCTAGAATCGAAGAACCCTTAAGCCCAAGGGGACGGGACTAGCAGGGCCAAACCCATTGGCGAGTCTGTCAAAGTATTGGTCAGTTCAGAATCAGAAGGGCGCTATTTGTACATCGGCCCAGACCTGACACCCGCAGAGCAAGAGAAAATAATCAAGTTTCTAAAGGACAACCTCTCTATGTTTACGTGGGAGACCAAAGACATGGAGGGTATAGATCCCAATCTGATAACTCACAAGCTAATGGTGGATCCAAATCACCCACCTGTGAGACAGAAAAGAAGGCCGCTAGCCCTAGAGCGGTACCAGATCATAAACGAAGAAGTCCAGAAGCTGCTTGAAGGGGTGCCAACCAACTTCTCGAGAGTGCCATGCCATTGCACTCAAGGAGAAAACTGTCAAGTAGCAATTACAGTACACTCGGGACTGTGCAGATCCTGTTCTCTCCCACACTCCCGAAGAGGAAAGTTGCCGTTCTAGAATCGAAGAACCTCTAAGCCCAAGGGGACGGGACAGTAGGGCCAAACCCATTGGCGAGTCTATCAAAGTATTGGTCAGTTCAGAATTAGAAAGGGCGCTATTGTACATCGGCCCAGACCTGACACGCGCAGAGCAAGAGAAAATAATCAAGTTTCTAAAGGACAACCTCTCTGTGATTGCGTGGGAAACCACAGACATGGAGGGTATAGATCCCAATCTGATAACTCACAAGCTAATGGTGGATCCGGATCACCCACCTGTGAGACAGAAAAAAAGGCCGCTAGCCCTAGAGCGATACCAAATCATAAACGAAGAAGTCTAGAGGCTGCTTGAAGCCAAAATGATATGCGAAAGTGTTCTACCCCCGAGTGGCTAGCTAACACCGTCCTGGTCAAGAAGAAAAATGGCAAGTGGAGGGTCTGCGTTGATTATACAGACCTCAATAAGGCGTGCCCCAAAGACAAGCTTTCCACAGCCAAGGATAGATCAACTGGTTGACGCTACTACAGGGGCACGAACTCATGAGTTTTATGGATGCCTATTCCGAGTATAACCAAATTTAGATGTACCCTCTAGACCAGGAGAAGACAGCCTGCATAACCGAACGAGGTCTCTACTGCTATAGAGTAATGCCTTTCGGTTTGAAGAACGCTGGAGCCACATACCGGCGGTTGGTGAACAAGATGTTCAGCCCACTGCTCGGCAATACCATGGAGGTATACATTGATGATATGCTGGTCAAAAGTCTGCAGAAAGGTAGCCACCTCCAGCACTTAGCCCAGACCTTCGATATCTTAAGACAGCACAAGATGAAGCTCAACCCCTCGAAATGTACCTTCGGGGTGACGAAGGGAAAATTCTTGGGATACATTGTCTCTCAGAGGGGTATCAAAGCAGACCCCACTCAGATCCAAGCTCTAATTGGACTGAAGTCACCGAAAACCAGAAAAGATATTCAAGGCTCTGAATGGCAGAATCGCGGCACTAAGTAGATTTATCTCCAAATCCACTGATCGCTGCCTACCTTTCTTCAAAGCTCTAAAGGGCAACAAAGCTTTACAGTAGGCAGAAGAATGTGAGAAAGCTTTTCAAGAGCTGAAGGAGTATCTAGCCTCTCCAGAACTCCTGTCAAAACCAATGTAGGGAGAAAAGCTACTGTTGTACCTGGCAGTCTCTGAAAACGTGGTCAGCTCTGCATTAGTCAAACAGGATAGGGGAGCACAGAGGCCCATATTCTACAGTCAGTAGGCACTACTCGACACAAAAAAGAGATATCCAGAAGTGGAAAAGATAGCCTTCGCCTTGGTGATATCAGCTTGGAAGCTCCGACCTTATTTCCAAGCTCATCCAATTGAAATCCCAACTGCCTATCCTCTGAAGTCAATATTGAGGAAACCAGAGGTGTCAGGAAGATTGGTAAAATGGTCTGTGGAGTTAGGGGAATTTGACATATCATATGTGCCACGAAACTCCATCAAAGGGCAGGCCTTGGCTGATTTCGTTGCCAAGTTCACCCCGGTACTTTAAGACAAGACACAACTCATCGAAACTTCAGGAAACTGGCTGCTCTACATTGATGGATCGTCAACCGATCAAGGCTCAGGAGTTGGCCTGGTACTACAGTCCTCTGATGGGCTCTCGTCAGAAAAAGCAGTCAGCCTGGGATTCAAAGCTTCCAACAATGAAGCAGAATATGAAGCCCTAATCCTAGGCATGAAGTTGGTTTTGGAATGTGAGGTTCAGAACCTTAAAGTCTTCTCAGACTCCCAACTGGTGGTAAGCCAAGTCCTAGGAGAATTCTCCATTAAAGATGATAGGATGCTTCGGTACTTCCGAACTGGTGAACCACTTGAAGCATTCCTTCTAGACGTTCACTATCCAGAAAATAGAAAGAAGCCAGAACTGCAAAGCAGATGCTTTGGCAAACATGGCGTCCCGCCTTAAGTCTGAAGCAAACACCATAGTAAAAATCTCCTACCAGCTAGGACCCAGCATAAAGGAAGCCCAGGTTGCCCAAATTGCTGAACAAGCCCCAGAACTAGATGACTCCAATCCTTTAGTATCTAGAATTCGGGCTCCTCCCAGAAGACAAAAACAAAGCCAAGAGAATCCGAATCAGAGCGGCTCGGTATCTGATCCTGAACAACAAGCTTTACAGAAGGTCTTATTCTCAACCTCTGTTAAAATGCTTAGCTCCAGAAGAATCACAATATGTCCTGGCCGAAATACACGAGGGTATTTGCGAGAATCATAATGGGGGTAGAACGATAGCTCACCGAGCTCTAACTCAGGGCTATTACTGGCCTAGCATGCTAAGGCAGGCTAAGGAGTATGTCCAGAAGTGCGACAAATGCCAAAGATTTGCCCCATATCAACACCAGCCTCATCACGAGCTCATCCCAATTACTAGTCCTTGGCCCTTTGCTCAGTGGAGGATGGACATCGTAGGTCCATTACCAAAGGCCCCACCAAACAAGAAGTATCTCTTGGTATCCATCGACTACTTCTCTAAATAGGTCGAAGCTGAGCTTCTAACACATATCACAAAGAAGGAAGTTGAGAGCTTCACCTGGAAGAACATTGTTTGTAGGTTCGGTATACCACGTGTGATTATCTCTGACAATGGGACACAGTTCACTGGTAAAGGCTTCAAGAAATTCTATGAAAATCTCAACATTAGGCAACACTTTGCCTCTCCTAGGCCATCCACAAGCAAATGGGCAAGCAGAGGTCACCAACCGAACGATCCTTGATGGATTAAAGAAAAGGTTGGAGCAGGCCAAAGGAAAGTGGGCAGAGGAACTCCTAGAGTTCTTTGGGCCTACAGAATAACTAGAAGGACTCCCTACCTCAGAAACTCCCTTCTCACTGGTCTATGGTACAGAAGTAGTAATCTCGGTTGAGATCGGTATGCCAACTCTGAGGACTGAAGCCTTCGAGCAAGAATCTAATGATCAGGAGCTGATGGAAAATTTAGATTTGCTTGAAGAAATAAGGGATCAAGCCAGCATCAGGATGGAAGCCTATCAACAGAGAATGGTCAACAAATCCAAGGTGGGGCTCAAGACGGTCAGCTTTCAAGTCGGAGACTTTGTCTTAAGAAGAGTCTTTCAAAACACCAAGGATCCAACCATGGGAAAGCTGTCACCAAACTGGGAAGGCCCCTACAGAGTAATGAAGATTGTTAGGCCTACCACCTACTGGCTAGAAGACATAACTAGGAAGCCTATTCCTAGGCCGTGAAACGTGGAACATTTACGAGAGTATTATCAATAGAGATGTTTCTTTCTTTTTAATACCTCCATAGAATGTTCGTCTTTTAATGCACAGGCTTCCGGAGCCTGGTCCATCTATAATGTACAAGTCTTAGCACTTGGTCCATCTCTAATGCACAGGCCTCTAGAGCCTGGTCCATCTATAATGTACAAGTCTTAATACTTGGTCCATCTTTTAATGCACAGGCCTCTAGAGCCTGGTCCATCAATAATGCACGAGCCTCAGTGCTCAGTCCATCTATAATGCACAAGTCTTAGTACTTGGTCCATCTTTTAATGCACAGGCCTCCAGAGCCTGGTCCATCTACAATGCACAAGCCTTAGTGCTTGGTCCATCTTTTAATGCACAAGCCTCTAGAGCCTGGTCCATCTATAATGTACAAGTCTTAGCACTTGGTCCATCTCTAATGCACAGGTCTCCAGAGCCTGGTCCATCTATAATGCACAAGTCTTAGTACTTGGTCCATCTATAATGCACAAGTCTTAGTACTTGGTCTATCTTTTAATGCACAGGCCTCTAGAGCCTGGTCCATCTACAATGCACAAGCCTCAGTGCTTGGTCCATCTTTTAATGCACAGGCCTCTAGAGCCTGGTCCATCTACAATGTACAAGCCTCAGTGCTTGGTCCATCTTTTAATGCATAGGCCTCCAGAGCCTGGTCCATCTATAATGTACAAGTCTTAGCACTTGGTCCATCTCTAATGCACAGGCCTCCAGAGCCTGGTCCATCTATAATGCCCAAGTCTTAGTACTTGGTCCATCTTTTAATGCACAGGCCTCTAGAGCCTGGTCCATCTATAATACACAGGCCTTCCGAGCCTGGTCCATCTTCAATACACAGATTCTATGATCTAGTCCATCCAAAGACAGAAGTTCCAAACATCTTCAAACTAAAGTTTCCTAGATCGGAATACCTCAGAGCTGATACTTAGATTATTTGGCTTATGTACCAGCAAGCAACAAGTACTACTAGTACCGAGCAGGTTTAAAGTACTTTGATTCAAGACTTCAAGATTTATACAAGTTTCTTTGATCTACTCTTAGAATGTACAGAAAAGTTAGTCATCAGAAGTGTATGAAAAGGTGTTTTAACTCTAGGAGAGCACATTCAAATGCAAAGAACATCAGATCTGAGAAGAAGGAACTCAATTTTATTGATGATTCAGAAATTTACATCAGTACAAGAAGACTGGAAATAGAACAAGTACACAAAAGCTATAACAAAGGCATCACTACGCTTTTACGACATCATGGCTTTCTTCCTTGAATGAGAAAGGGACCCAGGTTCTAAACATCCATTATCGCCGTCGCCGGCTCCATTTGAAAGGAAGGAACCCTGAACCCCCATCTGTAGCAAGAAGCACCCAGGCCATTTCATCATCACTGTCATTGATCTCAAGACCAACGGATGATGAGGGCTCTGGGTCTCAGGAGACCTCCATTCTCTACCTTCATCTCCCTCAAAGCAGGCATGACACCCCAGCCGATTTGAGCAAGGGTCCCTGCCAAGACACAAAGGGAAGGAGGCATCCCACCTTCATCTTCATCACCAATGCTCCAAGCCTCGGTTGAATCAAGGAGGGTCCACTTCCAATCAGAGAAATCTCGACCGGATGCTAAGATGGACAAGAAGATCTTTGCCTCCTCTAATCCTTCCTTGGAGACTGAATCAAAGGGAAGGTTAACTCTCGGCCACAGTTTAATCATTCCCAACTCGGATTGAAAATCGTCAATCATCTCCGGGCAAACGGTAAGCCTCTAAAAGATATTCAAATTCTCTCCGACAGGGAACAATATGAGAGCAAAAGTAAAAAGATGGGGCGCAACCGTACATTCCTCTTTCATATATATAGACCCTCGAAACCCAAAAGTCACCCAGATGAACCGTCGCAACGGTTAAATAAAGGGTTGGCCTCGAAAACCCAAAAGACAGCTGTATAAATGAATGACGTATAAAACCGTCCTTTCGGATACTTAGATGACAAGATACAAGGCTTCCCCAAGCATACAGAACTGGTCAAGCAAACAGAGTCTGATCCACCTTTATACAAAGGCCCTCAGGCCAACATACAGACCTCTCAGGCTTGACCATTTCGTTGATCCCTGACGGACCACGTATACGACAAAAGACCATTAGTTTGGATGTATCTCAGTCCTGGTCTGAATGACTTAAGAGGCAGAAGTCTCAATCATCAGAGTGACAGACACGAGACACCGTTTCTACTACAAAACTTGGGTTCAGAACAAACTGCCCTCAGAATTCTTCAAAAATATACTCTCAATATATGTGACACAAGATCAATGTCAGATCCCTACATGTCTGATTGAAGTTGCCTTCCTATCTCATCCAAAGGGGGAGAAGCAATCAGAACTAGTCTACAATCATTGTCTTATCGCAACTACAGTTCGGAAGACAACTGCCAACTGTTGAAAGCTGATCTGGAGGGATCCAGAACAGCCTCACTTGCAGCAGTTTCTCACATCAAACACAAATTCAAAAGAAATACTACATGGGTCAACCAAGCACCAGAGAAATGGGATGAAGACATTTGAGGAAGGAAAAACTTGTTTCATTCAAGAAGTCTGTTACACTAAAGTTCAAAAAAAAAAAAAAAAAAACAACAACAAAAAACCTAAACTAAGCATATTTCCTAAGCCTGATCAGCAGAGGCATGGCTCAACGGTTAGGGGAAGGATCGACAGGAGCAGCATCAACCGTCTCACTCGGGACGACAACCTCAGTGGGATTGGCAGGGAGAACGTCGACCACCTCGCTCGGAACGGCAACCTCGGGAGGGGTAACCCTTGGAGGCACAATCGAGGATATGTTGAAATCGAGAAATTTGGCAAGGAACCTAGTTTGAAAGTTGTTAAAGCCGAACATGATCAGGGTGTTGGCCATTCCTTCCAGTTCCATCTTCATCTCCATCTCGTTATCCAGCTTGGCCTGCTCCACTGCATCCTCAAGCTTTTGATTGTATTGATACCGCATGCCGTCCATCTCCCTCTGCAGCCTCTTTGCCTGTTGAATGGCAAGGTTCTTCTCTGACTCCATGACGACCAAAGAATTCTGTGACTCCTTCAGCTTCTTTGCAGAGTCATGAGCCTCCGACTGAGCAGTACCAAGTTGAAGCCTGAGATTGTCCAGCTCGGCCTGAAGTCTTATCAACCTCCTCTGAAGGGGGAGATACCTCCATCAGAGCAGAAAGGGTGTGCAGGGTCTGCAGTGTACAAAGAAAATAGTTCAGTACCCAGCCAAAACACTTGGAAAAAAGGAAAAGAGATAAAAACCCGAAGAACTTACCTTGACCTGAAGAGAAGCCAGGTCAGCAAGAAGCTTCTCCGACTTCTGGGGCCTAGCTTTGATTGAGCCTTTGGCCCAAAACTCCCTCAGAATCTTTTTGGCCCCTTGATTTACAGCACCAGGGGCCACCGAGGATGACGCCTCCTTGCCCGCTTGTTTGGATGGGGCTGGGGGGACCACAGAAATGGGGGCAGGTGTCTCTCTCTCCCCCTCAGTGGGTTCAGGAGAGATCGAAAGTATCCTCCATATTTTCCTCTGGACGGGAGGGTCCACTGAGGAGGAAGCCTCCCCTACTGCCACAGATGAAGATGGCTCGGTCTCCCACCTTGCCATCATATCCTTTGCAAGCTCCTCAACACTTTCTCTGGCAGCCATCAACTTATCAGGGTTAACAATGGAGGAATGGTCTCGGTTGCTGGGCTGTAAACATTTCTTGTATTGCTCTTGAATCGCGGGAGAGAAGCTCGGTCTCTTCCACACACTCCTAACTGCACAAAAGATACAGAGATTAATCAGCTTGGTAATTGGTGTACAAAATGAAATCAAAGCAGCCACGGAAAATTTGGGCCTCACCCTTTCGCCCAGTGGTTCGAGGGAATGTTGAGAATTGGCCTTGGAAGTCCTTGTATTCCCATCCTCCTTTATTGAAAAAATACCACTTCTTCCAGGTCTTGTTAGAAGAAGGCACAGAAGTAAGGGGTCTGAACCCACTATCAAAAGACATAGAATAAAGGCCTTCCGCCCTCATGTATTTTAGATCCATATTACTACGGATCAGGTCAAGGGACACGTCGACATTATTCATATGCCCCAACACTATGAAACTTAACAGATGTCTCCAACTATTAAGGTTCAAGTCTATAGGGCAAAGGTTGAACCAACAGAAGAATTGTTTTACAAGGTCAGGTAGGGGGAGTGTTAGTCCCATTTCAAACCAAGCCAAATAGGCACAGATTTCCCCCGCTCTAACATCGCGTGGGCGATCCAGAGGGTCCGGGGACCCTAAAAGTAACATTTGAAGGGAGATTGAATTTCTCCCACAACTCTACCAACATCTTCTTAGTAATCGCACTCTCACCCTCCTCTCTATGGACAGATCGACCAGAGGTCTCACCAGCCTTATTCGGGGGCTCATCGAATGCGTCAACTATCCTAACCCCCGGACTAGAGGGGGGCTCTACCAAACTATTCTCAGCATCATTAACGGAAGGAAGATTCACTAGTTGCAGTTGAGGAATGGTCCTAGAAGAACTGCCCGAACCAGAAGGTGACTCAGGGCCAGACATGGCGAACAAGAGAAAGTAACGAAGCAAATGAAAGGGAATGTAAAAGGGGGCTAAAATCAAACCTGAAATCAATAAAGGCTATGAACACCGGATATCCTTCAACCTTCAAAATATGTCAAATGGCGGTGGCAGTCTCTGGTACTGTAGAAGCAAGTGCAAAAGAAAGGCATAAAAGTCCTTTCCCCCTCTTTATATACACATTCAAAATATGAACCTCCCAAGACGATTCGACACAACGGATTGAAAGTAATGATGGCTTCTCAAGTATCGACTGCGCAATAAATGACCCATTAAACTGACGTCGCGAGAAATGGAGAAACAAAACGTGTGACTCTTCATAAAGCCCATAACCCTAGTTATGCCCTAGCTCTTAACTAAGGCTCCGGGGGGGGGGGGGGGAGTAGCTGATATACCATAAACAGACACACCAATCACCTTGAGACATGTGTGCTTACAAAACCGATAAACTCGGTCATACAGAGCAGTCACAGTCTTCAGGGCATTCTCATGTACATATCCTATAGAGCGATAAACTCGGTCATACAGAGCAAGGCGAAGCCTCCAGGGCATTCTAATGCACATACCCTTCCAGACCTTATGCTCTGGGACAATATTCACTCAGTATTTCATATGGTTCCGACCCTATGGTTTCCTTAACAATTGCCGAGCAGGGAATAAGGAAACAGTCTTCAACACGGAAACAGTCTTCAACAAGGAAACTACTATCTATGATTATCTCTATCTTACGATACGATACAATACTCCACAAGGTAACTGCAATCTCCGATGATCAAATCCCTATATTCATGGCTCCGAATCATAATCAACTTAGGAAGGCCACGGTCTATAAATCAAACCCTAAATGTACGCTTTATCTTCATGCTCATTCTTTGGCTTTCAATACAGTCTTTTCAATTCAGTTTACTTACTTAAGCATCGGAGCAGGCTACCGCTGGAGCCAATCCGATGGTCCTCTGATCTCCCCTTTTTGAGTGTTCTACAGGTCGCGGAGCCCAGATTTATTGCGAGCCGAAAAGTACAGCATCATAAAGCTAAGACAGTATTTTAGACTTTTGTAAGAGGTGGTGTTAGATTTTGTAAGGAATGGTCCAATTGGGTTGGGGACTCTATTTCACCTCCATTTCTCTCGCAAGTAAACAAAAAAAAAATTATCTCTAATGTCTGGAGGTCCTCCATTTCAAGGAACACAAAAGCATAAAATAAATAAAGCAATTGTTTTAAGTCTTACTTAAAAATAAGATCTCAAATTTTTATACTAGAATATAATCAAGTTAGAAGTCTAAGATTAATAAAAGTCTAACTCTAAGACCCATTATACTATAGTATAATTAAGTTAGAAGTCTAAAATTAATAAAAGTCTAACTCTAAGACTCAAATTTTATGAATTTATAGTATAATTAAATTAAAAGTTTAAGTTTAATAAAAATCAAACACTATTAAAAGGCCTCATAAGACTCCATAAAAAAAAAAAATCCTTAATTCTATTAATAAAGTTTTATTCGAATTTTAATCTAATATTTTATTACTATCTATTTAGATAAAGAAAATTCTGTAAAAGCACTATTATTATTAGAGTTTCATTTAATATATACCTTTCTCATGTTGAAAATAATTAAATTTTATATAACAAAAATAAATATAATATATATAATAAAATAAAAAATTATATTAATATTTAAAAGGACCACATTTAGAGTTGTTCCTTTTATCGCTTTAGGCCTCTAATTGTTTAGAGTCGGCCCTGCTCTATTTCATGAGAAATGGAGAGACTTCCAATTCAGTTCGATCACATTAAATAATGATGTGAAATAATTGTCTTAATGAATAATTTATCTACATTATTAAAAATTTATTGGATTTAATTCGAATTTGATAACCCTTTAGTTAAAGGAATTTGATATAAATTAAACTAATCTAGTCCGATTATATATAATATGTAGTGTAAATTACACTGACCTCTCCTAAGATAAAATAAAATTACACATATACCCTTGTTGTTTGAAAAATTACTCTAACCTCTCCCGTAATATTTCATAAATTTTAATATAAAAATAAATAAGAAAGTAGAAATATTTAATTTGCATGATAATAATAAGAAATAACAAACAAATAAGGTAAAAAAACTTTAATAAAAGAGTGTGTGTGTGTGTGTGTGTGTGTGATGTACATGTTGTTTAGAAACTTTAGTAATTGTAATTAAACTTGTGTGTTTAAGCCTTTGGATGTGTTAATATATGATTCTATTTCTAGTTGCGAATGTTGTTAGGAGGAACAAGCCGAGGAAGAAGGAATTGCTTCACAGATGTTGATTCCAAGGTTGAGGAGTTACTCGGAATGCTGCCAAGATATCAGTATCTTTGGTTTCATAGTCAAAAGTATAATAAGTCAATTTGTAATCTTTAACACCAACTTTGAATCCGACACTTGAGATGTTGGAAATAAAAATGAAGTGGTTTGGAAGCATGTAGGATGTGTGTGATTAAAGGTGGATGAAGTATATCAAATTTCTAAGTATTAAATTTAGGTTTTGAAAAGTTTGTTCACATGAGAGTCCCATTCATTTGAACAACCAAATTAGAAAGCGAAGGTTAAGAAAATTTTGGGGTGTCATTCGAAAGCGGCCCACCGTCATTTGAATGACCAAACAACAGAAACTCGTATCATGATTTTTAAAAGCTTTCCTCTTCTCACTTTTTCTATTTCATCTTTTCTCCTCTTCTCTCAAGTCAAAAAAAAAAAAAAAAGAGCCTAGGGTTTCTACTACTCCATCTTTATCTTTTAAAAATCTCAAGATTGAAGTTCACAAAATTTTCCTACTACAACAATTCATCATTTGGAAGATCTCTCACCATCTTGAAAGAATGATCGGGAAGAACACAAAAGAAGAACAAAATAAGCACAATAAGATCTTATTAAGATTTCAAGCTTGCTCTCGCTTGCCTTGAACTTATAGAAGGCATCCGCTTTTATAAGCATGGGGAGTATACATTATTCACCTAACAAGAAAGTTAGTTAAAACTAACCAAACTATTAGGTAAAGAGTACTTAACTTTCATTATGTTACAACTTTACCTAACTTTCAAACCAGACTTTCAAATCATACTTAACTTTACTTTTTAAAAAAGAGACTTTAACACAACCCAACAAAATACTATTACATACTTTTATACAACTTTTTTCACACAGCTTTATTTATAACATAGATACGATAAGATACTATCAGTTTTCAGCCAAAGATAAGGATAAGCATGTTAGGGTGTCTGTTGTCCGTATTAGTCTGAATCATCAAATGATTCATTGTTACTGGGGTCATCAAAATCATATAAAATATATCCATGGGCAGATAATTTCCAAAGATACGGACGAAGGTGTACTCGATATAAAGGATGATCACTGTCACTAACATCCCAAGAGTATTGGTCATGAAACTAGGCAAGGAGTTCTTAGATTTCTTGGCAAAATGATTCAAGATAGATGTCTTGGTTATGCCAGTTTGAGGTTTCCCAGTGGAGCAGAGCTGAAGGAACTCGTGCTGGGTCAATACAGTTTACCATGTAGAGTTGTATCTGGTGGCCAAGGAATAATGATGGAATTGTGAAATTCATCTTATGTTCATGTCCATAAAGAATCATGTTGTGGTATGTCTTATGGACCAAAAAACCTTTATAATGGTCTTAAATAATGTGTCTGGATGAAAATATGACCATGGGATATAACTAGGGAGAATATCTGAATTTGTCTTACCAAAAAGAAATGTTTCCAAACAGATCTAGCCATTTAAGCAACCGAATATTTTTTTTCCTCAAATTATTGAATTGACTTTGGGCCAAGTATCTAATGATGGAAGTTTTTTCAATGATGTTGATATGATAAAGATCTATGAGATACCAAAGAAGGAGATGCGCTTCTAAAGGAAAATGGAAATAGAACTTAGGGTTGGATTTCCAAGCGAGTAAGGAAAGGGTAAACGAGATGGTATGGAATACCCCATATTAGTCCTACATATAACCCATATTGATAGATGTCCAGTCGTAAAAACCGATGCAGCATGCAATCACTTCTATGGGTAAGAATGAGCTCAATAAGATGCTACAAAAGATGATCAGGAAAATTATGAGGTTCAAAACGCGCAATCATAGGAAAAATGGTTGAAGATTCTGTCACCAAATTAATTTCCCTTTTGATGCGGGAAAGAAAATCTAGGAGAACATTGTTCTTTCCTTTGATATAAATAGCATCAAAGCTCCATTCTGAAAACCAATATGCCCATCGAAGAAGTTGAGATGGTGGTAAATCCTTTTGCTTGAACCTGGAGCATTTTGTGAAAACTCATAAGATCTGTTTCAATGAGGAAATGATGGCCAATTAAATGAAACTTGAACTTGTCAATACTCCTTTTGATAACAAGGATTTCTTTATAGGTAGAGTGATATTGAAGTTCAGAAGGACTAAATGTACCACTCTTGTGTGCATAAATTTTTCTTTGTTTAGGAGAAATTTCTTCAAAGAGAACAACACCCCAAAAATAATCAGAAGCATCAGTTTGTAGAATTCTCTTCCCTATGGAAGGAATCTAGAGGGGTGGAAGAGTCAATGCCTTTAATTAGCAAACAACTTTGGTACAATTATCACTCTATGGTGGAGCATTTTTCTTTAATTGAGAAAATAAAGGATTTTTGTAGCGGGCCAACTTAGAGATGAAGTCAGCCATGTAATTGACTATGCTAAGAAATTGTTGGGCCTATTTGAATTAGAGGTTGGCATCAGAAAAATGTTCAAGTTAGCTGGCTATATGAGGCTGAAGGCTATATTGTCCCTTTGAAATATTCATGCCCGAAGAAATCAATAGTAGACTAGGCCAATATTCAGTTTTCTTTTCAAAGAGCATGATGTCGTGTTCTTGCATAAGACAATGGAAACGAGACAAAAGGGCAGCATGTAAATCTTCGACTAAGGAGAAGAGTAAGATATAATCAATGTAAATCAAGGCTAATGATAGAATTGGTTCAAAGATTATAGTCATAGCCTTCCGGAACAAAGAAGGAGTAGTTTTAAGACCAAAAGGCATTACAATCTATTGAAAGTGATGGTCAGGGATGCAGAATCCTTTTTTGGGTCTTTCTTTTCAATGGATGCCTAGTTGCCAGAAACCTACTTTGAGGTCAAATTAATTAGCAGCGATAGGTTAGAGAAAAGGGCATGTCTTTATAGGAAGAGGAAATTTTTCATCTTGTAGGAAATGATTGAAAGGCTGGTAATTGATCACTAGGCAAAGTTTCCCTCTAACTTGTTTTGCTTTTTTATTTACATAAAAGGCTTTACATGCCCACTGGTAGGTGGGTTCCACCAATCCTTCTTTTATTCAACTGGTAGTAGTTTTGCAATGGCCAGATGATAATGATCGGGGTTCATTCCATGATGATTGGCTTTGGTCGGGTTAATAACTTCATTTTTCTTGAAAGGTAAATAGATGAATAACTTGGAATTTTGCCAAAGAGGATGGGAGTATTTGGTGTGGAACTAAGAGTGAGATTCTACATAAGAGGTTTGGATAATGGTTTGATGAATGGTTGATAGGGTTTCTAAGGAGAAGAGGTTTGATTGGGAAGTCCACTGGTAGCAGATAGTTTTTGAACTTCAATCCTTTTGGAAGCCATGACATTTTTGCAAGAGATTGGAGAATATCAAACCCAATGAGAAGATCTTTGCCATGAAGATCGGAACTATAAACCTGATGTTTGATGATATATCCGAGAAAAGATGGATGAAAATAGTTTTTCTTACCAAGTTTTTGACAAAGCTATCTCCATTCGTTGCTTTAAAGAGTCTAAAATAAGAGTTCAAATGAGATCGAGGTAAGATAGATGGATTTAGAATAGAAGTTACAGCTCTTATATTGAAGAAGGTGATAACTGGGATGGGTTTCTCATTTTTTTTTTTCCGTGAGAAATTTGGATTTTTACAAGAGGCTGGATTAAAAGAGTTGGTGTCTCCGGATCTTAGGGATCCAAAGAATGGATTTCCTCATATGGGTGAAAATCAAGATAAGATTCTTTAAAATCATAAGAATCATCTTTGTCAGACTAGTCAGTCAGGAAGTGTTAGAGCAAGAATGGTGTATGACGTTGGTTTATCTTGTAGAGAAAAAAATGATTCAACATCTGCATCATCAAGATTTTTAATCTGGGAAAGAGATTTGATAACTTTTTCTCTAGGGCTTCTTATGGCATTACTTGGCACACTGACCTCTCTTCTGATAGATGTAGCATCTATCGGTGCGTCTTTTCTCTCGAAACTTTTGCTTATTAAAATATTGCCATTTTTTGTGCTTTGAAGATGACTCAGATGACTTCCTTATAGATTTCCATTTCTAGAAATCTTTAGATTTTCTAGAATTCCTACATGAGCATTTTTGGTCTTTGCATTTGATGAGCAAGTCAAGACGGTCACAATCTTTGCCAAGAATTTTGCCTTGCTCTTCAAGGTGTTGGAGAAATTTTTTGTGATTACACAACTTTTCAAGAGTGGCCATGATGCTCTAGTAAATCTCACCCAGAGAGACTTAAGAAAGTTATTTTCCTTTGGTGTGGAGAAGACGAGGGGTTTCATTGCCTAAGAGGCTTTGGAAAAGAGTTAAGAAGTGCCTGCTTGAGATTAACATCATCAATACCATCCAAATAGTAAAAAAAATTGGACATGCAATCATAAAGTTTTTCTAGGTCTTTTCGCTGATAAGAAAAGCATCTCATATTCAAATAATTTTCTCGAACCTAGGCCTTTTGGAGATTAGAGAAGCCAAGAAATTCATTGTAGGAGTATCTCAACGAATTGATCAATGAAAGGAATTTGTTTGAGTTGAAACTACCTATATTCTTTCAATGAGATATACCACTGACATAATCTACCATGAAACTATGCCACACACTTGGTAATTACAACATTAATAGTAGCTCTAGGTTAGAGAAGTTCAATTGTGCACCAAGTATGAATTTCATAAATCTTATCAAGTCATTTTGAGGGAAGAACTTCATAAAAAGGGAATCCTTTAGAGATAGGATTTTGGAACTGAGATGGTTTAGGCTATTGAGGTTGAGGTACCAAAATTTCTAGATCATCATCATCCTCAATGACAAGCTCTGGATTTTCAAGGTGCATCATATGTATATGGGGGAAACTTGAGTTATTTGAGTGATGCGACTCAAGATCTGAGTTAGAAAAGGAATTTGATTCTGAGGATGTAGAAGAGATATGGCTAACAAAATAGGTAGGTGATTGGTTTAGCAAGCTGGCCATAGTACGGAGGAGGTTAGAGATGGGGTTGGGAAAAGGTGGTGGAGATGGTTGTTCAAAAATTGTCCCAACGAGCAACTGTTGAGGTTGTTTATTTTTTGGTCCTAGAGAAGCATGAACTTGAGATGAAGAAAGGTCTTTGGTCAATAGATGGCTAGAAAGATGGTGGAGGTGAAGTAGGGGGTTTTTGCTTGGATTTTGGAGTCGGGGGAACAGGTAGAAAGTTGACTGAATTAAATATTCCACTAGACTCAAATGAAGTTAGTCAGAAAAGTGGCTGTGTCACAGTAGGTAGAGTAGTAAGTCCATATCTAGGAAGAAGAGAGAAAGGGTCCAATAAAGACTATTATTACCATTGTTGGATTTGATTCTAGTCTTGTAAGGATTTCAACTGAAGTTTCAAGCTCAGCATTTTCGCTTCCTTTTGGGAAAATGTAGCACTGGAGGTGTTTGAAGTATGGGTCATATGCACCAATTCTTGGTGTAAGGCCTATATTTGTTGTTGAATATCAAGAATAAGAAATTCTGAAGTAGAAACCTTCTTATCCAAATGTGTTTGAGAAGCTTCAATTCACTTGAAAATAGTGTTTTGAGCTTGGGCATTTGTAGATTGCCAATTCAAAATTGCTTCTACTACAGAGATGGATTTTTTAGTTTCATTAGAGTTGATTGTTATGGGATTCAAAATCTTCTAGGTATGGAGTGTTTGATCTAATTGGGTTTCAAACTCCAATGGTGGAAAATCTTCTTCAATAAATTGAGAAGGAAGATCTAAACAAGTAACATTTCAATGGCTATTGTTGAGGTTTGGAAAAATTATTCCTCAAGGATTTACAAGGAGAAGGAACATTAATCTTCAATTTCTAGTTTTCGTAATATATGACATAATAGTCAAATTTTTTGGAAGGTTCTACGAGTAAGTCAACCAAGGGATCTCCAGCTTCATATCCTTCTGTTAACTTTTGTTGTGAAGTTTTCTTCTTTCTACGAGAAGATGTGTCATCATCATGACAGCTGTAGTAACAATCATCACAATCATTGGATTATCAAAAAAAAAATAACGATCATCACAATCACAGAGATCAAAGTATTTATAGCCTGTGTCAGGGTTTAAGAAAAAATATACTAGATCTCCATTGGATTGAAATGAATGAATCGAGATAGGCTGGATCATGTTGATCTCTGTAAGGAAAATGTTGGAAGTTGATGGTTGAGTTTCCTTGGGGAAAACAATTTCAACAGTGCCATATGCTTGAGTAATAAAAATCAGATCTGTAGACTGAACATGTTTGGCTGATCGACAACTATTCTCATAATTAGTCACCCATGAAGATAGGAGTAACTTTATGAGTTCGATTTGAGAAATCTGGCAGGGAACATGAGTGCAAGAAATTTGTTGGTTAGAGTAGACTATGACGCAAAGAGTGTTGTTAAAAGATAGGAGGATCATGTTAAAGGTATGATTTTAGAGTCGGTAGGCCATTTAGTGGTGAAGAGTTGCACCATAAGTGTTAGGCATCTGAGAGGCTCCTTCAATATGGACTTGTACTTTCAAAGTAGAAAGCAAATTAGGATCAGTAAAAGGCACATTAAAGTTAGGGAAGAAATTTAAGAGGACAGTTCCTACATTGAAGAGTAGTTTGAACTGTTGCTATGCAAGTACACTCATTTCAATAATTTGGTATCTAGAAGAGCTATTCATAAAACAACTGAAAGTCCTTTGTTTCCATGAAAGGTTAAGGCTATTCGAATTGCGCCAAAATTAAGGTGAGTGAATCCTTGTTGCTTCCAAAGAGGAAGTTGTTCCAGTGGTAAGTCAAAAGTGAACAAATGCTTATTTTCGGTAGCAGGGATTAAACATTAATCAAAGTGAGAAGCCTGGACATATTCTTTAACAGATCAAAGAGGGGTGGGAGAGGGGAAAAGAGTTGTTTAATAGTTCTAGTAATAGAAATAGTAGGTTTCGAGAAAGCATGGTAAGGGTTTAGAAGAGGTAGATCAGTAACTAGGACTTTATTATCTTCAGAGATATACTCAAACATATATAAATACTCAAACTTAGTAAGGAATTGTGGGGAGAGCTTAGAGACATAGGATCCTAAGTGCCTGGGTCAACCGAAAGCTCGATTCTATCTGACAAAGAGCTTTTTTTGAGTGAACTCATTTAAAGATTATAGCCTTGATTTTCTAGTACGTAATATCAACAATCAGATACTTCATAACCTTAATGGTTAAATACTTAACTTGATTTAGTTACTGTAATAATTCTCATAGGAGTATGAAACTGAGACAATCACAAAGTTTCAAGGTACTACATCTTATTAGGAAATATTATCTTGACTAAATCTACACACAATAGATGATCTACACTTAGTAGATGCACTGCTGAGAAGTTTTTGATGTGGAGGATCCACTGAATGGCAACCATAGATCATACGCTTCAAAGCATGAAGTAAACATTGTGATAATCTGTAAAAGGAAAATCAAGAAGAAAAGTTTAAGCCAACATGGCTCTGATATAAAAATAAGAAACTACAAAGGAGGTACAACCACTAAGGAGAAAGAATCAGGAAGAACACAAAATAAGCGCATTAAGGCTTTATTAAGATTTCAGGCTTGCTCTAGGCTTGCCTTGAACTTACATTTCAAGGGATTTCACAAAGATCCGAAGGTAAAATTTTAAACTTGCTTTTCCTCTTCAAATTTCTCAAATCCCTCATGAATTTAGGTCCTTTAGATAAAGTTAATGGTGTTTTTCTTTTCTTAGAGTGTAGGAGCATGGATTGAGAGTAAGGTTTTGGAATCTCTCTTTTCTCTCTCTATACAACACAATTCTAATTTTTCTCAAGCTTTAAGGTGGGAATTTCTAACCTAGGTTAAAGGTTGGGAATTTTCATAAAGACATCATAGATTTTATTTCATTTTATGATAGAGATATTAAATGTCATGTATTTGTATTATCTTTCCATATCCTTGTTGATGGTTGATAGAAATATTATTGTCTCTTGATGTGATTATAACTTAGAATGTAAATGTTATCTCCTTGGAATTTTTGGAACTTGTGAGGTTATTGATGCTATGGATGAGAATGAGATGAAAGGTTTGGATGAGGAAATAGAAATAGTTGAGAGTGTAATGAGATTACGCTACTACCTGGGGATTTATTGTAACAGGGATGGTGTTTTCCTTCAGCTTTGAAACGTAAACCCATGTGGGTGGTGGTGCATTGCCAACAGGTTAGTAGCTTGTGAAGCGCCAGGCTTACCGGGGGCCATTAGTTGATTAGAATCAGTATGTTGAGATACGAAATGAGAGAAATAGAGTTAGAATTCGATTTACAATTATGTGATATACACTTATAATTACTTTGTGATTTTTGTGATGTTTATTTACACTTATTATTCATTGTCTCTCTCATGTAATTAACTTGATTATTTGAATCATTGAAAATTTAATAAATATCTTGATTGTTGATGTATATATGTTTGTAGGCTGCTTGACACTACAAATGTCACATGCCTACTTTTTACACCACCTTAACTTATGCAAGTAATGACAAGGGGTAGATGACTTGACGATGGGGACTTGAAGAAAATATCTTTTGCTTATTTTTGGATGTAATTGACCCTTAGGTCTCATTGATGTAAATGTTAAGGCTATGGAAATCAAAGCTTATATTTTTTGTATATAAACAAGGATGTGCCTAAAAGTAGTGATGTTGCAAACTTTTGATGTATGAAAAACTATGACATAGTGAATACAACTCCTTGATTAAATGTATGTCGAGTGATTTTTAATAATGGTAAATGGAACACAGTGAAATGGATATGTATGTTATAAAAACTCAAGTGAAAACAGGTTAATTAAAGAATGAATGAAGGCTCACAGGAATTATTTATGTAGTTTGACCTTGTTCCACAAGGTTACCTTTGGGTCTTTGGGATACAGGGCATGAAAGAATGGTATTAGAACTCTAGGTTTAGAATACCTAGGGATGATGGGATATGGTGACACTAAATACTTAAATAAAATTGAAAGAGATTGAGTTGCTTTAAACCTTGTGATGAATATTTTGCATCATTTGAAATGTGAAGTGCATTGCATTATTTTCGACGCGACCGTATTTGATTTTGTCGATTGTTAAATGATTAAAATGTCATTATAAATTGTTGGAGTGTTGGCATGAGTATTGACTTGGGTGCATGATGTAATGCCAATTTGTTTAAATGTTTAAATGTGTTTGTTCTAATGTGCATCAGGTTACTTGGTATATCATTGAGGTATAAGCATCTAGAAAGACAAATGTCACAACCCAAAATTTGAGGTAGTGACAAAAAGGTCATTTGACCCTGATTGGAGGTGATGCACTAGATCAACTGTATTTAAGTGTAAAAAATACAAGCCATTTTTTTGCACAAAACATTTCCTTTATTAATTGAATTTGTTTCATTACCGTGATTGTACTTGTTAAAGTCCCGTAGCAAAATTAAATAAAATTAATTATCCTTAGGTACAATTGTATAAAAATTGTTTTCCAATAACATGTAACAAGGTTAGTGTTCGGAGCTAACTCTAACAGTCCAATATATACAACATATATAATGTAATCGAAAAACGGTATAAACATCCTTTATAATACAAATGAATAAATTACATTAATGTAAAATCAAATATTACTATGGTCTTTGTCCATCTTCGTAATGCTCTAACAATTGTCATCTACTAGCCCAGGTACTTGTCATTCCCATGAACAATATGGGTGAGCCATAATGCTCAATAGAGTTTTCCAAAACTACACAAGCATGCAACATGTAAAAACTAATGCAAATATGAAAAGGACAATCTCTGATATCCAGTATACAACACAGACACCCAACAAGCATTATATAACAACCCATAGGTACAAGTTCATTAATCAACATGATACAATATTTTGCTTAGATATTTATCCTAGAAGGAGGGGTGAATATGGTATTGCAAATATTAGTTTCTTTTAGGAACTTTAAATATGAAAGTTGTAAATGCACAAATAAATAAACAATAGAGAGAAAGCAAACACAATAGTTTTATGAGGTTCGAAGAAATTCCTACGTCGTCGACTCAAGCATCCCCACTTGAGTTTTTTCACTATTGTGATTCTCCTTGCAAGTGGAGGACCAAACATTTATAATGCAATGATCGCAACCCTCTTATCCTAACAAAATATACCATTTTGCCTCACTGGGTAACACCTACCCACAACTCTCATCGCAAATGAGATGATACAAAGATGTTTACCAAATAGCACACCCTTTTAGAGTAGTTTTGGTGCAATAAGATACTCATTCTCTATAGATAGATCAGTTATAAGCTTAAAATATTTAAAGATGAATAGAACTTTTAGATCTAGAGTTTTAATATTTGAAGTCCAAAGTCAAGAGTGAAGATGTAGAAGTGTAAACATGAAAAAGATTGCATAGAAGGCTCTAGAGAATCTTTATTTATAGCCCTTAAAAGAATATGTCCGTTATTTTTTAGAAAGAGTCATTTTTCCCCTTTTTGTCTATTTAAAATTTAAATTTGCGATTGCTAGATCGATAGATTCAGTTGACTAAATCATTAACCACTCGACTGGATAGAGGACTAGTCGACTGAATAGGTCAATTGAATTGTCCAGAGGATTTGAGGTTCAGTTGTCCAAGAACAATCAATCGACTGATGTTTTGGATCAGTCAATTGGTTCTGATGTATACTATTTTTAGCCTTTGAAAAATAATTGACTGATTCTCCTTAGAGGTTGACTGATTTGAATAGTGAGTCTTTAAGCTATTTTGTAAAAGGTCACTTAATCGACTGGTTTGATCAGTGTAAGAATAAACCTTTAAGAATCAGTCGACTAGTTCATGAACTGGTCGACTAGTTTGGACAGTGAGTGTCTTCTAACTTATTTTTCTCAGTGTACATTTATCAAAACCTTTTGATTTTCCAAAACGTAAGGTTTGACATTTGTTTTTGTTTTGAAAAACCACTTGAGGTTAGTTCGTAGACAATTATTTTTAAATAGTTAAGAACTTACGAACGATGATCAATCTAATCCTAAATCATTCAAAATCTAAAATAAAAAAGTAAAAGTCTTCACTTGACTTGTCTAGAATCCTTGGGCTAGAATGTGTCCATTTCCTTGATTCAACATGAGAGCATTCCACACGATTTGATTCTTATCTTGAAGTATGTTCTTGAATGGAACTCCTTATCTTGATCGACTTGTCATTTCTTGGTCACCATTCTTCTTTGACCTAAATGACCTATTTGCATTGTCACTTATGTCACGACCCGAAATCCACCCTATGGGGATCTCGTGTCGTGGGGCCGACCCGAAGGCCGTCCCTACTTTTTCCATTCCTGTATCATAGTGCTAATATGCAGTGTAATAAAAATTTTAAACAATGAACAGCGGAAGTCTTTATCAATTACAGTAATCCAGCGGAAGTCTTTTAAATACATGACATAGTTCTACATAAAACAAAATGAGAACTGAATGTAACCAGCACCCGGGGGTGGTGAATACATGGGAGAACTAACATAGACTGATACAGTACTTCAAAATGTCCCCCTACGCGCTGAGACTCCTACTGGGGTCTCGCAGTGTCATCACCTGAAATGGGGGGTAAGTAGGATGGAATGAGCTATGAAGCTCAGCAAGTAAACCAGATCTCCGACACTGGTATCGATGATTATAAAGAACATGAGTCCATGAATAAAAATATGATAGCCAATCATAAGAAGTAAGATGTTGTGATAGCCAATGAGAACAGTTGCCATGATGGCCAATAAATAGTGGGGCACAATATACAATCAAGAGTAATGAATAAGCAGTGATAAGGATTTCTCAACAATAACCTGTCACAATAAAAGTACTGCCACAATAAAACGATTTCAATCAAACCAATGAACAACGTAAGATAACCCATAAGAAACAGTAATCCATAAGGAACAGTAACCATTCAACAATATATCCATAACAATAATCCAATCGAGATGCTTATAATCTGTAGTAGGGGATGGCAGTCCCTCTTCGTATTTCGAGGCCCGGCATACCTCTCAGTTAAACTCACATCTTTTGCCACACGTCCGTTCACGGACTAGTTCATCACAGAAGCATCGGATGGATATTGTGACTGAGCACAATTCCAGCATTTATAAACATAGCATGATCATTTGTGATTCCATAGGAGTATGAAAATGGAATATCATATATACAGTAAAGCATAACAGTAAGCCTTTCAGGCACGGTTCAATATGATAACAATAGCACAATAGTCAATCAATGTCCACAAGATAGAACAATATCACATTGTGGATAGCAATAACATGAAGTACTTTCAAGAGTACAAGTTTGGCAGTAAGGAATAAACTTGGCTTTAGAAACACCACATGGAAGAGAAAGTGATCCACTTACCTCTATCGTGATTCTAGATCAGGAATCCGTGAGTGTACCTTTGCCTTTCGAGTTTCCTATATATCAGTGAATACGTTTCAGAATCAATGCTATTCATCAAATTTTATACCTTTCTATCATAAGTATTTCAAATACTAATTTAGACTTTACCATTGATTCCGGAACGCCGAAGAAAGTCGGTTTAGGCTTTCGCGGAATTCCATTTGGACTTTTGTACTAAAAAGGGCAAAATGGTCATTTTGCACTTTTACGGTATTTTATCCTTCGGGGTTCCGTCTCGTAAAACAGACCCCACCATTGGACTTAGAACGTCCGAGATAATAAGTTTTGACTATTCATTGGTATCGTTTGGACTTTGTTTAACCTATATTTGGAATAGGGGCATTTTTGAAAAATTAATATTTTATTAATTTTTCCTGTTTGGGCCTTAGTGGAATTTCTTAAAACATTTGGGGCCGGTTCATAATTTCCAAAACCTACGGTCTGAACCAGTTGGTTCAGAACTAAAAACCCTAAACCGGTCTGCCCCTCCCCTGAACCAAACGGTTCAGTCTATTTCAGAGAACCGGATTCCAATATCCTGGTTCTTATCCTATCCCAATTTCGGTTAACCTTATAACCCAATTCCAATTTACTATCCGTGTAACCAAACAGCCCAAATCCATTTAAATTAAAAACCCAAACGACATAGTTTCATGCCCTATCTCATATCGGGTCGGGTCCCGACCAGATCCAAACCCGGACCCGTTTCAGTTTTGACCCGATAGCCCCCATGACTTTCCGGTCGTCTTCCCTACTGCTCCGGTAGGGTTCCGATGGTGCACAGTCACCTTCTCCGGCGACGGTGACCTAGTTTCAGTGAGATTTTAACCCGTTTTAAATGTCATTCCCCTCCATTTTTCATGTAGATCTTCATTCTAACCTTAGATTTCAATTTAACCTATTAGTTCTTCACGAAATAGAGAAAAACCGTGGCTCCGGCCAACTGTTCTTTCTCTATTTCATGCTTGTTTACCCACTGTTTCGACCCCTAATCGTTTCTAATAGTTTTCTGCACTTCATAGGATAATTCTTGGGTCGATTAAACAAGGTTTAATACATGAAATGTCAAATGGTCGATTATTCTCTATAACCTGCAACTATGGATATCTCTATGATTTCTAAACCATTTTCTATCATTCTTTTTGCAATAAGTTCCATTTTTCATGCTGATTTAGACCTTATAAATAAATACAAGCTTCATGCTCTAAATCGAAATAATATAACTTAAAACTCTTACCTGGGTTTCGATTTTTAGCCCACTGTGACCCTCTAAACTTCTCTGTTTCTGCTCCTGAGTCCCTTGGCAATGCTTCTCTAAATCTTGGTCTCCTTTTTGTCCCTCAACTCATGCCCGTATACACATATATATAAAAAGAAAAGGTTCCACCGCCTCTCTCCCTCTTTCTCTTTCTCTCTCTCTTCCTTATCACTCTCTCTCTGTCTCTTACAGTCATTCTTGACTGCAGAGAACCGCCCCTTCAACTGTAGCCATCCACGTACCCTCAAATATACATATATATACATTATATTACATATACACACACACCATCACCAAGTCGGTTGGTGTGGTTTCCCAAACACACACACACACAGTGACGCACACACACGCACAGTGATGCACACACTGATATTTTCCCTCCCTTTCTTGTTTTCTTTTCTTTTTTATTATTACACATATTCATATATACATAAATACATGTATATTACATATATATATAAAATATACACATCAAATACATATTCTTATACATGTATTTATAACCACATAAATACGTGTAATTGTATTTTTAGTCGCGTATACATACACTAATATTTCGTGAACTATGCATGTGTACGTACGTATGCATGCATGGGTTGCCTGCATGCACGCTTTTCGAGGTAAGGTTCTGAGTTGCTCGGGTACTACCCGACACTGTACATACGATAAAATAATATAGAGCTCTAAACAGACCATGTTACACTATTCAATCAACTTGCCTCGGTATATGTGTCGTATCCTGGGTCGGGATATCACAACTTAGATAAAACATTAGTCCATTATGATAATGTTTTGTTATCATCAAAATTATTGAGATGCCCCTGGTTGAAAACATTTAGGGCTAACATGATATAATTCAATGTTGCATAATGTAGTAAAATGAATAATATAATATTACTATGCATCTAAGCATACTTATCCCAGAACGAATGCCATTTCTTATTCAAAGAAATATCAGCAGCAATATATATCTAATGTATGCAATCTATAACACAACTATAAGATCAAGTATACAACATCCAACATGTATAAGTCCATAATACAATCCACCTAATCAATTCAACCAATACAACACACCCATGCTCCACGTGTGCATAATCTTATGAATGCATTATACAATGCTTTATGATGTTATGTTCATGCTTTAATATACGCAGGTCCCCCATTAAGCCTATCGTAAACCTGCGTGTCTACAGACTCAATACTCGAGGTTTCGTTCATGGGTTACAAGCCCATTAGGACCAAAGCAACTTCCCGCGCATGTTTACGACTTGTAGCTGAAGAGAAACTTTGTCCTAAACACCAAGAATCTGGGAAATAAGAATGATCGCAATCCATCTACGAATATTATATTTGATTTCATTATTTCTCGTATGGTCCTCTTGAGATACCATATTATCCCATATTACATCAATATATCCCTCAGTGTAAAATTAAATACATCAACCCATATACATAATCACAAAGATCTATTCAAATCTCAAGGAATGAAATAATAGAATTCAGGTACCATCACATCTGTAGTACATGTATGTTTGATAATAGTAATAGCAAAATAACCTCAATAATTGAACTATGAAGATCCCATAATAAGCATGGGATAATAATCAATCAATGCATATTTGTGAGGAAATATTACTGAAGTTCTTCATGTCTAACCATCAGATATCTTATCAGTTTGTAATTTAACTTTTGGAGCTGCCTTGGCCCATAGTGCTTAGGTTTCATGTCAGTTCCCTACGTCCTCTAAAGTCAATCATACTGTAACCTATATATATATAGTATATGTTTTCCCATATGGATGCTAAAAATGAGTTCTTGGACTTCAAAAATCCTAAGGAAGTCTTATTCCAAAGGTTTTGTATTATTTTGATGACCCCTAAGGGTATTTTCATAATTTTATTGACTTTGATTTTACATTTTTCGAGACACCATCTCACGAAACGGACCTTAAAAATAGATCCAGAAAGTCCAAAAACCTTAAGGTAGGTCTCCTTGTATTTTATTTTTTTTCTTTTAGATATATGATCAATGCTCAAAGGCATTATTGTAATTTTACCAATACTATAATCACACCTATCGAGACATTGTCTCACCAAACGAACCTTGGAAACGGATCCAAAGAGTCCAAAAACTCTAGGTCAATTTTCTTAGATTTTAATTTACCTTTTTGATATCTATTCTATGCCTAAGGGCATTATCATAATTTTACACATTCATGTAGAACTAACACTGTGTCCCAATTTTCTAATTCTGACATTGTATTTGGATTTCGGGCGACTAAAAACTTTGAAAATGCTATTCCCAGACTTTAATTAGACATTTAGTTACTTAATTTAATTCTAGGGGTAATATCATTATTTATTAATTTAGGTGGGACCACCCTTGAGTCCCAATCTACTTAATCTGACATCATATTTGGATTCAAGGAGTCCATAAACCTTGGACACTCTCTTTTTGGAATTTAATTAGCATTAGAGTTTCCTTAAATAACATTAAGGGTGTGTTTATCATTTTAGATATTCATGTGGGGCTATCTTCGAATTCCCAATTGTCCAAACGGACCTCGCTATTAAGTTTGGAGCACTCAAAGACTTTAGGTATAGCCCTTCTTATATTTTTATTTGCCTTTTATTTACTAGTTTTAAGCCCAATGACAAAATTAGTATTTTGCCAAGGTCCAAGGGTCTTATTTTAATTTACTTAATTATCTTGATTAATTTCAAGGGCCTATTTAATTATTAATACAAACTTTTGGGCCCATACGTAACATTCAAAATATTAGTTCAAGCCTTTTGGGGCCAAACCGGCCAAAACAAAGAAAAAAAGGGTAAACAACCAACCAATCTAAACCACTAAAAAGGGAACTAGTCTAAAGGTAACAAGGTTTAAGCTAGTCTTAAATGAACTGGTCTAATAACGTTAAGGACTGACAAGTCCAGTTAATATATTAAATGAACCGCTCTTGATTCTTTAAAAATCATCCAATCTGATTAAAATTCTAGTTCAACCCCACAATGTTATGCCAAACGACATTGTTTCTTGGAGATGAACACTATTTATCTCCTTTCCCATTTTCTCTAACAATGCAAGGAGGCGTCTACAACCCTAGGTCATGGACCCTATTTTTCTCAAGCTTTCCCTCATTTTCTCAACACCCAAACATGTTAGAATGCGGTGTTTCCCCATCTCTTAGCATTCTCATGTACTAAGTTCACCTAATATCCGCAACTATTTAAACTTTCAAAGCTGCCATTCATGGCTGCCTATGGCTTCCCTGTAATACCTCAACTTAATTAATGAAATAAATTGTATAAATAATGTGTTTAAAATTAAACTAAAATATTAAATTACCGAACCAAGTGAGCAACAATCAACTATCCAATAAGACACGTAAATCGAGAATGGTAAAAAATGATTCGACGCCGAATTGTAAGCCAAGATATGATGTGAATAAAAGCGAACGTATGCTTGAATAACAGGCTCACTACACGATGCACGAATGTAAGTTGCAGGCAGTCCCAAGTATCCTAGGGGCCGCCAGTACGGAAGTCCAATTTTTATGAAAAAACGTGCACGTAAATGTATGTGTATTAAATGCACATATGTATATATATATACATAATTTCAAATTAAATCATACATATCTATATTAAGTAAATATATATATATATATTATATATATATATGGTTTCCATTATATATAGATATATATTAATGTGGAAAAAGGAACAAAAGACATAAAAAAAATGAAAAATAAAAGAGAAAAGAAGTTGAAAGAAGCAAAAGGAGATTAGGAAGAATGTAGAAACATTAAGAAATAAAAAAAAGAAAAAAAGAAAAGAAAAGAAGAAAAAGACAATGAAAAAGCTAAGGAGAAAGGATAAGGAAGCAGAAAAAAAAATTTAGAAGGAAGTAGAAGAAGTCAAGAGGGCTTGGAAACTTGAAGAAGAGTTGAGAAGGAAGAGAGAGAGAGAGAGAGAGAGAGAGAGAGAGAGAGAGAGAGAGAGAGAGAGAGAACTGAAGCGTAAAGAATGAGCGAGGAACTGAACGCAAAAGAAGAAAAGAAAAGAAAAAAAAATTTAGAAAATTCAAAACTTGGAAATCGACTAAAACAGGTAGCAAACTACGTCTCTCTTGTTTCAATTTTATACTATAGTGTTTCAAATTCACTTCTAAATTAGTAGGGATCAAAACATGAAAGAAAATCCAAAAAATTAACTTATAACTCTCAGCCAAAATGGTAAGCTTTTATATGCTAATCCAAAAACTTGTTTTTGAGCTTAGGAAGGAGTAGAGAATCCCTTCAGGAGTCCAAAATAACTTACGTTGTGAAAGAGGGACCAAAAAAGGCCATTTTATAACTGAATATTCCTCACCGGTGCAACATCAAAAAAATCATATTGGGCGTCGAAAACTATGGCTTTAAGGGTAAAAAATAACTCTAAATGATTAATTGAGGCCTTTAGAATCAATTTGATGTAAAAACCATCAAAAAGGGACATCGAAATCAAGGAAAATAGTAAGGGTACTGTAGTAATTCTGGCGACCGATGTCGGAGGAGTCCCTGGAGAAGACAACTGAAAAATCGTGGGACTACTAGGTCAAGTTTGATCGGGTTTAGTTCGGGTCAGGATCCGACCGAATGCAAAATTGGGTCCTAAACTGTGTCATTTTGAATTGAATTTAAAACACATTGGCCCTGTTTGGTTACAGGAATAGGGAATTGGAATTGAAATTGAAATCAACCTAACTGTGGATAGGACAAGGAATATGGTTATCCTATTTCGATTCTCTGATCTAGCCTGAACCGGTTGGTTCAAAGGCTTATTAGGCCGGTCTAGGGTTTTACCCAGTGAACCCACTGGTTCAGACTGAAATTTTGGGGAATTGTAATTTAACCCCAGAAAGTATGGAAAATTCCACTAAGGCCCAAACAGAAAATTTAATAAAATATTATTTTAATATTTTAAAAAGAAAAATTCTTAAAATACCCCTAAGTTAAAAATGGGTCCAATAGACTCCAAACGAGGCAAATGAATAGTTAATTTTTATTATCTCAGGTGTTTTGAACCCAATGGTAAATTCAAAACTATGAAAAGAGGTCCTGGGAATAAAAGACACGTAAAAATGTAAAATGACCATTTTGCCCTTTTCAAACCAAGAGTCCAAATTAAAATCTGTAAAAGCCTAAATTAATTTTATTCGACATTCCGGACTCAATGGAAATGTCTAAATTAGCAAATAAAATACTTATATCCATGATATATGTATATATATATATATATAAATATGTAGCATAGACTGAGTTATATTTTTTGAATGACAGGACCGTCTAAAGGAAAAGAAAAGGAAACTAACGATGAATAGCAAGAAAGGAGGCTAGTAAAATGTAAGTAAACCCGAACTCTACCATGTATTACTCCTAGCCATGTCACATTCACTTCTTGATGTTGCCAGTTGTACTCTATTCCTGCCTGATGATATTGATTCCTACGAGGTGATACTTGATTCTATTGTTGATTCATTAAGATCATGGTTATTGATATCCTTGTTGATTATATGACATTTCCAAGCTAGTTTGTATGATTTTCCACACCATGTACATTACCTGTGGAAACATGATGATCATGATATTATTGAGTACTTGGAGTTGTGATTTATCACAACGTCCGTCTGATTCATAGATGCTTGAGGACCTACGGGTCAATGTATAGGAGTAGCCTTATGATTAGTCCATGAAGAACATGTATGTGTACAGAACTCTGATGTTATATACTGATGCGGGCGAGGCTGGACCAGGGCGCGTGAGGGCACTGTCAGACTAGCAAACCCTGGATACAGTGATGTAGGCGAGGCTAGACTCTGGCGCATGAGGGCATCGTTAGACCAGTAGACCCTAGAAAGGCACTCATGAGGCATATGTATGTCAACATCTGTTATGTTAGTATTTTATATCACTCATTGATATTCTGATGATGTACTCATGACTCATTTTTATATTAGCACATTTACATTGATGATATACTGCTGATTCAGATCCTTCTTGTGAACTTGTTCATGGCTATCTGATGATAGGCTACTTTTTGATGACGTGCATGTCTATTCTTGATTTTAGATTGATGTTTTATCACAGTGGCAACTATATGTTGTTCAGGTCATTCCCTATATTTATCTTCTTGATCTATCACGGGATGTGCCTTTGAGATTTATCCATTTGTTAATGATTGGCTATTGCGACATTCTTACAATTCATATATTGATGCGATAATATTCGTGTTCATTGTGATTCTTATCCATCTTTTGAGTTGACTTTGACCCATGGCAGAGTGAGGAGTTTACTTACTGAGCTAATTTAGCTCACTTTAGATATATTATTTCTTTTTTAGGTCATCATGCTATAGACGGAATTACAAGCATACAAACTGATTAAACACCGAGTTAGTAGCAGGTTGATCTTCCGCTAGTGCAATGGACTCTCTCTTCTTTTTGCTAAGTAACGTATCAGACTATGTATGTAGTGGTTCTAGTTTTCCCATGTCTCCACGTCTTGGGGATGTTTTGTAGTTTTGTAAACTTAAAAACTTAACTATATGTATGATTGTACAGGAGCACTCTGATGTTAGTACTAGTTTGATTATAACATGTTTTACACTTTTATTAATGTTGTAAGATAATGTGAAAATTTAGACAGGGGAACGGCATAAGGCTGCTACTTCTGGTCACGGATCCCTAATCCAATAGGATAAGATCCTACATCACCTAGGGAAGGGAAATTGGAGGTATTCATAAGTAAGGTCGCGCCTCTCCTTAACACAACGAGTTTTAAAGCCGTGCGGGCCAAGGCCCAAAGCAGAAAATATTGTGTTGAGTGGATGCGGGTCGCTATAGATACTATCAGAGTGCGCCTCAGCTGGAAGTGTAAGGTGTAAAGCCAGAAGCTCACCCTCAGATGGTCATTCCTAAATGGGGTTTGAAGGAAGTCTCCCATATCACCTGGGGAAGGGAAAGCGGAGGTATTCATAAGTAAGGCCGTGCCTCTCCTTAGCACAACGCGTTTTAAAGCCATGCGGGCTGAGGTCTAAAACAAACAATATTGTGCTGAGTGGATATGGGTCGCAATATACCCCATCCATGCTAGCCCTTTATTCCACTGCCAAAACATCCAAGGGGTCTCTTGGGGTTTTCTGAACTCCGAATCGAAGCACAAGACAGCAAAAAAAAAAAACTCTTAAATCTCCAAGACTCGAATCACCTATTCACACACACGCACACAAATATATATATATATATATATAAATGCATCTGGGCAGGGAAACACACATATAAACACATATTTATGCACTTTAGACTATATAAAATGTCTAGAAGCCCCTATCTCAAATCTATTGTGGAGCAAAAAACTAGAGAGAGAGCTTGCAGTTTCCCTATTAGCCCTTATCCTTTCACATTGCCTCTTTCTGCCTCTTTTTTTCCAATTTCTAAATCCCACGTCCTCTCTAATGGAGTTTTAAATCAGCTATTTCATGCATAGCCTATATTCGGCCTCCATAGTAGCCATTCTTAAGTTCTTTCCTTTATGACCGAAACACACACATCACTATTTCATGTTTTCTCACTCTTATCTACAGACACAACCTCTCCCTCAAGCTCACAGTTTCACACACTCACGTACATGTACTAATATGCAGAGACTCACACACATTTCGGTTCACCCACAAGCACTCACTCACACACACTCTTTCTCCACACGCTCACAAGTTCTCTTTAGAATAATTAAACACACTTTATTATATGCATATATATACACACATATCTCACATTCATGAGAGAAAGAGAGAGAGAATCTTAAAAAAAATGAGGAAGGTCAACCAAAGAGTGAAAAAAGGAAAAATAAGTGTTTGCCTATTTTGGGGTCTTGTCCCCATCAATGAGTTACCTTTCTTTTGAATCTAGATCAAAGGACTTTAAAGATAAGTGAATTATCTTTGAGATGTCGTTCATATAATTGGATATAATTGTGACACCTTGAGGTATGGTTATGTTTTGTGTGGTGATGGGAACATGCCGAATAAAAAGATCTTTATCTAAATATCCTAATATTATATATGGCTTTACAACAATTTGTGAACAAGTATCAATTTCTTGAACTAAATTGCTAACTTGTTTTAGCATGAATTTTGACTTTAGTATAAGCTAAATAGTTGTGAAATATTTTGATATCTATGGTAACACTGTATATTTTCTTCTTAAAATCTATAATAAAGAATTGGAATTACTCTCCGACCTATGTTAGCTTACCCTTTCTCCCCTCTATTTTTCTAAGTAGTGCAAGATAAAGGAAAATTCTAAAAGATTGAGCTTCTAAGATGCTTTGTGATGGGATGGGGAAAATATAAAGATCAATCCTTAAGTAATTTCAAACAATTAAGAAAAATCAATGTGTCTCAACATGAGTAACAATGCTCTCAAACGTCATACTTTCAAGGAAAAGTTGTGAATGATTCAAAAATAAGTGATTAATGGATTATGCCTAGTGTTGAGAAATGTTGTATTAGATGGGTTTCACATGGTAAGATTTTACTTGATATTAAATAAAATAATATTTTTTGGTTAATGCAACTCATTTGATTCTATACAGCCTAAGTGGTAGGCTGGCCACGATTTGGGAACCCGTCGAAGCAAGGAAGGCGGGGATATGGTTTGTGACATAAAACATAACCTAACTTATTCTTTATACGCACAAATAATGCCATTTTAGCCCATGTTACTGTTCATTGTTTCCTTCATGGAAACGATACCTAGTGAAACCTTAATTGGGGTTTTCCTCATTTTCTTATCGTTTTCCTACTTATTTCACTTTCTTTCTTCTTTAAAAAGTAAATAATGGTGCATATGGTGTTAAACTCACACAAAAACACACTTAAAATTTTTTCCAAAAAACACAGACCTTGATCGGTGCTCATCTATTATTCTTCCTCATTTCTTGTATTTTTCTCCTCTTTTTCAAACCCCAACATTATGTAAGATCATCTTTAAGTGTCTAAAATGTGTCAAATCAAGTCACGAAAGACCATGATTTTTTCATGGTCTTCTCCTCGACAACTCGCCATTTTTCACCATCTAAGCTTCACCACTTTTATCCCTTAGGTGTTTTGAGTTATAATATTACAATCCTCAAGCTTTTTATCATTTATTTTTTTAGTTTATGTCAAGTGAGTTGTTACCCACTTGATAGTGTTTTGGGTGTAGTATGTATATATGAACCATATATATTGATATTTGTTTTTGTTTTTGTTATATCATTATATATAATTAGACTCAACTACTGAATCAAAAAGGAAAGAAATTGGTTACCTAAAGTTATGGCTTCTCTCTCTTCTTCACATCTCTCCCCTTTTGGTTTTTTTTTTCCTCTATATCTCTCTTTTTACCCCTTATTTCTCTAATGAACCTCTCTCCCACTCTTTCTCTATGTTTTTTATAGTGTATGTTAAATAAGAGTTCATACAAAAGAGCTAAGAGTGTGTGTGTGTGTGTGTGTGTGTTTTAAGTGGTTAAGTCACCTCCCACATTGCCAATATGGTATGCAACAATCTTATGTGAGTAGTGGCATTTTCATGGGCTACATGTTTGCCACCTCATTTCTTTGCTGCCAAGTTACCATTTTCGTTAAAAAATTATTCTAATATCAACTTTTAGACAATACAGGCACATATAAACCCAATTGTCACTATCATGAAATTATGTGAAAATTGATATGGTAGTGTAATTCAATGCATAAAATTTAATGGTGACCATGTCCGTTTGGTCAAATTCTTTCTCTAAAAACTGGCCTATTATTAAATTAAAGTTTATATGACCAATGTCTTGATATATTCTTTCATTGGGTTTTTTGAATTAATATTGTAAATTTGAACTAAAATCCAAGGGTCACAAACTCTTCAGACTTAAGAGAACATTTGAGATAGAGATTGAGAAACCCTTCAGATGGAGAAAGGCTTTGAGATGGAGAAACCTTTCTGAAGGAGAAAGGGTTTTGACATAGAGTCTTTCTTGGTATCACAAGAAGAGAATAATGAATATTTAAGGTTGGGTAATTGAACAAGGTAGGGAGCCCATGAACCACTCATTTTTTAGAGGCACTCAGTTAACACTCATTGAATAAATCGATAATTAGGATTCGGGTCCTAGCGCAATCTCTTCAACCCAAAATATTCCTCACTTATTTTATGATGAAATACCCCTCAGTGCATCCTCCATGCATAACTTCTCACATGCTTAACAATTTGCGCATGAATTATGCACACGTTTCTAGAATTTTTTTCAAAATTCGAATTTCGGTAACTTTCAACATATGAATCCATTTTTAATAAAATTTATATATTTGGGCTCTTAAAATAAGATCTATATTGCATATGAAGTTTTGCCAACAAAAATTTGCTCTCCAAATAGTGATTTTCGTTGTGCAAAATTTCACCATTTTGCTGAAAAATGGCCTTTTGGCATATGAAATTTTGCCAAAAAAAAAAAAATATCATTCTCCAAATATAAATTTTAAGGCTAAAAATGGCCTATGGAAAAATTAAAGGTGCAAACCACTTATAATGGTTTGAGTTGGCCAAATCTCAAAAAATTACATGAAAAATATTTGAGTTGGCTAGATCTAAAAAAAATACACAAAATACATATATAATTTAGGTAAAACAGACAACCAAGCATTAAGTTATGGTAGTTTAAAGTTTTTACACATACATATTTTTCTCCTAACTTAGGTACAGAGGCTACTCATTTATCTATTTCATCATATGAATGTGGAAAAACACATCAAGATGATTATTCATGGTACAACTTTAGCTCTCTTATATGAAACAAAGACACTATTAAATATATAGAGAGTTTTTTTACAAAAAACAATCATAAAAATTTTATTGTTCAAACTACTTTAAAATCAGTTCTTTATAAAAACATTGAAATTTCACTTTTTTAATCAAACTAATTTCAATTCAGTTCTACTTTCAAAGAAACACCGAAATTTTACTATTTTAATCAAACTAGTTTCAATTTAATTCCACTTTCAAAGAAATGGCAAAATTTCACTATTTTAATCAAATTAGTTTCAATTCAATTCTAGTTTAAAAGAAATAGTGAAATTACACCCATTATCAATTTTGTTTCACTTTAAAAGAAAACAATAAAATTTTACTATTTTTAATTAAACTAATTTAATTTCAGTTCACTTTTAAAGAAATAGTGAAATTTTACTATTTGACAAACCAATTTCAATTTAGTTATAGTTTTAAGGAAAAAGTAAAATTTCATTGTTTTAACCAAAAACAATTCAGTTCAATTTCAACATCAAAGAGATAGTGAAATTTTACTATCTTGATTAAAAAACAGCTTTAACTTAGATCCAAATATAAAAGAAACAATGAAATTTTATTACTTTAATAAAAAATATTGTTTATAACAATTTTCTTCATCCATACACTTGAAAGTATTAATTATTTGATTTTGATTCAGTTCTATATATGCCAAGAATACAAAAACTATTTGAAGTTCAGTTTTGGTTCTAGTTCAAATAAAATTGAAACAACAAATACTCTTTTGGTCAATTAGGGTCCAAAAATCCTTAAACAGATTTTGATTTAGCAAGCAATTTCATATGATTGTTCTTTTAGTTTGACAATTAGTTTGAGTTGGAGTTGGAGTTGGAGTTGGAGCATTGGGGAAAGTGCAATTAAATATGTAGTTTCAGTGTTTTATATTATACTGCTCCAAGCATCAATGTGGAACATCACAATCCAAAATTGAGAAATTTTTTTTTACAAAATTTTATATGTAAAACGGATTTTGTTTGATAGATTTCAATTTTTAAAGTTCAAAATTATCAATTTTATAAAAACGGATTTATATAATGTAAGTTATTAAATTTTAAAAAAATATTTAGGAAAACATGTGCAACTAATTTATGGAAACTTGGACTGGAAGACTTAGCTCAAGTTTGTCACTGCTGACTTAGATAATTAAGGGACAAAACTAGGGCTGGCAAGTTTTACCCAAACCCATGAACCCGCCCAAACCCGTCCAATTTAATGAGTTTTGAGTGATTCATTTAAAATATGGGCTAAATATGGGTTGAGTGAGAAAATCAATCTTTTATATGAGTAAAAAATGGGTTGAAAATGAGTTTTAAATGGGTAATTAATGAATTGATTGTATAATAATTGGCGTTCTACCTGTATCTCTCACGATCTCATCTCAAGACAATTGGAAGCCTAAAGCGCTATTCTAAATGATTTTTTTAAAAATAAATAAATAAAAATATAAAAAATTATTTAATATTAAAATATATAATAAAACCCTAATAAATATATAATATATATAAATGTTTTTAATGCTTTGTTTCATATATACAGATATATATTTTTGTACTATAAAATTATAATAGTGTTTAAATAGGAGAGATGTATATGTTTAATAAAATTCTAATAATAGAGTTTTTATATAATCCAATAATTGAATAATTTGGTTCCAATTTGAATTATATGTATTTATATATGTATATATGTTATATACCTATTATATATATATTTTATATATAACATGTTATATATTATATATATAACAGGTTATATATACGTATGTTTATATATAATGGGTTATATATATTATAATTATATATATATATATTATATATACACAGCAGGTCATATATATATATATATATATATATATTACATAAGATTATATGAATTTATATAAACAATAGGTTATATATATGAATGTATGTATGTATGTTTGTTTGTATATATGTTATATATATATATATATGATATATATTTTATAAATAACAGATTATATATATATATATTATATACAGCAGGTTATATATGTATATATATATGTATGTATTTATGTTATATACATATTATATAAAACAAGTTATATATATATGTATATTATATATTATATATACAGTAGTTTATATATATATATATATATATATATATATATATAAATAATGAAATTGGTTAGATGTGCGGTCTATGGAGTTCATTTGATATATATACCAATTAATAGAGTTTTGTTGTAGAAGTATTAGTGGATCAATGCATTTGTACCTAGTGAATATGAATTTAAATTGATATATATATATATATATAAGCACACATATATTATGTATTTCATTATAAAATATAAAGTATAAAATAACGGTAATTAATTATTTGTCGACAATGAGGTAAGGACTTTGCTCGTGAGTCCACACACAACAATTAAATCATGAAATATTATATATATCTTGATTATTTATACAAATATATATAATATATTAATGTAGTAAATGTATAATATAATATATATATATATAAATATAGTACTTGTAAATCACACTATATATATAAATTTTGTAATTTTTTTAAAATATTTTTTATTTGGAGTTCGATTCTTAGGTTGGGTTGGTTTACCTGAACTTTAAACTGAAACCAACTCGAGTATTGTAATTTTAGAACTAATTCAACCCAAGCCAATCTATCTTTAGAACCGACTCAACCCGACCCATTCGGTTTGGGTTCGGTTTGAATTGGTTCGAGTTTACGGTTCTCGATTTTTTGTGCAGTTCTATTCTTATATATTAAAAAAAAGATTTTTTTTTTTAAAGTTTAGACTTAATAGGGTATAAAGTAAAAATATATAATAAGAGAAGATCAAACATGGGGTTAATGGATTGGCTTTGGATTAACTTAACCCATATTTTATCCGTCCATATTTGACCCATTAAATTTGAATTTAACTCATATTTGACCCAACTCATTTATAACCTGTTTAAACTAGCCCATTTTGCCAGACTTAGGGAAAACTATCATAAACAAATATAAGTAACTGACAACTCATCAAATATGCTCTGAGTCTAAAAAAATTTCAAAAACAGTTGGGCTTAAAATGTAAACTGTTTGGGGTTAAAGTCTCAACTAGGGAGATATAAATATTTATTTTTACCTAACTATGGATTGGGCTGAGTTATTTGTCTAAAGTCTATATTAGAAAAAATGTTGGGTTGGATAATATTTTGTAAGTTGAATGAGTTAGTTGATTTAATTGTAATAAAATTAAATTGAGCTAATTGATATGAAATTTAAGATCACATCGCTTCTTTAAAAAAACAATTGTAAAAGCAATTTAGTTAGTGCATAAAATGCTGACTTTTGAGTCAAAATACTTATATTCAATTAATGGATAATTTGAGAAATGGATGTATCGTGTTAACGCCCCTGAAGTACAATTGTTAAAACTCGATGACAATTGAATTTGATTTGTTAAAAATTTGTCGTATAAATATATTTAAAAAAAAGGTATGTTAGATTTAAGATAGATTTGAGGTGAAGGCATTCTACTCCATTTCAATTATATAAAATAAAATAATTTTTTTTTGTACTACACATTAAAAGTTTAAACAAACATGATAGCGTTATACATTTATAAAAAAAATAATATCGGTCTAATTTTTTATTGATATATATATTTTTTATTTTAACTTATTGATGCTGCACTTTTTGACTCGCAGTAAGTGTGGGCTCCGTGACCTGTAGAACACTCAGAAAGACGATCAGAGGTCCACCGGATTGGCTCCGGCGGTAGCCGCTCCGATGCTTAAGTAAATAAAAGGAATTAAAAGATTGTATTGAAAGTCAAAGAATGAGTATGAAAATAAAGCATACCTTTAAGGTTTAATTTATAGACCGTGACCTTCTTAAGTTGATTAGGATTTGGAGCCATGGTGTAGGGATTTGATCAACGGAGATTGCAGTTACCTTGTTGAGTATCGCATAAAGATAACCATAGATGGTAGTTCTCTTGTTGAAGACTGTTTCCTTGTTGAAGGTTGTTTCCTTATTGAAGACTGCTTCTTTATTCCCTACTCGGCATCCGCTAAGGCGGTGACGAGGTCTGGAATGTTGGTCTGGACCCTGTGATCAGTTCTAAACCCTTGTCCGGATATATGTGCTCTGAAAGCATATGTTCGGTTACTTCCGACTTTTTGTGCTGAACTAGATGCTTGAGCTTTTAGTTATTCACTGAGTGAGAACCGTGTTGGCCGAGCATTAGTTGGATTATGGTCAAACGTGTCACGTGCTGATTGGGCTACTCTTTTATGGTATATCACTTATATAATATTTCATTTGAAATATATTAAGTATAATTAATTTAATAAAATAAATAAATAAAATTTAATAATTAAATAAATTTCCGGATGACAATCCGCCCATGTCTATCATAAAATTTAAATAAATTTGAGAAATAACTTTTTTTTTTGGAGAAGGCTGCAAGACCCACTCCATAGATATGTCATTGGGTCGAATAGCATTGAGTTTAAAAATAATTTATAGAGATGCACACAAGTACACGTTGACAGAATCGTGAAGTTGAACGAGAGTTAAAATAATAATATTTTGTTAGATACTTTATCTTCTCCAATTCATTATTGAAAACTATCGGGTCTCGCGCCTAGGACTCGTAAAAATCCACAGCTATTACCTAAAATTTGTCTTTGATTGCATGGATGTGCATGAAACAACGTTACGTCTCTGTAGCTATATTATTTTACTAAATCACAAAGTCAAATGTATTATGCGACCCACTCTTCTGAACTGCGCCTGGATCTCATATAGAACCGGAATATATTAAAAACAGACAATTCTTTTAGACTTGTACGTCTAATATATTTTTTATTTTTTTCTTTAAAAACTTGTGTCTAATATAATATTGGAGTCATGATCATGTCAATTATAATTATGATGTATTTTGAAACGTGGTGCGAAATACTTTTAAGTAAAAGATCCCTTTTGAATTAAGATCAAAAGTTGTGACAAAACCAAAAATTGTGTAAGGGCGGCAAAAATACATATAGCAAGACTTATAAAAATATCAAAATTTTTGATAGTGTAATTTTTAATTATAATAAAATATTAGTAAAATATAGCATGACGATGTCTTTTTGTTGCTATCATTGAAAAGCCATTTCTATTTGTATTTTGGAAGCAACTTGGAAGACCTAAATGTGAAACCCAATATTGCCAAAGCCGTTTTTTCTACATAGTTGGAGTTGAGGTTGCCAATAACGAAAAGTCAAAGTTTGAACTGAAGTAGAGTACAAACATCACCTTCTTTTTTCTCAATTTCACCTTTCACATTGTAGGACAAAGTAACATACTACAACACATGAACGATTCAACTCCCTCCTTTCCCACCTCTCTCTCTCTCTCTCTCTCTCTCTCTATATATATATATATATATATCTGTCTCAACCCAAATCCATATGAGTAGTTTGATTTCATTTTGAACTGAATCTCAAGACCTTTCAAATTTTGACAAATAATCAAAGTAATATTTGAATGATTCAAGTCCCTTCCTCCTTCCTTGCCACCTCTCTCTCTCTCTCTCTCTCTTAACCCAAATTCATATTTGTTTCAAGCTCATCTTGAGCTGAATTATCAAGTGATAACTTGAGCTCAAGGAGAACAATCACACAGAAATGACACAAATTCGAGAAATGGATTCGGGGGAGAAACGGCTCAATGAGCTAGGATACAAGCAAGAGCTCAGAAGAGAGATGGTGATTTGAATTCTCACACTTTTCATTGATTTGAACTCTTGTTACATAATCTTTTGTTTCAATTTCTTTTGTTCTTATTGCTTGTAATCTCATGCTTTAATTTATTTTTATTAATAAATCTTGATTTGTATTGATTATTGAACAAAGTCTTGTTTGTTACTTGTTGTAGACTCTATTCAAAACCCTGGCAATATCGTTTTCAACGATGACGCTTTTCACCGGAATCACTCCCCTGTATGGTTCAAGCCTTCTATATGCAGGGCCAGCAAGTCTTGTTTGGGGATGGGTTATTGTATCATTCTTCACCTGGTTTGTTGGAATTGCAATGGCTGAAATCTGCTCCTCTTTTCCGGTTAGTCTCTTTTATCTGTATCTATTAGTTGATGATATTGCAGTTCCTTGTTCTTCAATTACTATCATTATTACTTCAAGTTCACATTTGTTGAGATTGCAATAACCAGACAATTGGCTCATGGAATCAGTTTGCTAGAGATAGTGGCTCATATTTCTCTAATATGTGAAACTATTATATAGGCCTTATGGGCGGAGTGGAGCCCATAAGGCTCATTGCGGCTAAATTTAGTTATCTTGCCAGTATTGAATAATAGGTTAGGGGTAAGGGGTAAGGGGGTAAGGGTATATTGCAGATTTTTCAATTTATCGGTCAGGGTTAGGGTTTTAACTGTGAGACTGTTTAAACATATTTAACCCTTTTGAATAGTGAAGAACTTAGCCGCTTGCTCCCGTGAATGTAGGCACACTGCCACGTAAATTCTGTGTGTCGTTTTTCTCTCTCTTTCTCTCTTTATTGTTTTTCATCAAAGTTGCATAGATCGTTAATTCACAGCACAGTTGTAAGCATGTTGTGCAGTTGAATCACCACTGGCTTATTTGGCTGCATCGTATCTGATTGGTCTCCTCAAAATGTTATGTATATATAAGTATATGTGTGTGTATATATTGTGGAATTGCTTTTAGTGAGTGTTTGATGTGCCAATTGTAAATTTGAAGAAATATCATAATTCCTACATATCATGCCTTCATGTTCCTTGATAAATCCTATTTTGCACAATTCTGAATTATTTTGTTGAATTTCACAATATACAGACAACTGGTTCTCTTTACTTCTGGGCTGCCCATTTAGCTGGCCCCAGATGGGGACCATTTGCATCATGGTGCTGTGCTTGGCTCGAGACAATCGGGCTAATAGCAGGCATAGGAACACAGGTAGTTACTCTTCAATGTAATATCAAAATTAGTTCTGTTCTTCACAATTGGGTTCTGACCTTTGACAACTGCTTGGTTGTAGGCTTATGCAGGATCTCAGACTTTGCAGAGCATCATTCTATTATGCACTGGCACAAATAAAGATGGAGGGTACTTTGCTCCTCGATGGTTATTCTTATGTATGTACATTGGCCTCACAGTTATATGGGCAGTGCTCAACACGTTCGCGTTAGAAGTTATTGCATTTATCGATATGATTTCAATATGGTGGCAGGTATATATGATTTGATTTGCATCCTAGCTTGCTTTTTCTAATACTATTCAATGTTATAATCCTATAAAATACTCTTCAAATTGAAAAAATCCAATTCATTTTTTTCGCTCTGTGTGATTGATGAGGACATGGGAGGAAAAGGAAAGGTAATCACAATCACGCAACAACAATGGCAACACAAATTTTGACTTCTTTTCATTTCTCCTCCATCATGTAGACAACCAAAGAAAGCATTATATCTTCCCAATTTAATATTTTAGAGGTAATAAACAAAGCAAATTTTCTGCTACATAGAGAACATATCATTCCATTTTTGTTCCAATTTCTGGAGTCTCAAAACCATCCTCTACAGTGGAGTCATTCTAAAACACACGACAAGCGAAAACACAAACAGAATTAGCAGTAGATAGTGCTGATGAAGAATTGGATCGACTATATGCGTGAAGCCCTCGGGAATGATTGGATATATAAAACAAACTAGCATTTCTATTGCATTTGATGATTTACATGATATACTAACTTCAAATCCTCTGTGCAAGATATAATAATAGCAGTTTTTGGTGGAGTTTAAATGTTGATCTAAGTGCATCATTTTTTGCCTAAACAGAATATACATATTCAGCACGAATTATAAATATGACTCATAGCTAAATGCTGATTTCAGTGACAAAGGTCTGTCACAGTTACCTTGAGTCAACACATCTTCAAGTAAATACTCAGAGATACCCTAGATAAGCATAATGTTCTGTACTACTCTCTGCTGTTTTATAACTCAAGTCAACCACCAATCATTCTTTGGGAGGGATTTTTGCCCTTTTTAGTATATGAAAGCATAAACTATTGAGGAAAAAGACACCAAACTTGAAATCTTATAACTGTACATATGTAGGATAGTTGTTGTACCATTCTTCATATTCTTTTCTCAATAACCTAATTGAGATGCAGATCCTTCCTGGAGGCATGTTTAAAAATTATTTTCCTGGAAAATGGACTTTACAATTTCCTCCTAGTTTTTCATCCATTAGATATATTTTTTTCCTTTTTTTGCCCTTTCAAAGTTCTGATGGAAGAACCATGAGAAAATAATCTGTCATTCCATAGAACCTTGCATTCCAATTCACGCATAATTTAAAGGCTATCATAAAGATTTCTCAATTCTATATAATGCCTGCAAACTTTATATCATGGAATACGAATAAAACAACTTAAGTATATGTCTAAAAGTTTTAGAGCCTTATTAAGTGTATTTCTGATTTCATACTTTTGAAATGGGGAATCACATCATAAGGGAACTGATAGTAAATTTTTGACAGGAACAGAAAAAGAAATAAGTAAAAAGTACTTTCAAAACAGGGGATGGCAATGAGACAAGGGGTTAAGCCTAACCATTTCCAACTTCACTGTGATTTTCATTTCTAAATTTGTGAAACAGAAGCACATAGAAACCTTATTCTTTTCCTTCTTGCGCATTGGCAACACAGTTATTCACATTTCATTTAGTGATGCTAGGATTATATTTATTAACTAAAAAATTCTTTCTGCAGGTTATTGGTGGATTGGTTATAGTTATAATGCTTCCCCTGGTAGCGCTGACAACACAATCTGCTTCGTATGTGTTTACTTCTTTTGAAACAGCTCCCACATCAACCGGGATATCAAATGAAGCTTATGCAGCCGTTCTATCTCTTCTCGTCAGTCAGTATTCATTATATGGATACGATGCTGCAGCTCATCTAACTGAAGAAACAAAAGGTGCAGATAAAAATGGTCCGATTGCAATTCTCTCTAGCATAGGGATCATTTCTGTATTTGGGTGGGCTTATATCTTGGCCCTTACTTTCAGCATTCAGGTATGTATCTCCAAAGATTAATCTAGTCTATAATTTGGAGGGTGTTCAGAAGCAACTTAAAGGAAAAATGACGTCAAATTTGATACATAGATTTTTTAAGAAATTCTCAAAAGGCTTCTTCCCAATTTCTGATGGGAGTAACTATTGAATATTTTTCAAATTGAATTGAGTTGAACTTTTTTTCCTTTTATGTGTCATATTCTTTGGATTCTATAGAATTTTCGGGTATCACGTTTGGAAATTATTTTCTGTGCCCCTACTGTCATCGAAATGAATGGAGTGAAAATCATTTCCAGCGGAAAAGTTGTGCTTCCGTTGGCTAATGCATTGAGGAGACTGATCCCTCATAGAGTATGATAGGCAGCTCAGGCATATAAATTGTACAAAATTTCATTTTCTACATTTTGCAAAAGTAGCTGATATCTGTTTTAGGAATCATGGAACCAGTGTTTCCAAGCGAAATGCATTTTGAACCTCAGGGTTGAGAGCCAGTTAGTAATGATCTGCAAAACAATTGTATCACATAGTCAATTAGTAATGGCATTATTAAGTTTCTTTCCAAACACCTTTGATGGGGCATTGTAGATTTTTTGATATGTGGTTATAACTCTTTTCAGGATCCAAGCTACCTGTTTGACACATCCAATGAAACTGCTGGAGTATTTGTGCCAGCTCAAATACTGTATGATGCGTTCCATGGAAGATATCAAAATGCTACTGGAGCAATCATTTTACTCTTTGTTATATGGGGTTCATTTTTCTTTGGCGGGCTTTCAATCACTACTAGTGCAGCCAGAGTGGTAAGTAGCTTGTATTTTCTTACACTATTATTGATTGGATTTGGAGATAATTGGCTTGGTTCTTGAATAGCTTTTTCCAGAAGCTGTTGGTTGCCTATATATGGGTAGTTTTCATTTTTCATATTCTTACTGCCCCCATGGTATTTAATACTGGTATGCGAGGAAGCATGTCATTACGTGTATAATTAATTGTTTTTTTGTCCATTGTTCATCTGGAAGCTAAGCCACTGTTGAGTTTCGGGCCTTAAAACTAGGACAGAAGTAACTTTTGCAGTCAATTATATGAAATATAAATAAAAAAGAAAAAGAAAAAAGTATCAGCAGATGATATTCACTGAAATTCTATTCTGAAAAGGCACTATCTTCTCTTCTCAGTTTGTTCAACTCTGACTTAGTAGAAATTGTAATAATTTGTGAACTTGTGCCAAAACTATGTGTAGAAGGAAGATAAATTTATAGTCCTAGTGGAGATTCAGCTTATGAAAACAGAAAACTATCAGTTGAACATGACTTGCATGATTCTTTCCCTCAACTCTGCTAGCAATGATATGATTATAAATCAAAATTAAACAGTTTTTCATGGTTCAACAATCCATAATCCACGTGCTCCAGGTGTGGTTTTTTTTTTTTGTTAAATAATGTTTCACATCTTATTTTCATAAAGAAGATGTGAAGCAACAGATTATGATGATTATACCTCCGAAAGGAAAATTTAGTAGTATTGTTGGCCTAATTTCCATCTTAAAATCATTGCATAAACTTTGCTGACTTTGTTTAACGCTACCATTGCACTGTGCTGTGCTGTGTTTCCAGGTATATGCTCTATCGAGGGATCAAGGGATTCCATTTTCATCCGTATGGAGAAAAGTGCACCCAAAACACAAAGTACCCTCAAATGCGGTATGGCTTTGTGCAGCCATCTGCATTCTGCTTGGACTCCCCATCCTAAAAGTCAATGTGGTCTTCACTGCCATAACTTCCATATGTACAATAGGATGGGTTGGTGGTTATGCTGTTCCAATCTTTGCTAGATTGATAATGAAAGAGAAGAACTTCAAGGCTGGGCCATTTTATTTAGGTAAAGCAAGAAGGCCAATTTGCTTGGTGGCCTTTTTATGGATTTGCTATACATGTTCTGTCTTCCTTTTGCCAACCTACTATCCAATTACTTGGGCTACTTTCAATTATGCACCAGCTGCTTTGGGTTTGGTTTTGGGTCTAGTAATGCTTTGGTGGGTGGTGGATGCAAGGAAATGGTTTAAGGGACCTGTTAGGAACATTGATACGCCCAATGGAAAGGTTTGAATTTCACAATTCAAATATTGCTTATAGTGTATAACTGAAATTCTTTTCAAATGGAGTCTACATTATTCAATTATCTCAACATTGATATTCAAAATATAAAGTTTTGATTCACATTTCAAATATTGCTTCTAGTGTATAACTGAAATTCTTTTCAAATGGAGTCTACATTATTTAATTATCTCATGGGTTGTATGTTTTTCTGTATCATTCACTCAAGTCTCTCTGATTGCCATTCTCACTACAAGTGGTCAAAGTGCCTGGTTCTGCTTTATGCACTTTATGATTTTGTGTATGCCTAAGAATAGATACACATGATGGATCTATGTTTCTATTTGAGCGGTGAGAGTACCCACTTCTCATGTCAATTGTGTGAGTTCGATTCACCTTCTCCATCATTGTATAAAAAAAGAAGGAACTTTGGTGACATGCTCTGAAATATTTTGTTAGTTAAGATCGAGTCCATGCGGATTTTTTTTAACTCCAAAAGTACATCAATTATGTTTTGACTAAATTACGCTACCATATATATTCAGACTTTCTTCACACAAACCATCATTACCTTTTCCGGTGAATTCGGAACTCTTCAAAGAAGCTCATTCCAAAATTCAAAATTTAATAACTTACAAATTAAAAATATATGTTAAATAAAATTTATATATTTGAACACTAGAAATTAAGATATATCAAACACGATTCATATTGTATACGAAAAATTGACAATAGAAAAAAAAAAATTCCTCAAGACACTGGAATTTCACTATTTTGTTAAAACACATAGAATAGTCATTAAAAAAATGAATCTGTCACATAATCAACAATAGACCTGAAGTTAAAAATACTAAAAAGTGGTTGGACCTATAATGACAAAAAGAATGATCGTGTACTCACTCTTCAAAATAGTTTACACAGGAGACTAATCACTGATAATCCCTTCCCCCCCCCCCCCCCCCCCCAAAAAAAAAAAAAGATATTATTAATAGAGAAAATCAGTGGCCAACTGGCCTACAACCATGACTATGAGAAGAAGTATTATCCAAAAGGGATAATTCCCCCTCCACAACACATCTTGCACAGAAAGGGCATACTTATAATACTACCTTGGTATGGCACATTATGATTTGTAACCAACAGAACTGGAGTGAGTAATTAGGAAGAATATGATTCAACCTTGTCTTTCTTTAAGAAAGGGTATATATGTCTTTGAATTCCAAATTTTAGCCCATATCTGTGCTGTGTTAATATGTGCAAGAAGAATCAGTGATAGCAACAGAGCCTTGTAGAGTTTTTCCTTCATCAGCATTGGCTTTTCATGACATCTTCTTGCTGGTAATAAATTTATTCATAAGATTGAAATAATATAAGTTAAAAAGTTACTCATTCAATGTATGTATTACACAGCCTTCAGTAATCTCTCCATACTTACAATTGAGGGGGGAGTTGCTGATGCAGCCGTGATTTCAATTCTTTCAATGCTTCCACCCACAAACTATAGCTTGAATTTTTGGCCACTACATCTCTAGACACCTCCTTCCTTTCAACCAATCTCCTTGCATATTGTTCAAACTGATCAATATTGTTCCACAGCAGAGATAGCTTCATGGGATCCCTTTCGCTCCTAGCATTGTCTAACAACTCTCTTGCTTCCTCCACCCTTGCCCAAAAACAAGTATCTTGTGTCAAGCTTGCAAACTTGCTCCTTTTATCATTCTCCTCCTCCCCAATCCTTCTATCTCTCCACCACCTATCGAAAATCTCATACCTTCTCTCCCTGCCATTCCTCAAATAATGGCCCTTGCTTGGGTGCATCCCACTTCGATAGTATTCTGCAATGTCCAATGGCTCCACGAGGAGCTTGTAGAATTGTGAAGCATTTACCCATTTCCCTCTCTTGAGAAAATCATGTGGTAGTTGATTGCTTTCCCACATTTGGATTAGGTCATTCCAAAACCGAGCTAGCTTTATGCGGTTCATGTTCACTTTGGAATCTCTTCTTGAGGCTACCCTTTGCTTGAAAGTATCGTAGTACCCCATCTGTTCATCAGACTCATCACACAATGCTTTATACCACTCTATTTGGGCTCTTAATGGGTTGATTTTAGATAAACCAATAGCCAGATTGGTACAGTTGAGGTTGGGTGCACGACCCATCCTTTTTGCCATCTTTAGGCAATCTTTTGCTGGTCCAGAAACCGGTTCCTGCAAGTAGAAAAAGGAGGGAAATGGTTAAATTTTCCTGGCATATATGTATCTCAAACAAGTTGGAATTGAATATGGAGTTTACATGAGTAGATATTCCTGAGGATTGTAATGCCAATGTAATCCCAGCTTCGTAGCTGTACTCGGGAAGCTCTCCTTGCTTATGGCCTCTTCTCTCTGAGAATTGCAGAGTAACTTTCCTAACATAGTCTTCATACTTGAGATGATCCTCAATGCTATAACTTGCTGAACCCATTGCAAACATCAAATGTAGCAACTTAACAACAGCCATTGCATTGTCCACACAAACTGCTCCCTCATCTGTGCAAAACATGTAGTTCCCAAATGGCCAATATGAGTTTCTTGCTGATTCTTCTCCTGCTTTCACCAAATATTCCAATAGAAAATGAAACAATTCAGATGTTTCATTATCGGGTAATTGATGGGAAAGCTCTCTGAAGAATGGAGAGTTCATGGACAACTGCCAAAATTGCAGAAGGATATGTAGCTGTGAAGTCAGCGGGGCTAGTGGAGCCAAGAGTAATCTTGGTACAATGTCATATTTTGCAACCACATGACAGAAGCTGCCTCCCCATCTTTCTTGGAGGATGGCTCGGGAGAGGGACTCGTTACCGAGCAATGGTGAACCAAATGTGATGCAGAGCACTGAGAGGGAAGAGACCATCATGAATTGAAGATCAGAGAGAAGGCAAAGAGCTGAAAGAGAGGCTAGTGTTCCTCCAATGGAGTGCCCTGTGATGACTACTAACTTGCTGTTCTTTCTTATTTGAAACATCTGCATGTTAACAATTTGGAATATTTTTAGAATTAAGAAACTACTAAAAATGGATTTTTTTTAAAAAATAAAGTTGTTGCAAGACTAATGTGCAACAAAGGTTGCTTGGTTGCTGAGAAAATTAAGGAAAATTTGAAAATTTATCCATACTAGTTGCCATAATCATATTTTTAACATGCCAAATGTATACATAGAAATGTTTTGAGAAAAACAAATTGAAATGTTGGACTGTAATACTAACTGGTATGATGTGTGATGGTTGAAAATTGAAAATTAAAGGTGTTTTGAGACTTCATGGAAAATCTAATTCAATTTGAGTAACTAGTTGCTTAAAGTTTTGATAGCTCATCATTGGCTTATCTTGCAATTCATGGCGTTGTAACTGAATTAATCTAATAAGAATGTAAAATTTGAAAGTAAATTTATTTGATATATATATATATATATATATATTAATAAAAAAAATTGTTTCAAAAAGCAGAAACTAAAATAAAAATGACTTGGAAACGGCTTTAGTGGAACATTTTTTAAATCTAAAAGCAAACCGTTTTCAGAATAATACTACAAGAACATACACACGCTCACTAATCAAAAAGTTCGAGTTTAAATAATCGTTTGTTTTGTTTCAAAATTTTAGCTGATTTTAGTTTTGGAATTTTATTTTTTTTTTTTTTAGTAAAAAAAATTAAAAAGAACCAAAAATGACAACAAAAAAAAAACTAAAACCATACCAAAGGTGGCCTAAATATCTTGTGTTTTGCCCATAAGAAGTGTATGAAAGGTTTGTTTGGGAATTGGGAGAATGGTTTGGAGGAAAGATTATATTCATAACTTGTTTGTATTGAATGAGGCCAAAAGCTAGTCATGGCTTTGGGCTCCACCCAAAGAGTAGTCCTTGTTATCAATCCCAATCCAAGTAAAAAAATGAAGCATATATATGTGTAGCAAAAACAGATTAGAGTCGGCTAACTTGGCCGTCTATGGATTTATTTTCATGCACCCTATTTTCTATATAAACAAACAAATTCTGGTTTATTTCTAATTGGAGGTCATATATCACTATCCATAAGAGTTCATGATATATATCTGCACGCGATTCTCTCAGATCTTCTACATCAATTTCAAAATTATTGGAGTGTGGTGAAAAAATCAAGTGTAATATATTATTGCCTCTTCATGTATTTTGATTTTTGTATGTTCTTGGAGCATGCGTTGAAAGAGAAAACTATGAATGAAGTGATTTTGGAGGAGAGAAAAAGTTCAGTGCCAGTCTTAGTCTTATCAGTGACATTTTCCATTAATTTTAGTATTATATAAAATTTACACGAGTCACTTATAAATACTCAAATTTAAATAAATTTTTTTTGCATTATTATTTTTTTATTCTTAAAAGAAAGAATAGGGTAGGGTCTAAGTCTAGGTAGAAGTAAGAAATTAGATGATTAGTAGGAATTAAAATTATTGACTCCAATTAGCTCGGGCTAACTTAGTTGAACACCATCTTTTCTTTACTAGGAGGAAGTCATGGGTTCAAATCTTACTCCTCTCATTTATAGATGTAAGTATTATTTTTACTCAGTCCATATTTTGAGAGGTTTCTGGGTTGGACTAGTTTGTACTCTTGATTTGTGTTGCAGTTATGTAATATTGGAATTGAATCGTTTAATTGATTGATTGAAATATAATAATACCTATTTTTTTCATAAAAATAAATTATCGACTCCTATTTTACATAAAAAAAAAAACCCTACGAGAAAAAAAAAAAACATCCACCAAATAACTAATTGAGCTAGATTAATTGGCCTCGGCCAACAAAACATGTCTTTTTCTTGAGAAAAATCACAAGTTCAGGTCTAACTTTCCTCGTTTACTATGAATGTTCGACTAACAAATCATTGTCTTTTTTAAAAAAAAAAAAAATCACAAGCTTCAAGTCTAACTTTTCACTGTTTATGTAAACGTGAAGGTTATTTTTATTCCATCAGTAAACTAAGTTAGGTTGTCTGTATTTCATAAATAATAATAAATAAATAAAACATGTACCTAACTCATTAATTTGGTTAAGAAGGTAGTAAACTCCACCCGTCAAGGTGGAAATGGTTAAGTCCACAAACGGCCAAATGGGCAAAAAGTAGGACGTCTTTTGTGCGGAGGGATAGAATAGCAGGCGTATCTGGAAAAACACTCGAAACTGATTTCCCGAGTCCCAACTACAATTCAACCAAACTTGGAAAGCAATTCAATTAACTACCTCTTTTTTTTTTCTTCTCAAGGACAATTTTCTGAAAAAACTTTATTGTCCAACCAAGTTATTAACAAGTTTCATACAAACGAAAATGATTTTTAATTCACAGTGACAAGTGGAAAAAGCACATAAAATAGCATTTCACTTTAAATTATAATAAATTAAATAATAAACAAGACAGATGACTGTAATGTTTTGATTTTTATGGTTGACAAGTATAAATAAAAAATAAAAATAAAATTATATTTAATATGAATTTTCAAGAACTAATTATAAGTAGGTTCGATATTTTTTAAAATTACACTTAAATTAACAAGGAAAAAAATAATTTTTTATGTTATTTTTAATTAATTTAATAAAATAAATAAATAAATAAATAAAAATAAATGAAGATCGTAATAGGGACCAACTCCCCCTTAGATAATGAGATTTAAACAGATTTGGAAAAGAAAAAAAATGTCGTGGAATGAAGTGGGGTTGGAAAAAGAGTTTCTACCTTAACCCCGTTACGTCGCCATCCCTGAGTAGACTAAGAAAAACTAATTATATGCGTGTTTGATGACTTTTCTATATTATATGAGGATATTTGGATGTTGGAACCATCTCCATCAAGTTTTGGTGGAAAATGAAATAAAATTTTGGAGCCATTTTCTTACTCATCTCCATGGTCTCTATCCAAAGAGTGAAAAATATAACAAGTTAGAGTTATTCAGTTAAATTGAGCACTACATAAAACAATATAAATAAATAAATAAATAAAGCTTTCTCCTCCTCCTTTTTTCCACTCTCAAAATGGTGGATGAAGACAATAATGGACAGCTTTGTTCTTAGGATGAATGGCAGTTCAATGGCATCCCTGTAATTACTAATTAGGTGCTGTAAAGAGAAAACTAGGATATAGCCCTAGCTTTCATGTGTTGACCGCCGCCTGCATCATTTTAGGCCCCATGCAATTACCATATATTACCAGGGGACCATCCCAGTGGTTGTAGTATGATGACATAATTAAAGAATATAATTACTTTTTTTTTTTTTTTGTGCATATTCATTATTTTAACATATTATAAAAATATATGTATTATAGGTTAGTCTATTATATGAAATTCTTGTCACCATAGGTCCGAAGAAACATAAGTGTACGTAATTTTATCTTTACAAAAGAAGATGTTGTAATATAATAAATATATTTTATAATTCCATGATTTTTTATTTTTTCTTACCAACTTGGCTAATCTGTCACTCGACAATATGTTAACATTTATTCTTTAATTAGATAAGTGTGTTCGGTTGAGTTTTGTAAAAGTATTGTTTGAGTTAAGCATCTCTATAAAAGCGCCGATTGAATTAAATTATTGAGTATTTAAATTAATATACTTTCTAAATGATTATATTGTCAGAAATAATATTTGAGTGTTTGAATAAGTTATTAATAAGTGTTTAAAGAATATGAAATGTCTTTCTTACTCTTGAATATTAAATTGTGTTTAGCAACGTATTGTATTTTTAAAATTGTATTATCTTTATAATTAACAGATACATAACAATAAAAATAAGCAATTATTTATTTTAATATTAATAATATTATATACAAACACAATATTATATATAACTAAATATATTCATATAATAAATTATATCTAAGTATAGGACATATAAGAAATTTTTAGAATATTTGGGAGATGAGATATATAGTAACTTGATTTGATAGTATGACTGTGATATTTACAAATAACATGGTCAAGGATTTAACACTTGCGATTGAGAATAAGCAAAGCTCAATAACTTTTGAATTAAACATGATTTGTACTAAAATTATAAACCAAACGGACTTCAAAGTGCGATTTGGGCTACAAAACACCTCCCACCACACGTTCAAAATGGCCAATCAAAGGGCCTAGGATTTAATGAATTTAATATATTTAAATTGTCTATGTCCTACACTCTTTCATACCTTGCATTGAATATTGAATAAAAAAGAAGAAAAAACGGGGGAAAGACTTTTCCAGTACCCATATATTGCAAGGACAGCATTTGATGATAGCTTAGTAAGATTCTAAAAGAGGTTGCTTTACGTCTTTCATTATCATATCTTTTTTCTTATATAACTTTGTTGTTTTCATTTGTTGTCTATTAAGCTTTAATATTCTCTCTTATGTACCCATATAAAATATTTTCACCTACATTGCTAAGTGATATTTTTCTTATCTTTTTTTAAATAATATATATATATATATATATATATATATATATTACTCTATCAAAAGTGTTGGTCGATTAAGGCACAATAAAAATAAATAATTGTACAAAAAATGATTAGTGCCTATTGTGATTTTAGACTTTTTAATCACTCACTATGTCCATGTGATGTATACATATCTTCATCATTAAGGAATATTTGAGCAACAACCCCTACATTTTCTTTTATTTCAATGATGCTTTTATTAGAAAACTAATATATTACAGTTCAAAATATTGGCCTAACTATTTAAGAACATAGAGAATTTGAAATACCCAAAAATGTTTACAGAGATCAACTAAAAGATGGTGAAATCAGAAAACCCATCAAACAATAATCAAACTCAAAAACTGTAGCACATATATATATATATATATATATAACGAAACTAACCTGGTTTAGAAAGTTTGGACAGATAGACAGGAAGAGATGCAGCAACCCAGCATGAACCATGACAGGCTCCTCCCCATCACCATGCCGGTTCAACGCCGAGAAGAGGCCGTTGGGAGCGCTATGGACCAATGGCACCAAGTTTCTGCAACTTGGGTCCAACCCAGAAACCATTTGAACGCCAGAGAAAGCAACGTAAGTCACATCTCCAATTCGATTGACAACAAAGCTCTGTGCTGCGGCGGTATTGGCATGGCTGCAAAGCTTCCATGACTCCAAAAGCAATGGTGTTGTAGCTAGAAATGTTGCCAGCATCTCACTGGTCTCAAACCTGTCATGTTTAAGAAAATTTCAATAACCATGGGTGTTGTTCATAATTGAAATTTCTAAGTCAAATTTCCATATGGGAAAAGATGCTTTTGATATTCACGACTTACGATGAAGCTTCGGTTTCCATCGATTAGTCTGCTTTTCTTTCTTCTCTCTCTCTTGCTTTCTATTTTTGCGTTCAGATGGAGAATTTCAAAAGTGGAAAAAGAAAACTTCAAAGCGTGTGTGTGCTGTGGAAGGTGGGGAGGGATCATAATAAGGGGTTGTATATGTATATATATATATAGTAAAATTTAATAATCTTAAATTTTCCAAACAGCCCCCAAAACAAAGGGTTATATTTAATTTCATGGGTTGTTAAGCTATATATATAGCTAGATAGTAGGTCCCACTAACACGTACGGTCCATGATATTCAGGTGGTGACCAAGTTGGACTGGGATTCCGTGTTCCTCGAGAGAGAGAGAGAGAGAGAGAGAGTGGAGGAGAGGTTCCATGTCACAATATCATAATATATAAAAGCCATATTTCAACGCTCCCCATAGCCTTCGTTCACATCTATATATAATATATAGACGTAAAAAATATATAAACGCGTTTTCGTGTTAGACGGGGGTATTTCTGCATTGCCAAGAACCTGTATCATCCTCTCTTATCTATCATTTTTCTTTGTCATTCAGTCAAATTAACTTGATACTAGAGAAATTTTGGTTTCACAAAAATCTAACCAATGTAAAGTTGAATGTAAAGATAAAAACACCTGCTGAACAAAAATGCATATAAAGTACTGGGCTTTCCTCGTTATAGTAAATTGCAACTCAATAAGATTTTGGACGGATGTTACTTAGTTTCAAACTCGTAGAAGGATCTTTTTCTTATTCAAGACGTGACTTAAGTAACTACAATTTGTCATATTTGTAATTTACATATACTTTTTGATTGACTTATTTATTATTTATTTTTTTGTTAAAATTAAATATTCATATAATATCCATGTGATTATACGTCTGACCCACTAAAATTGTAACACATACATACAGATAAAAAAAATTCTTTCTACTTAATTTAGAACCAAGCATTGTCCAAATTTTGATGATTGAGAGTACACACAATATAACTATCGGTGCTTAAAACAACATGTTTAAAGATGGGGGAGGGGGTTAATATGCTTTGCATTAGTTTTTCGACAATTGATATTATATCTTTGTATTTAACAGTTTTTTTTTAATAAAAGCCCTATAAGTCCCTAATACAATATATTTAAAATATGTTATTTTAAAAGATGTGCCATTCTAAATTATTGTGACACTCTAAATTTTAATCTTAATTTAGAATATCTGACGAACTTTTACCTTAGTTCATCTAAAGGCTTATAAGTAGAAGGGAAAAAGCATGGAGATGTACAACTATGTATAATTGGACAAAATAGACCTTAATGTTGGTATATACATGCCAAAATATATTTAATTTATCAATTTTGATGTGATTTTAAGACTGGTAGACGACTTAGATGCAAAAATTTCCACGTGTATTCCCAATAGCTATAGGATACCCCACTCAGTGGAGTTTTACTAATAAAATTTGATGAAACCCTGTGAGGCCCCGGTATGTGTTGGTGCGTGGTGGGGTTGAGTTATATGCATTCCGTACAAGACCTCAGAAGGATTTTCCTTTACATTTATATTTTCCACAAAAATGAAGCAGTCTCTTAAGACAGGAAAGTAGCATTCTTTAGAGGCAAGCAAGGTTGATTTCAAACACGGTATCATTGAAACTACAATAACTGAGATGATTGCTTCCCCAAGATAACTGAGGACCTCAAGACTTTGAGGAACTATTTCATCAACCGGTCGCATCACTTGATGATTTTTATAATTTTAATAATTGTGTGAGTCTCATTCTCACGTAAATCTTACAAAATATTAAAATTATAAATACTATCACATCATGTGATAGTCTCATAAAAAAATTTCTCTCGAAAGTTAAACCGTATACCATTTTTAGCACTTCTGTTTAATTAACTATTGTCAAATGTAAATATTTAATCCTAAATTATCAAGAGGTTTTCAAATGCAAACTCACACCCAAATAAAATTATGAAAAGACAACACCCAGTTCAATGGTGGACTATAGGGAGGCCACCACCCCCAAAGGTTTTAAAAAATCTCTTTTTATATTAGTATTTTATTCTAAATAACTGAGTTGCTCCCCTCAATTATTTGATATGCTAACACTGCAAACATACCAAACATAAAACATGACTATTTTATCATTATATTATTAGACCCATGTCTAGATTCACTATCCAACTACATGTCAAAACAATTTTTAATAATCAAACCATATGTATAATATAGACTCATACATTGCAATGTGATTTCTTGAATAGGGAGAAACACAGCAGTACAAAAAATGCAAGCCAACGATTTCCACCAAGTGAATACCTGAGTTGAAATTTAGTTTCTAAGTGCTAAATATAATCCAACTAATTCATAATGCATCAACATAAAAAGGAAAATGAATTCTCATTAAGTAAAAGTTTTGAGCAAATGAGCCCATGTATATGATATGGACGGATGCCCCACTACATACCAAGTAGAAAAACTGGCTTGTAGTAATCAACGGTCGATATAACCTCTGTAGTCCCTACTAGATAGGCTGGTGATCACCTTTATGAAGAGACTAGACTCCATGCAATGCTGCTGAACTGAGTTTGGATGAGGATACGAGGCTCTATACAGGGTAACCGAGCTGAGCTCGGATCCAAAAAGAAGAGCCTTGCGTAAGATTCTAAAAAATTATCTTATCTTTCTGATATACCATAAAGTGACAAATCTATTCAAAGCATGACACGTGTATGTACAGAATTCTTCAGAGTACAGATCACGGAAGATTATTCTATCCAGCTCACTTGGGCACGGGGAGTTCAGAGGTATGTGGTTCAGAATATAGCACCGCTTTCTATATCCTACCAACCTCAGAATAAGGAAGCAGAGTCCAATATGACAACTACTGTCTTCGGATATCTACAAATCCCTATTTTTATAACACCTAATTCTACTCAACTTAGGAGATCTACAACCTATAAATAAGATCATAAGGTACGCTTTCTAATCATGTTCAATTATTCTTTTCAATTACAGTCTCTTTCTATTTTACTAAATTTATCATCGGAAAGGCTACCACAGGAGCCTACCCGGTTTCCCTCTGATCTTGAGTTCTTTGCAGGTAGGGAAGGACAGGAGGCCCCACTGATAAAAAAAGAACAACATCAGTTTTGGAGGTTCTTTTGATCAGAAAGAGCAACATCAGTTTGGCACCGTCTGTAGGAACGACAAACGTTTTTGCTATCTTTTCTTTATAAACAACAAACCTTTTGTCTTTTTCTTCCAAAAAGCCATGGCTCCCAGCCTTCATCCTAGGAAGAATTCCCAAAACCCTCAAAATCAGCCTCCCGTTGAAAGATGAAAGAGACAAACACCCAATCAATTGTAATAACAGCTTAATCAGATTCAACAACAATCTAATCAGTTGCAGGAACAACTTACTACCATGTCACAAGCTCTAGCTTCATTGGCCTAAAGCCAACGGAGCAATCCTCATCCTCCTCATTCTCCTCTTGCTAACGTTGCTCACGGGAGAACTCATCCTCTCGCCAACGTCACGGGGGGAGAATCCCCCAACGAGGAGTTGCCTAACACGCAACCGGTACACCCCTATGGTACCACTTATATAGGGACTGATCCCTAGACGTCAATAGCAGTAGGGAAAGGAATGCCCACATTTCATCCAGCCGTCCACTATCAGAGCATAACGAGGATTCCTACTCCAATGGCCTTTGGAGCCAACCCAGTGCTATGGGAGTTCCAACTTCCCAAGGCTCTAGTCCCCTTAGTCTTGGGAGGGCAACATCCTTCTGCTAACACCGGACAAATTCCTCCCCTAAGTCGAGGATCTGAAGGTACAAGACAAGATCAACAACAGATTCCGATCCCACAACAAGTCCTTCATATAGCCACTCAAATGAAAAAGAGATAATAGACTCACAAGAGTAGACAATCTCAACCAGAGGATTTCATGCCCCTCTAGAGCAAGACGTATTAAGTAAATTGTTTTGGAGGCTTTCCACTCCATCCAGCTGTCCACTATCAGAACAGAACAAGGATTCCTACTCCAATGGCCTCTAGAGCCAACCCAGCACTATGGGAGTTCCAACTTCCCAAGGCTCCAGTCCCCCCAGTCTTGGGAGGGCAACATCCTACTGCTAACACCAGACAAATTCCTCCCCCGAGTCGAGGATCTGAAGGTATAAGACAAGATCAACAACGGGTTCCGATCCTACAACAAGTCCTTCCTAGAGCCCCTCAAATGGAAAAAGAGATAATAGACTCACAAGAGTAGACAATCTCAACCAGAGGATTTCATGCCCCTCCAGAGCAAGACGTATTAAGTAAATTGTTTTAGAGGCTTTCCATGCCATTTACCTTTTCCATAATGACCGAAGAACAGCCGAAAAAGTTTGTTGTCCCAAAATTCACCTTCTACGACGAATCTGAGGACCCAGAAGACCACCTATCTCACTACCAACACACAATAACTCTCTATGGAGCTACTGATGCCTTCATGTGCCGAACTTTCGTGACGAGCCTCAAGGGTACCGCCCTTAAGTGGTTTCACAACCTTTCCCAAAAATTGATCAGCAATTTCTATGAGCTCAGTAGGTTGTTTCTTGACCGATTCCTAATAAGTAAGAAGTTAAGAAAAGGACCAGAATTCTTGCTGACTATAAAATAAACAAAGGGAGAATCGCTTCGAGAGTATATAGCTCGTTTTAATGCCGAGCTCACAAAAACAACCGACTACAGTATGAGCTTCCTAGTGGCTGCCCTCACTTCAGGCCTTGGGCCTAGACACTTCCAAGATTCCTTGACCAAGAATCCTCTCATCGATATGACAACACTTATAGAATGAGCGCAGAAGTATATTAATCTTGAAGACACAAAAATGTCTTTCCTAAAAGCAAAAAAACAAGCTTAGAAGGATGAGAAAGTTCAAAAGAGAGATACCAACGTTAATAGGAAGATGATCAAGAGCCCTGATAAGAGAGCGACATCCAGAGCCCAGAACAATCCTAACTCTAAAAGGTATGGAACTTCCACCCCTTTGAATGGTTCTCTTGCTCATATACTCCAACAGATCCAGATGCATGAAAACTTGAAGTGGCTAGAGCCGCTAAAAAGCCACATTGACACAAGAAATTAGAACAAATACTATGATTTCCACAAAAAGCACTAGCACACAACTGGGGAGTGTATATCTCTTGAGCAGGAAATAGAACATCTCATTAGAAGAGGATGATTAGGGGAGTTTGTCTGAAAAGACGGGAGACAGAACCCCTACAACGATAGACCACCGTAAAGAAGGCAAAAACAAAGACGTGAATAGAAAGAAATCCAAAACGACCAATAGCAAAATAATCAAGTCATCTTTGTCCTTCACGCTAACAATGCGACAACGAAAATGTCTAACCGAGCTAGAAAAAGATATGCCCGGGAAACAAGGATGGAACCCCATGTCCTCCCAGCCATTGAGAAAAAGATAAAGTCAGGACTTCAGATCCAGTTTTCTGAACTGGACCTCGTTGGGGCATATTGTCCCCAAAGCGATGCTCTTATCATCTCACTTAAAATCACTAACTTAGATATCAAAAGAGTTCTCGTGGATACTGGAAGCTCCATCAATGTTTTATTCTACAAACCCTTCAAACACATAAAGCTTAACTCTAATGATATCAGAGCTACCACCGCTATCAAGGCAGAATTCAACGAAGATCTCAGCATCCCATTAGGTAAAATTAACCTACCGACCACGACGGGAGAAGGAGATGGAAAAAAGACACTAATCTCTGAATACATGGTCCTAGACTCTAAATCCCTCTATAATGTCATTATTAGGAGACCCTGCATCCACTAAATGGGAGCAGTTACTTCAACCTTCCATCAATGCCTAAAATATGTCCACAATGACAAAGTCTTCTCCATCAAGGGTTGTTAACCCACCGTTCGGGAATGTCATGTCCTCGCATTAAAGGAAAAGCCTCCCAAATAGCAATCACAGTACCCTCATAAAAGGGAAAGTTCCTCATCTTCCAACTTTCATGAGGCAGATGAGTATTCTTCTGAAATTGACGAGCCATTAAGTCCTAGAGAAAGGAATAGTACGGTCAAACCAATGGAGGAGCCCATCAAAATAATCATCAACACTGAAGGGGAAGGAAAGTATCTACAAATTGGCTCAACTCTGTCTCCTTCCAAGCAAGAGGAAACTGTTGATTTTCTAAAAAATAACTTGTCAATATTTGCTTGAGAAACTAAAGATATGGAGGGAATAGATCCTAATTTCATCTTTTACAAACTAATGACAAATCCGAACCATCCTCCGGTGAGACAAAAAATGAGAACATTTTCCCCTGAACGCCACAAGATCATCAATGAAGAGGTCTAGAGGTTGCTAAATGCTGGAATAATAAGGGAAGTGTTCTACTCAGAGTGGCTCGCCAATACAGTTTTCACAAAAAAGAAGAACGGCAAGTGGAGAGTTGATTATACCGACCTAAATAAAGCTTGTCTTAAGGACAACTTTCTTTTTCCCAGGATTGATCAACTTGTTGATGCCACGACAGGTCACGAACTTATGAGTTTCATGGATTCTTATTCTAGAGACAATCAAATTCAAATGTATCCTCCAAACCAAGAGAAAACGGCCTTCATATCAGAATGAGATCTCTGTTGTTATAGAGTGATGCCGTTCAGTTTAAAAAATGCTGGAGCTATGTACCAACGGCCTGTAAACAAAATGTTTGGCCCCTAAATTGGGGACACAATAGAAGTTTACATCGATGACATGTTAGTCAAAAGTGTTCGAAAGAATGACCACATCCAGCACTTAAGCCAAACATTTGACATCCTGAGGAAACATAGAATAAAGCTAAACCCTTTAAGATATACCTTCGGGATCACAAAAGGGAAATTCTTGGGTTTTTTAGTTTCTCAAAGAGGAATTGAGGCAGATCCTTCACAGATCAAAGCTCTAATTGAACTAGAGTCACCTAAAACTAAGAAAGATATCTAAGGCCTGAATGGAAGGATAGCAGCTCTGAACATGTTTATCTCTAAATCTACGGATCGGTGCCTTCCGTTCTTTAGAACTTTGAGGGGGAGTAAGGCCCTAGAATGGACCCTCGAATGCGAAGAGGCTTTCCAAGAATTCAAGCGATACTTAGCTTCTCCCGAACTCCTTTCAAAACCAGTACTAGAAGAAAAACTACTCATGTATTTAGCTGTATCAAAAAATGCCATCAGCTCCACTTTAGTCAGGGAAGACAAAGGAATTCAAAGGCCTATCTTTTACATTAGCAAGACACTTCTGGACACCAAGACAAGATACTCCGAAATTGAAAAATTAACCTTAGCCTTGGTGATATCCCTCGGAAGCTTAGACCATATTTTCAGGCCCATCCTATCATAATCCCCGCGTCTTATCCTTTAAAATCAGTCCTACACAAACCTGAAGTTTCGGGATGACTGGTCAAATGGTCAAGTCTTGGGAGAATCTTCCATCAAGGATAACAGGATGACCAGATATTCAGAGCTAATGGACACACTAAAGCTATCTTTCCGCAAGTTCACCATTCAGAAGATCGAAAGAAACCAAAACTCCAAGGCTGATGCTTTAGTAAACATGGCTTCCAACCAAGAATTCAATGTCTCATTTTGCTCATTATCTAAGCACAAAGGCGATTGCTCGTGTGAGAGAGCTAATCAAAACCTATTAACATTTTTCATGTATATATGCTCACAACATAAAAAAATCATCTCAATATAAACACAAAATCATATAATGATGAAATAATGTCACACGTGTCTAATATATCAAATCCAAAATAAACTCAACTATTTAACACAAGATGTAAAACATCATTAAGTATGGGCTTACGACTACCTCGCTTTGCGCAACTCTATCTCAAACATGTGTAGTGAAAAATAATGCTAATATGTTTGATTCTTCCATTACCACTATTAGTCTATTAGCCCACTAACGAGTCTAAGCTTCCAATCTAGTGGCGAGTCCACACGATTTTGTCATTATGGACCCTAAGTCCAAAAGACACCACAAAAGGGAAAGGCATCGCTTACACTTATATCCCTCAAACTTGTAAAGCTAATTAATAATGTGGAATAAAGTTACGATGAATGAAATACTTGTATATGCTAGAGCTATCATACAATCATAGCTAATGAACATATCATCATGCTTATATAGCGCTATGTTAAGGCACTACTAAGATCTCCACAACCAAACAATTGTCTCAATTGCGACGACCTATCGTGTATTCTTGACATCACTTAGATATCAAATAAACCAATTAAGTATAGTCCAATGAGTAAACATTAAGTCGCTCTTATAGTTTGACTATCTATACGAGCAAAGCACTAAGTTGCTCTAATAATTTAATAGGAGCAAAGTACTAAGCTGCCCTAATAATTTGACCATCAATAAGAGCTACAAAAACAATCAAGTACACATCCCAGTGCACTTCAGAATCTCAACTACGCTCAAATAGGAAATTCCACAAAAATATCTCTTCCAATACTAATCTAATTGCAATGATCAAAACTAAAGCATACTTATATCAATCTGTCAATAAGTTAGGACCATGCTAACAAGATTACTTATAGATTTCTCAACACAAAATGAGAAACTCCTCAAGCAAATCTTCATGGAACTCAAATCCAAGCATAGTCTACTTCACATATGTCCTGCTCAATATAGGACAACTACCTCGACGTGGTGACAATAAATTCCATATATATCAGCAACCATACAAAAGATCAAAATACTTTTTTTGGACCATCTGTGGCTTCCTTGATCATCATGAAGCCAATTTCTAGATGAAATCCAAGGTTCCACTAACTTGACGATAACTTTAGGTTAGAAATGAACACTTGAGCAAATAGACTTTGCATTTTTTTTTCATTAACTTTAAAGCCCAAAATTGCATAGATGATCTTTAGGCCACAAATGAACACTTGAGCAAGCATATTTTACGCGCTTTGTTCATTGACCTTGAAGTCCAAAACTTGATCCACATAAAATCATCGTATAATTCTCCATAGAAGAGATCATATATAATGTCACGACCCGCAACCCACCCTCTACGAATTTGTAGACAGCAACCATACGACCTAGCCCTTTCACCGAACCGGACCTGTTCATCTTGTTACATTATCATCAAGGTCACTAACATGTAACCATATCATCATCATATATATATATAAACATAGCGGAAGATAATAAAATAAAAGGGTTACATATATATGTTAGTCTGCTAATACAAAAGTACAGCCTGTGAAATTTCTAACTCATCATCTCATCCCCAAGATGTGATTACACATGAGTGCTACAAGACTATACTACTATTACTGTTACTTGTCAAAAATTTCCAACCTATAGCCGCAGTCTCCTACTATTTGTCCTCTGTATCAGTCCTTGAAAACAATATGTAAATTTGGAGTGAGTTAAACTAAATTCAGTAAGTAAGTCCCCTACTCTATCATGTGTACAAAATCTGAAAAGAAACTGAATAAAAAAGGTATGATATCCAGTCAATATCATAACAAGCATAGGTCATCCATGAATATCAATGATCATGAATATAGTTGATAATCAAAGAGCATCTAGTCTGAATAACGATATCATATGCTACAAACAAAAGCTAGAAAATACATGATCGTAGAAAGTACTCAAATAAAGTTGTGCAACTACCTAATCATTCATACAAGAACATGATCATACTATGAGTCTCAATAAATAGATATGATATCAAAACTAGCGGATGCAATAAACTACGGGGCGTGGCTACCCCCTGCATGCATAAGCACTGAGTTCAATAATGTAACTGTGTCCTCTAGGACTGTGTCATGCACTATGCCTCGACATAGCCCTAGTGGAAAACTGGTCCCCGTACTCGGGACAGGACCCCGTACTCGGGTCATACTACGCATCTAGATGGAGTTTATGATTAAGCACAAATCTGGTACAAATAAATATCAAGGTCATGCTATCTCCACGGAAAATAATGTGAATCATAACTGGTTCACGGCAATATAATATAACTATACCTTTTTACGGCTATGTTAACTGGCTGCCGAGAACAATAACTACTAGCCCTTCTTAACCTTACATACAAGTGTACAGAATGGTTCTTTGCACAAATGTACAGGAACTCATGATCAAGATATAACATTATCAATAGATATGGAAATCAAGAGCAAGATATAACATCATAGCTAAACTATTCCACTGATAGACAATATCACATAGTGGAATCATAGAAGATCTGATGTGATAATAAAGAGTACAAGTGCCTGTAGAAGAACTGTGACATGGCTGAGGATGTACTACATGCAGAGATTGGTTATTACTTACCTTTTACTATTCCACGTAAATCAAGCTATTCCTTTTTCTTTTGACGCTCCTGTCATTCAAAAAATACAACTCAGTCTATAGCCGAAATGAATCTATACTACGTATTCAAATATATCTATCATGGCTATAAGTATTTTATTTGCTAATTTGGACCTCTTCATTGTGTCCGAAATGTAGAATAAAATTATTTTAGGCTTTTAAGGATCTCAATTTGGACTCTTGGACTGAAAAGGGCAAAATGATCATTTTGCACTTTTATGTGTCTTTTACTCCCAGGACCTCTTTTCATAATTTTTACTTTACCATTGAGTTTGGAATGCCCGAGATAATAAAAATTGGCTATTCGTTTGCCTCCTTTGGGATTCGTTTGACCTATTTTTGACTTAAGAGTAATTTAGTAATTTCTCTTTTTAAAATATTAAAATAATATGTTATTCAATTTACTATTTAGGGCCTTATTTGGATTTTTCATAACTGTTTGGGTCTATTTTGAATTTTTTTAAGTTCTGGGTGGCTCTGAAATTTTGATTTTTATTATCCTCATGTTGGTTAGCCAAACAGTGGCCTTGGGTAGAAAAACAAGGATAAGGCTATCCCTATTCGACATCTAACTTAATTCCAATTTCTTACTCTCATAGCCAAACACCCCCATTCATATTTAAATTCAATTAAACCCTACTACCAAACGCTGTTGTTTTAGTTATTCCCAATTTTTTGGTGGGTCGGGTTTGACCTAACCTGGTCCAAGACCCAACCCGAGGCCCTGTTGGCTTCATCTTCTCCGGTGGTGGCCACCTTTTTTTGGCCAGTTTTAACATCAAATTTAATGCCATTTTATGCTAATTTCTTCAAGGATCATGAATCTATTTTTAGCTTTTCAATGTGATCAACGGTTTTTCACAAAATAGGAGTTCTTTATGAACTCCAGCCGCCAAGCGCTTTTCCGACCACCTAAATTTTTCATTTGTTTATGTCTTTTCATGATTTGTTTTAAGATAGAATCACCTCAGAACTTAACTGTATCATGTTTTGAACATTTACACACCATTTAAATTAAGTTTGGAGCATAAAATCATACTTCTAACCAAATTTGCATTAAACCTGCAACTGACATTTTCTAACTCATTTTTCCATGAATTTCGTTCATTCTTTTTGCATTTTAACCCTTAAGTTATGCTCTATAAAGCTCTCTAAGTGAATGAAACTAAAATGCTTTAAGTGATAATTCAAAACTCAAAAGTAAACTTACAGTTTTTCTGCAAGCTTTTTCCTCCTTTTCTGAATCCGTTTTTCTTCTTGCTCCTTCCTCCTCCTTCTGCTCTTTTCTTCCTTTACTTTTTGATTGAATTTTAGTGTAAGTTTATTTTAAGTTGTGTTTTATTTTTTTAAGTTATTTGGAAAAAAAAACACACGCGCAGCACACATGGCTGCCATGCAGCCGTCTCACTCTCTCTTTCTCAATTCTTCCTCATGCTTCTATAAGCTTCCTTTAGTTTTCTTCCACCGAATTCTGCTTCCTTCTAGTGTTTTCTTTTTATTTCTTTTCTTTTTCATTTTCTCTTCATTCAATTACATTACTATATATATAATGTAACCGTATATATATATTATATACTTATGTATATCACATATAATAATAGTCATTTATATATATATATTTAAATACATACATATATATATACACTCACGTACATGTTTTTTCGTAAAAATTAGGCTCTAGGTATGGCGGTGCCCAGGATTGTAATCTCTTGACCTATATTATGACACGTAAACCGAGGTAGACCAGGTCGAGTAGTGTATTACTAGTTGTAACCGAACATAAGTTCTAAATAAAATAGAATAATTTCAATTATATCCTAAGAGTCAAATAATAATACCGAGATTTGACCAAGCCATGAGCATAGTACCAAAAGTAAACCAAGACCAAATTCAGACCAAGAATAGTAGACCTCAAATATACAAACTATCACGAATGAGTAGTATATAGTAATGAGTATGCATACCGAGAAAAATAGTAGAAGTCATGATCTCAGAGAATTATGAGATTAGGACAAGCCAAGTACGAACAGACTGAGCCGATAAATATAATACCAAAAAAGACCTGAGCTATCATAATAAATTATGTACGATAATAGGCACGCAGTTTGAGATGAATAGTGAGATTCACAAATGGAATGTTATATGATATTTAAATATAAGATAAGTAATCACAGGCAACCCCAAGTACCCCAGGACTAGCCGTACAAGGAACCGATGGTACGGAGAATTGTGCACGTAGGCTCGTATATGCCTCGATATACGTGCACAGTATATTTTTATACGTATAAGGATATATATATATATATGATAATATATATACATATAATAAGGTATATATATATATATATGCAAGTATATATATATATATATAAATAAGTATACATAAGTATATGAATGTATATATAAATACATGTATAGTTATAGGTATATGTATATTATATATAAAGTATAAGTATAAAAATATATATACAGCTGATATTATATATATATATACACACACACATACTAAATGCATGCAAGACATGTAAGTGGAAGAAGAAAAGAAAAAGAAAAGAAAAAAAAATGAGAAAGCTGATGAAAGTGTAGTGTCGACAATGTGTGTGTTTAGTGTGTGAAACATATAATATATATATATATATATATACACACACACACACACACACACACAAATATCTAAGTAAAGTGAAACAAAGAAAGCAAAGAAAGAAAAGAAATCAGAAAAGAGAAAAAGAAAAGTCAACAAAAGGAGGAAGAAAAGAGAAAAAGGAATGAGAGAGGAAAAAAGGAAGTGGGCGGTGCTTGGTGTGTGTGTGTGTGTGTGTATATATATATATATATATGTATATACGTGTGGATGTTGAGAGAAAAAATAGAAAAGAAGTGGAGAAGCAAAGAGTTCAGAAGTGAAAAAAAAAATCAGAGGAAGAAAAGGAGATACGGCAAGGGAGAAACCGAAATAAGGTTGGTATATGAATTATGTTTTTAATTTTTAACAAGAATGAATGATAGATTGGATTGCATGGTTTTAAAGAGTATGAAAAATGGTAAATTTAGGAAGAAATCGCAGCCCATTTGGTGAAGAAAATGAATAAGAAAAACCAATTTAAAGTTTGAAGAAAAATTCCAAGTCATTGGATTTTACATCAATTTAGCTTGTTTTATGAATGGAGAATTATTGTCCATAGGTGTAGCAACTTATAAGTAAAATTTGGGCTCAAAACAATGGCTAAAAAGTCATGAAAAAAGAAAAATTCAGTTCGCTGAAAAATCTGGGCAGCTCGTTGGAGTTGGCTGCAACTCCATTTTTCGAGGCCTTTCGATGATGCAAACTGAATTTTGAGGGTAGATATGAAAATCCCATGAGGAGTAGAAGAGGAACCCATTGGTCAGATGTTAAAACGTTGCCGAAAAAAGGGATGTCGTCTCCAAGGAAGATGACCGGTGCACTGCTGGATACACACTGGTGCGAGTTGTGTGTTGTTGCGTGGTGGGCTTTTGGGTCATGGGCTCGGGTCAGGTCGACCTGCCTAGCTGCATATGGGTTATACCCAATACGGTGCAACTTTGAGGAATTTTAAAAGGTTTTAAAAATGTGATTTGGGGCTGTTTGGATGCAAGTATAAGAAATAAAAATTAAATTGAAATAGGAATAGGGATAGTTTATCCAAGGATTGGGCTTATCCGTTGTTTGGCTATTCCAAATTAGAATAGGACTTTCTGAAAATTAAAATTTGACCCAAAATTTATGATAATTATATTTTGACCCCAAGTAATAAAATAATATTTAATTTAAAAAAAAAATTACCAAAATGCCCCTAAGTCAAAAAGGAGTCAAACGGACTCCGATTAAAGTAAAAGAATAGTGAATTTTTATTATTTCGAGCATTCTAGACTCAAACGTGGAGTCTAATTTGTGAAAAAAGGTCTCGAGAAGTAAGAACCCGTAAAAGTGCAAAATAGTCGTTTTGCCCTTTTTAGTACAGAAGTCCGAATTGAATTTTGTGAAAGCCTAAACCGACTTTATTCGACGTTCCGGATTCAATGGTAGAGTATATTTAAATAAAAGAGATACCAACAGTAAAGAGACATAAAATTTGATGAATAGCGTAGTTCACATAACTATAGACTGAGATGCATTTTATGAATCATAGGAACGTCAAGAGAAAATGAGAAGGCAGTTTGACCTTCTAGACAAATACAGAAAGAGGTAAGTAAAATCTGATCTCTGCATGTGTTACTTTCCAAGTCCTGTCATTAGTTCTTTTGTATATTGCCTATTGTATTCTATACAAACTAGTGGTTATTTAGCCACATTGATATTGCCCTATCATGTGGGAAACATTTATCGATTTCTATATATATCTCGTTCATGATCGTACATGTGTGCATAGAGTTCTTTTTGTACACTTGTACATAGGGCCGTGAGAGCCAGAGAGTTATATTTGAAACAGTCTAGTAACCATAGCCTCGAAAACTATTATTACGTTAGATTGCCTAGAACCAGTTATGATTCTACTATACTCTTTGTGGAAGATAGCATGATCCCGATATATTATTAGTGTCGAATTTGTGCTCAGTCACAACTCCATCTGATGCCATTTATGACCCTCGGGTCAAGGTTCCGAGTGGAACATTTGCTACGTTGCTATGTGAGGCATATGACGTAGAGTCACATTGTATACAAAACAGTATTATTTACAGAGCCTGTGTGGAACTGAATACAAGCTTAGGGGGATTTCCAAGCCCCACGAGTGCATCTCTTTTGTTGATATCACTATCTTTCATTATTGATTATCATAGCTTGATCATGTTATATTATTATGAATGATCATTGGACTTTACAACTTTCATTTGAGTGCTTACAATTCATACTTGAGATAACTCATGACTGTAGCAGTATGACATTATTAGCAGAGTAGATTTATTTTCTTATCTTTTGAGCTTCTATCATCTGATATTGAGTTTTATATTCATTAACTGGCTAGCACTTCTATATACACCTATACACATGGTAGAGTAAAGGAATGTTTATTGAGTTTTCATAGCTCATATAGATACTACATTCATTTTAGGCACATATATCGAGAATAGACAGTAGACCCTAATAGCTAGAGGTGGACATTATTTTTGAAGTTGCAAGGGTAATATTTAGTATAGTCTTGTAGCTCCCATGTCATCCACATCTTAGGGATGTAATGTATTAGACTTTTTAAAGTCTGTATTTTGATAACTAGATTTTATATACATGCAACTTTTATTTAGAGACTTTCGCTATTTATGTTATGATATTTATTGCATGTTAGTAACACTAATTGAGTTTTCACAATTTCAAGTTTCAGATGAGATTCGGTTCGGCAATAGTGTCGAGCCGGGGTTCGCGATTCGAGATCCACAGAAGGTGGGTTGCGGGTCGTGACAGGGATACTCGGGATTGCCCATCACTCACACTCGTGCATCGTACACTAAACATGTCATTCAATTGGTCGTCCGATTTTATTAACATAATAAATTGGCTTACAATTCGGGGTAACATGTTTTGGCCCGGTCCAATTCGGGTCGGGTACTGCCTAACTTGGGTTGGTCCCACCTAACTCGGGTTGGGGTATTACAACTAAGTCCATTTAGAAAGCTTCTAAGATCCAACATTTGCAACAATCACTAGAATAAAGTGGATGGAGACAATTTTCACTATTAGGGAGAATCTTTCTACATAGTTAATATCCTATTTGGGATACGTCATTTTAAAAAACAATAGGGCATAATTACTAGTTAATCAATCTTACACAAAAGGAGATCAACCAATCTCAAAGTTTGATTCTTTGTTAATTTAACTCAACTTATCACTCATAACAGCTATTCATACATCTATTAACTAAGAAAACTTTTACCTCTATATAAGAAACAATATTCATTTAAACATGTGAAGCAATAGCTAAAATTTATACCTTTAATCTCATAAAGACGATGAGAAAAGATTTTACATTTGCTTCTACACAACTAAGTATCTTATGAATCTTCCTCTAGTGGTACAATCCCAACTAATAGTACACTCTCATTGGGCGACAAGTCAGTCCCACTATCCAAAACATCATCAGCTATTCTAGAATTAGATAACAATTTTCCACCCTCTTTGAGAGATGGTGTCACTTCCATAGATTCTATTAACCCACAAAATTAAAGATCTTTTAAAGTTTTCTCATTGTGTAACTCAATTTAGTCATTCCTTAACTTGGGGCATTCAATTAAGAATCCAATGGCCTTTTAATCTTTCAAAAAGAATATTTTAAAAAGCTAACATTTTTAAAACTTAGGGCCAAGTTTTTACAAAAATAATAAATAACGTGAACAAATCACATAAACCCTAAAAGGTGATAAACCCTCCAAATTAGGTTTTTCACCATTCTCAAGCTTAAAGGAACTTACTATTAGGGCACTTGGTTAAATATATACATATTTACGCCATCATCAACCGAACCATATTTAACAAAATTCATTTCTTCATTTTTCTCACTTAATTGTTTTGAACTAATAAGACAAGAAGAATTTTTGAATTCTTCATTTTGAAATGTTTAATCTCTTAAAAAATGGTTAAAACATAATGCTTATACCAATGTTCAAAGCAACAATTGCTTGAGTTAAGTGAGCAATCATAGCGCAAGTATCAAAGTAAGAAAACAAGAGGTTCTCCCATGTGCCTAATTTTCAAAACATCGTGAGTTCGCATATGCTATTAGGATTGACTCTAGTGGATAAGAAGTCGGTCTACCTTACAAATAAGGTTTCTTATAGGCCCTCCCAATCAAATAGGGTTTACACACTGATAGACTAATTTTTGTGAGTAACCCTGACAAGTCTTCTCAAGCTAATATAACCATCCAATCTAGTTCAATGTGTCTATGTTATTGTTCAAAAAATAATATCGTGGAAAGCCATAAAGAGATAAGTCCAAAATTGTTCAAATAATCCAAGAGACATAGCCATTATCATACATATACAACAGAACTGATTCTAACGGTAGATCAAACTAATCAATCTACAATGAACTTTTATCACAAAGAATAAATAGTTCCATTCAATTCCAAAGCCCGAAATTTAAAGATGAGAAAAGTACAAAAATCAATTGTGTAAGAGATGGACCAAACAACTAGTCAAATACAAATATCCAATTAATTTATAGAAGAACGTATGTTGCTCAAAAGAAATAATCAACTCACTCTTGTGGTGATTAATTTATATGCTACAACCTGTGCCCAATGTACAAAACATTATAAGCATTATAAAGTCTCTACACGCCATTTTATGCCTCTTACTTAATCGTTTTTTTTATTTTGAATAAAATGGTCAACTTTGACTCAGTACCTGTCACGACCCGAAGCCCGGCCCACGCGGATTATGGGTTCGTGATCAGCCACCGAGGCCTTTTTCAGTAATCACAATCCTTTTCTCTTTTCCATCTTATCAATGCAGCGGAATAAAATTCTTTTTCTATTGCGGAAGCTTCATTACACAAGTCAACATCAGTCATCCATTTATACATTCCATAGTAATTACAAAAAGTACATGATGTAATTTTTCAGAGCCTGCTGATGCCATATTCGATGTACAATCCGAAATTACCAAAAGCAACTATATCATGACTAGCAAATCCTAATACAAAAGTTCATAGCTTATAAGCCTCCAGCTATCCTGACAGAACTCGATATTCCCTTGCCAATATCGTCACCTGAAATATATTGGATAAAAATCCTATGAGCTCAACAGCTCGCGAGTATCCCAGCCCGTGAGTATTTCACAGCATACCAAGGGTTTCAAAAATACTATATAATTCAATACTGAAATGTCAATGATCAGATATCATATGTTATCTTAATTATAGTACAAGATAACGGTATCAAATTCACTTCCAATAAATCTCAATTCAATGATAATCGTAAATCGATAATATAGTTCAATAAATCAAAATCACCGTTCAATATCATGGTTCAATAAATCATAATTCAATAACATAGTTCAATAAATCAAAATCATAGTTCAATAACATAGTTCAATAAATCAAAATCATAGTTCAATAACATAGTTCAATAAATCAAAATCATAGTTCAATAACATAGTTTAATAAATCATAGTTCAATAAATCTTGGTTCAATAAATCATAGTTCGATGAGTCTTAGTTCAATAAATCATAGTTCGATAACATAATTCGATAGATCATAGTTCGATAACATAGTTCGATATCTTGGTTCGATAAATCATAGTTCAATCATGGTTCATATTCAATATTCACATTCAAAAATCATATATTCCACTTCTATGGCCAGCAAATTAGCACCTCGCTGATTGAGATCGATGAGCTAGCTAGTTCGATATGCCGTATCAACACCGGCTCACCACAATATACCCTGTGGGATGGGTTCGATAAATCACAACCTATTCGATAGTGACCAATCATAGAAAGGTGTTCTATCCAAAGTATCAAAATCATATTCAAATCATATCCAAAATCAATAATCATCATTAACAGTTCAATTACTCAATTCAAAGTTCCTTATTTGATATTTAGTTAAAACAGTTCAAACACTTGTAAGAAGATCATATAAGTTTGAGTATCTTACGAATACATTTTCTTAAGTCAAAGGAGACAAGACAGTTGTCAATAGATCATTCAAAACGTGTACAATATAGCAGTTAAACAAAGGCTATAAGGGAAAACGATATCATATGTCGATATATCATAAAAGAGTTCAATATTTATATTTATAATGAAAATCTTCTACCTCGATATGGCATGAGACACTCACCTGAAGTCCAGAAGCTTATCCAAAAATCCTTCCTCAACGAGGGTCCCTATAATCACAATTCAAGATCCTGTTACTTTCTTGTTCTAAGTATCACATAATTTATCTATCAATCTAGATCCCTCTCTATTCCATTTACCCTTTCTCTATAGTTTCATTAGGTCTTAGGGACGCATCGGTCGTTTTTCAGTTTGTTGTTGGGCCATATTTTTTCCAAAAAGATATCACCGTTAGGTCTAAAATGTCGAAGATAATTGGTTTAGGTTTTTCTAGATCTAAATTTGCGTATCTGTAATTTATTTTAAGCCTAGGGCAGTTTTTGTGATTTTATATTTTTACGTGTCATATTTTTTGGTACTTCGTTTGTCAAAATGGACTCCATCGTTGAGTCCGAATTGCCCAAAATAGTCAAGATAGACTACCTTTTATATTCAATTGGCCCCAGGTATCATTAGGGGAAAATGGTAAATCTTACATTTCACGTGTCTTAATTGTTGGGACTTATTTTCACAAATCGGACCCTGTCGTTGAGTCCGGAATGCCCAAAATAGTCAAAATACACTATTCATTTATTTTGTTTGGTCTTCGTTTGACTAAATTTTGGCTTATGAGTGTTTTGATAATTTTTTCTAATTTAAAAAGGATTTTAAATTAATTTTTATTTAATTTTCTAGGTAATTTATAATTAACCAAAAGCTGGGGGTCAAAATGAAATTTTAGAAAGTTTTATAATAAACCAACCGGTTCAGGGGTTTAAAGACTGAACCGGTTCAAAAATCATAGAACCAACCGGTTCAGTTCGGCCGATTATGTCATGCTGATGTCTTGATGACGTCAGCCCTAAGCTTTTTCTCTCTCTCTCTCTCTCTCTCTCTCTCTTTTTTTTTTTTTTTTCCCACTTACCCAAAACGACGTAGTGTTGGTAAAAATTTTTAAAACCCTTTTTAGTTCGGTTGGGGCCAGACCCGACCCGATCCGGATCCGGCCTAAAAGACCCCTCTTCTTCAGCCGTCTTTCCGGCCAGTGACCTGCATTGTCTCCGGCACCGGTGCCGGAGACCGCAGGCTTTTTCTTTGATTTTCTCACATTTTTCATGTCGGTTTTCCTCTGTTTTTGCACCGATTTAATTCTAAGACATCAAGGGATCATTTGGTATCATTTTGAACCTCAAACAACCTATTTTCACACACCCAAATCAGGTTTTTCGACCGTATTATCCTTGGCCCTATAATGGTCGTTTCTCGACCATTTTAGTTGATTCCAAAAGCTTTAGGATCCTCACATGAGTTCCTATCTATTCCTATTCCCAAATCTGAGTTTGGTTTAAGTTCATTTCTGGGCAAGCTTGAAGCTTCATTAATGGCAGCCATGGTGGTTGTGATTTCCAAGCCCCCAAACTCATTTATTTGGCTTCTAATATGTTATATTCATCACAATAGGACCACGCATGCATAAAAGAAACTCTAAACAGTAGTATACGTGTATAAATTTTAGAGAGAGAAGAAAAACGGGTTGGGTAATTTTACCTTAGCAGTGACACTTTCCTCTCTTTGTTTTGCTTCTAATTCTCCTCTAAGGTATGTAGGGTCAGGTTAAGGCATTCATGCAACCTTCTCCCTTCTCCCTTCTCCCTTCTTCTTCTTATTCTTCTTCTTATTCTTCTCTCTTTACTTTCTCTCTCTACTTCACTCTCTCTCTCTCTCTCTCTCTACTTTCTGATTTCTGATTTTTCTGAATTCCATCTCACTCACGTAACACACAATATATAGTTACATTTTATATATTAAATTGGGTTGCATGAAATCTCATTGGTGGGTTGGGAGGTGGGGTTTCATTTTATGTATACATATACATATAATTTGTAATATTTTTCACAAATGGTGGGTAGCCCAAGTGGCTTTTCTTTTTGGGTTGAAATTCTCCCTTGCTTTTTGGGTCAAGGGTTCAATTCTCATGGCCTCACTTTTTGGTTCAATTTTGTCCTATTTTCCTTATGCCTTGTTTGGCAATTTAATTTGTTTTATTTTTGTTTTATCTTATTTTATTTTATTTGTTATTATTTATTTATTTATTCATTTATTTAGTTTTTCCCTGTTAAATTCTTTTTGTGACATGCTATTTCGCCTCGTAAAATTTTTATTACCCAAAATCGTGAGTTAATTTCCCGATAATTGGGTCAGGGCGTTACAGTACCTTTATGAGCAAAATGACCCATTTTATTCTCAAATAGCAACTCATTCTATAATATATCTCATTATTTGTCATGCATGCCCCTATGGCACTTGACTTTCTTGCTTACTTTTGACACAAGTTTCTCAACCCTAGTTAGCAACTCTTTTTTGTCTCATAGGCCCAAAAGCCTTGTTTGGCCTACCCTAGGCAACAAGCTAGGTTAATTTAGGAGTTTGCCTCTTCGCACTCTACCTTTTGTCTCAAGATGACACTATTTTTAAAAATATTTTTATTTAAATCAGTAGCATCATGTAGGTTTTTTGAAAAAAAAAAAATTTAAATACAAGTCAAATTAATATATGGCGAGAATTTGCTACTCATCAAAGGCAAGTTTATAATTGTCATGGAATTAATCCAAATAATTTTTCAATGAGATTTATTTATATGCTACTCTATATAATAAAGTGTATTTAATAATTTAATTAATTATAACAGCCTTCCGTATCTCAAGGTATTGGACTATGTTTCCTATTAGTCAATGTCTACACATATGCTATATGTGTGATGTGGTCATTCTAAGCATTTATGTTGGCCAAGTTGACATTCACATTCATTGAGGTTATTTCATTACTATCATAGTGCGCAGAGTGACATTTAAGCATACATTCATCATATTATTGTGTTAATAGAAATTCAATTAAAAATATTGTTCTATTATACACTATGAGATCGAAAATTTCGTCAGGCTCATAATCATCTCCCATTTATATAAACAGAAGTATATTTTTAAATAATTTTGAATTAAAACAAATTTAATTCATCCACACAATGATTTCTGAATAAAATAAATTTAATTCATCTACATAATAATAATAATCAGTGCGCATATTATAAAACGCATGAACTCCACTTGAGCCCAATCGGCATTCAGTACATCATGCCAAGGTAATTTATAGATATACGAGTTTGTAACGAAAACGCATCCCCTTACAAGCCTTCATAAATAAATACAACCCTTCCAAAATTTATTACACTGTAAAACGAACCTACTACATTAATCTACTAAAAGCAATAAAATAAATAGGAATGTCGCGCCAATGACTCATATGTTTCAAAATCAACCTTGTTATGCATACATCACAACAAACAAGTGTATTAGAACATCAATTAAATAAGTACATCCTATCACAACATACCTCTACATACATAAAAATATAATGGGTCTTGATGAATGGTTTTACCACACCTCACCACAATGGGAGTAGTTACATGGGTATCACAATTAATGGGGATCAATATTATGCAATAATAATGCACTAAATAATTATTCATATGATAATTAAAATAAAAATAATTCATACATGACCAAAATAAAAAAAAAAAAAATGATCCACATAGTGTAATTGTTCATAATTTTCAATCTTTTCAAAAAAATTTCACATTTAAAATAAATTTTTTAATTAATTATTAGGATAAAAAATTAATTTTTAAAGTCCCAAAAATATTAAGATTAGGTTTAAAAAAAATCTAACAAAAACAAATTGGGCCCTCATAGTGTACTAAACAATGATATGTAGTTTAGTAATAAATATAATTTTTTGAAATTTTTGACAAAAGCATTTAAATAAATTTTTAATACATTTTCACAATAAAATATTTATTTTAAAATTTCCAGAAACTTGAAAAGTTACAAACATAAATTAACGTGTCCTACACACTGAAGTGGACTTTCACGTGCCGCGCATGCTAATAAATAAAGCCTAGAAAACCCTCATGTGCACACATGCACCAAGCGAGACTGGGTTGCCAAATTTCAAAAAAGAAAAAAATACTCTTGGATAGTGATTCAGATATAATTTTTTGAAAAATATTTTTAAAAATTTTATAATTAATTTTTTAAAAATTATGAAAATACATTTAAATATGATAATCTAAATTTTAAAAAATAATAAAATAAATAGCTTACCAAACGCATATCCTACATTTTGAAATTAAAAATTTTTTTCTGAAAACGTAAACAAACGAAACCTAAGGATTTGTTTATTTACGTTTTCAAAAACATATTTTTAATTTTAAAATGCGGCATACGCATTTCACAAATTATTTTTTTAATTTTTTAAAATTTAAATTATCATATTCATAATTTTTAAAAAATTAATTACAAAATTTTAAAATTTATTTTAAAAAATTATATCTGAATTGTTATTTAACTTCAGCTTAAATCTGTACACTGCATTTCTCAAATGGTGTGGATGGGCTATCACTTGCGCCTGAATACACCAAGACGCCATCCAACATTATTTTTCAACCAAAAAACAACGTTGATCCAATGATATGGCAAGGGCTTTTAGACATTAGTGTTTGATTGGCAAACAAAGATTGCACGCGTATCCACGCACCTTTGGCGCGACTAGGATTCTTGCACTCTTCTTTAATCAACTGAATTTCTACGGCGCGGCAACAATTTTAACAGGCTTTATATTTCATTCATTTCAAGTTATAAAATTATAAAAAATATATTAAAACATACGAAAAGTAATTTAATATAAATTTTATGCATAATAATTGAATTTTTATAATTATATTAAAATCTAAAGATTGAAATTAAAGTTATGTTTTTTTATAAAAAAAAATAAAACTTTAAATACAAATCTCTCACAAATTCAACAGTGGATCATCATAAAATTTTAAGTACTATCTATTGGGACTATAAAGAACACATTCATAGTAGCAGATCGTTCAAAAGGTGTTCATATAATGATTTTTTGAAAATCAACTATGTAAATTTTATGTATTATTTTTTCTTTTAATAAATATACATGCATATACATGGATATTAGTTATTATACATGCATACAACACATGTATTGGAGAACACAAGTCGATAGCTCTGATACAAATGAAGGAAATACATAATAAATACAAACGAGTATTCAATCCGGTTACTTCTTCGGTTAAAAAACAACGGAAGCGAAAGAGGTGACTTGTATTACGAACTTTCGTGTAACACCACGAAGATCTTTAACACACTGCAAGAGATCCTCCTCGTCAACTAGGACAGCTACAATATCAAATCGCCTATATCATTCCACGATTCAAGACCAATGACACTTTGGAAGAGTCTCAGAGAGAGCGTCATTCCAAATCTCACGTGATAATTTAAAAACTACAGATGAATGGATTAGTTACGCATAACCAATGTGTATTTGTTTATATCCCATGACCATGACTAAATGGGATAACTGTAAGACTTACATGATAATATCTAAGTCAATCAAATCAACCCGAACGGATAAGAATTTTAATCACGTATAAACTTTTATCATAATTATCACGATCCGTACAAATCTTGTGAATGCCAAACAAACTCGAATCCACATAACGTCCAATAAGACTGAATTAATTACTAACTGCACATACTAAAAAACTGAATTTACTAACACCTACATAGACTAAAAGACTACATTTACTAATACCAATAAACCACTTCAGCAGAAGAAAAAAATTATGATAAAAATAAAATTACTTTAAATAAAATCATAATTAGCCATAAGAATGGCCTCTGAAGATGAGAAATTTATTCATTATATCTGGGTCATCACATGATCGAATAATGTGTCATATATGCAATTATAATATACTCTGCACATATGATATATGATCTAACATTTAGAACATGTTTTCACGGAATCATTGAATATCAATTCCTGGAGATGACAATTCCCACAGCTAAAAATTACGAAGTGAAAGGTTGAGATGAATGAGAATGGAGAGAAATTTTAAAAACATTAAGGTGGCTGTACTAATTATTATTTTATTTATAACATTAAGCTCATTCAACAACAAAAGAAGTCCTTGTCTGTTTTCCAAAATTATGGTGCCTAAGCGCCCACGTCCTACACCCTTGGGATGGTCCTCTATTAGTTAAATTTCCTTTGAACTTGAGCTTTCTTTACCTCTTTCGATAATAACAACGCCTACACCTTAGGGATTGGTAGGTTGAACTTTCCTTTCTTGATTACCTTTCCTCGAGTTAAATGCGCACCATGTTTAAATTTGTCTGTAGAATAGGGAAAAAAGTTTTTAGTGGACAATAGCATTGTCACTGTAATATATTATTTGTATATTAAAATTAAAATAATACAACAGAATGATAGTAGTATAATGTTACCATTTCATTAGACTTTTTTTCTTATTGAAGGAATAGAAAAAAGTCCGGTAATACGATAGCATGATGCTATCTTTGTTGTGATTTGAATTTTTTGTGGGATTTATATGAGTATATTGTAATACTTAAATCATAGTAGAGACAGCATCATGTTATCGTACCATTAAACTATTTTTCTGAAGGAACACTATCAGACAAGAAAACATATAAGGAAACAACAATTTTAAAAAAGAGTAATATTTTATTGCATGTGTTTGTGGAAAAAAAAAAGTCCATTGATAAGATAATATGAAGTTTCACTGTAACTATGCAAATTATTTTTTGATATATGATATAAATAATGTCATGATAATTCTATATTTTAAAATATAAGTCATATGTTAGAAACTGATTTGCATGATTATGAAAAAATTATATGGTATCTTACAATTAGATTTTTTTCATGTTTGTGTATATATGTATTTGTGTATATATACTCATATAAATGTGAGACTCATATAGTGTACCCTGATGCTACCTTCATTGTGATTTGAACTTTTTGTGGGATTCGTGTAGGACACATTGTGATACTCAAATCACAGTAAAAGAAGCATCATGCTACTGTACCATTTGACTCTTTTCTCAAAGGAACACTGTCAGACAAGAAAACAGATAAGGAAAAAATAATTTAAAAAAAAATAATATTTTATTGCAGGTGTTTGTAGGAGAAAAAAGTCTATTGATAAAATAATATAGAGTTTCACTATAGTTATGCAAATTATTTTTTAATATATGATATAAATAATGTCACAGTAATTCTTTATTTTAAAATATAAGTTATATATCACAAACTGATTTGCATGATTATGAAAAAATTATATGATATCTTATAATTAGATTTTTTTTCATGTTAGTGTGTATATATATATATATATATATGATATACCACAAACAAACACACCAATTACCTTGAGACACGTGTGCATACGAAGCTCATAATCTCGATCATACAGAGTAGTGAATAGCTTTCAGGGCATCCTCAATAATCTCGATCATACAAAGCAGTGACTAGCCTTAAGGGCATCTTCATATATATATATATATATATATATATATATATATATATATATATCATTTAGAACTGATAATCTCGGTCATACAGTGCAGGCGAAGCCTTCAAGGCATTCTCATACACATATCTCCCAGACCTCATGTTCTAGGCAATATTTATTCAACATTTCATATGGCTCTGACCTTATGGCTTCCTTAACGACCGCCAAGCAGGGAATAAGGAAACAGTCTTCAACACGGAAACTACTACCTATGATTATTTCCATCTACGACTCAATGTTCCACAAGGTAATTGCAATCTCCGATGATCAAATCCCTATATTCATGGCAGCGAATCCTAATCAACTTAGGAAGGCCACGACCTATAAATTAAACCCTAAAGGTACGCTTTATTTTTATGTTCATTCTTTGGCTTTTGATACAGTCTTTCAATTCCTTTTTACTTACTTAAGCATCGGAGCAGCTACCGCCAGAGCCAATCCGGTGGACCTCTGATCGTCTTTCTGAGTGTTCTACAGGTCACGGAGCCCTCACTTATTGCGAGCCAAAAAGTGCAGCATCAGTTTGGCATCGTCAGTGGGAACGACTAATCTCCAAGTGCTCTATTCATAAATCCATCTCTTTCCTCACCGGAAAACCAAGGCACCAAATCTCCGACCACGACAGAATACTCAGAATTCGCAAAACTCTCAGCGTCAGCCGCCTACTCCTCGTACAAAGGGACCAGCGGTTAACCCCATGCGACAAGAGATCGAATCGATCAAACGACACAATGAACTGGTGCAAGAACAATTGTTTGCCATCACTAGAACGCTGCCAACACTCACACAAAACCAAGCAGCTGGTTCTCCTAACCCGCCGGTCAACTTCGCCGCAAGAACGCAACCTCCTGTTGCCATGGAGAATGAAGAACTCCATGAGCGGGCTCCAGCTAACCAGTCTGGGCACCCCCCGGGCGTTGCCCGCGTTGGCAGAGATCCACAACCGTCAGTTCCAGGCTAGGGAACATCAGCCTTCGTTCCTGACGTCCATTACCGGAGTACTACTCGGGCCCCAACTCCAAGGGCCTCGGGAGCACATCCGGCACCGCAGGAGCCTCATCCCCATGCAGCACCAATCCCTCCGGTTCAGAATCCTCCTCCGTCCGAAGGGCGTGCTCAACCCTACTACCCTGAAGCCGAGGCTGTCGGGCAGGGTTCGCAAGATGTCAGAATCAGGGACCCGCGGAGGGTAGAGGAAATTGCCGAATCTATGGATCGAACAATCACCCTGAAAGGACCTCAGAACCCTCCAGAACAAGACGAGTTGGCCAGGCTGCTCGGAAGATTAGCCACTCCGTTCACTCACACCATCATGTCAGAAGAGAGGCCCAGAAAGTTCATGGTGCCCAAGTTCACCCTATATGATGGATCTAGAGATCCAGGGGATCATCTCTGGCACTATCAGCATACGATGGCCCTTCACGGAGCCTCTGATGCTTTCATGTGCCGAACCTTCATCACCAGCTTAAAGGGAACTGCTTTGAAGTGGTTCCACAACCTCCTTCCAAACTCAATTACCGGCTTTTACGAGCTTGGTAGACAGTTCTTGGACAAGTTTATGACCAGCAGGAGGCTCAGAAGGGGTCCAGAGTTCCTACTAAACATCAAACAGACTAGGGAGGAATCCCTCAGAGCCTACATCGCGCACTTCAATACCGAACTCACGGAGATCACTGACTGCAGCCCGAAATTCCTTGTAGCAGCCCTGACTGCTGGGCTTGCCCAAGGTGGATTCAGAGATCCCTTAACGAAGAGCCCTCTAGCCGATATGGCGGCATTAATGGATCGGGCCAGAAAGTACATCAACTTGGAAGAAGCCAACCGCACGTCCCAGAAGGGCAAAGATCAGACCCAGAGGGACAATCCGAAGAGGGAAGACCATAAGAAGGAGGATCACAGAAGAGACTCCAACAAAAAGAGGGCCAGGAGCCCAGAGAAGAGATCAGCACCCCGAGCTGTGTACAACTCCGGACCAAGGGAGTTCACCAACTTCACTCCTTTAAACACCACACCGAACCAGGTACTCCGGCAGATCTGAGATCGGGAGAACCTGAGGTGGCCGGAACCAATCAAAGGAGATCCCAACCTACGGGACCAAAGTAAGTATTATAATTTCCATAAAGATCATGGACATACAACTAACACATGCAGGACCCTCCGGTATGAGATAGAGCAGCTCATAAAGAAGGGGCGTCTTCGGGAGTTCATTAAGCTGGACGGAAGGCAGAACCCCCAAGACGACAAGCCTCAACAACGGCCAGATCAAAGGCCCGAGCAAAGGCAGGAGCAGAGGGAAGGACGAAACGAGCCTCAGAGGCAGAACAACCATGTTATCTTCGTCCTCCATGCTGACTCCCCTATCACAGGAATGTCCAACAGGGCAAGAAAGAGATATGCTCGGGAGGCCAGAGTTGCCTCGAACGTAGTGCAGATCTCCAACGTAGAAAAGAGGCTCAAGCCAGCACCGGAGATTCAATTCACTGAGCAAGATCTAGCAGGGGTACATTGCCCTCACAGTGATGCCCTTGTCATCACCCTCAGAATCGCCAACTTCGAGACCAGGAGAGTCCTGGTCGATACTGGCAACTTCGTCAACATACTATTTTATGAGCCACTTAAACAGATGGGGATAGACCATGACAACGTCAAGCCCACCACTGCCGTGATGGCAGCTTTCGATGGCAACCTCAGTACCCCTTTGGGGAGAGTCGACCTTCCTACCACTGTAGGAGAGGGTGAAGGGCAGAAGACCACTATCTCGGAGTACATGGTGTTGAACATGAAATCTCCCTACAACGTCATAATCGGGAGACCCTGGTTGCATCAGATAGGAGCAATCACTTCGACCCTCCATCAGTGTCTGAAGTGCGTCCACAACCAGAGCGTCCACTTGGTCAGAGGGTGTCAGCCAACCTCCCGAGAATGCCACGCTATTGCCCTCAAGGAGAAGGCTCCTAAATAGCAACTACAGTACATTCGGGATTGTGCAGATCCGGTTCTCACTCACTCTCCCGAGGTAGAGAATTGCCCATCCAGCATTGAAGAACCCCTGAGCCCAAGGGGACGTGACAGTCGAGCCAAACCTGTTGGCGAGCCCATTAAAGTATTGGTCAGTTCAGAAGTAAAAGGACGTTATTTGTACATCGGCCCAGACCTAACACACACCGAGCAGGAAAAGATAGTCAGGTTCTTGAAAGACAACCTCTCTATCTTTGCTTGGGAGACCAAAGACATGGAGGGAATAGATCCCAATCTATTAACTCACAAACTGATGGTGGAACCGGATCACCCGCTAGTCAGACAGAAGAGAAGGCCGATTGCTCCTGAGCGGCATCGGATTATAAATGAAGAAGTTCAAAGGCTGCTGGACGCCAGGATGATACGGGAAGTGTTCTATCCCGAGTGGTTAGCCAACACCGTGCTTGTCAAGAAGAAAAATGGCAAGTGGAGAGTCTGCGTTGATTATATAGACCTCAACAAGGTGTGCCCCAAGGACAACTTTCCACTACCAAGAATAGACCAACTGGTTGATGCCACTGCGACGCATGAGCTTATGAGTTTCATGGATGCCTACTCTGGATACAACCAAATCCAGATGAACCCTCCAAATCAAGAGAAGACTGCCTTCATAACCGAAAGAGGGCTCTATTGCTACAGAGTGATGCCTTTCGGTTTGAAGAATGCTGGAGCCACTTATCAGCGGTTGGTGAACAAGATGTTCAGCCTACTGCTCGGCAGCACTATGGAGGTATACATCGACGACATGCTGGTAAAGAGTTTTTAGAAAGGCAGCCACCTCCAGCACTTAGCCCAGACCTTCGATATCCTCAGACAGCACAAGATGAAGCTCAACTCCTCGAAATCTACCTTCGGAGTTACGAAGGGAAAATTCTTGGGATACATTGTCTCTTAGAGGGGTATCGAAGCAGACCCCACTCAGATCCAAGCCCTGATTGGGCTAAAGTCACCAAGAACCAGGAAGGAAATTCAGGCATTGAATGGCAGAGTTGCGGCACTGAGCAGATTTATATCCAAATCCACTGACCGTTGCCTACCTTTCTTCAAAGCTCTGAAGGGCAACAAAGCTTTGCAGTGGACGGAACAATGCGAAGAATCCTTTCAAGAGCTGAAAGAGTATCTAGCCTCTCCAGAACTCCTATCAAAACCAGTACAAGGAGAAAAGCTACTCCTGTACCTTGTAGTTTTCAAAAACGCGGTCAGCTCCTCATTGATCAGACAGGACAGAGGAGTACAGAGGCCTATTTTCTACGTCAGTAGGGCACTACTTGATAAGGAAAAAAGATACCCAGAAGTAGAAAAACTGGCCTATGCCTTGGTCATATCAGCTCGGAAGCTTCGACCATATTTTCAAGCCCATCCAATCGAGATCCCAACTGCCTACCCTCTGAAGTCAATACTGAGGAAACCTGAGGTATCGGGAAGATTGGTGAAGTGGTCTGTGGAGCTAGGGGAGTTTGACATATCATATGTACCCCGAAACTCCATCAAAGGGCTGGCCTTAACTGATTTCGTGGCAGAATTCACCCCGGTACTTCAGAACAAAGCGCAACTCACCGAAACTTTGGGAACCTGGCTGCTATACATTGATGGATCGTCAACCGATCAAGGTTCAGGGGTAGGCCTGGTACTACAGTCCCCTAATGGGCTCACGTCAGAAAAAGCAGTCAGCTTGGGATTCAAAGCTTCTAATAACGAAGCCAAATATGAAGCCCTAATCTTAGGCATGAAGCTTGCCATAGGATGCGAGGCTCAGAACCTCGATGTCTTCTCTGATTCCCAACTGGTGGTGAGCCAGGTCTTGGGAGAATTTGCCATTAAAGATGATAGAATGCTCCGGTACTTCGAACTAGTGAACCATTTGAAGCATTCCTTCCAGACATTTACTATCCAGAAAATTGAGAGAAGCTAGAATTGCAGAGCAGATGCTCTAGCTAACATGGCCTCCCGCCTCAAGTCTGAAGCAAACTCCACAATTAAAATCTCCTTTCAGTCAGGATCCAGCATTGAGGAAGCCCAAATTGCTCAAGTTGATGAACAGCCCCAGAACTGAATGACTCTAATCTTCCAGTATCTAAGATCCGGGCTCCTCCCAGAGGACAAAAACAAAGCTAGGAGAATCCGAATCAGAGCGGCTCGGTACCTGATCCTAAACAACAAGCTTTACAGAAGGTCGTATTCTCAATCTCTGTTGAAATGCTTAGCTCCAGACGAGTCACAATATGTCCTGGCTGAAATACACGAAGGAATTTGCGGGAATCATAATGGGGGCAGAACTATAGCCCACTGAGCTCTATCGCAAGGCTATTACTGGCCTGGCATGTTGAAACAAGCTAAGGAATATGTTCGGAAGTGCGACAAATGCCAGAGATTTGCCCCATACCAACATCAGCCTCATCATGAGCTTATCCTGATTCCTAGTCCTTGGCCCTTTGCTCAATGGGGGATGGACATTGTGGGTCCATTACCAAGGGCACCTCCAAACAGGAAATATCTCTGGGTGGCCATCGACTACTTCTCTAAATGGGCCAAAGCCGAACTTCTGACACATATCACAGAAAAGGAAGTTGAGAGCTTCACCTGGAAGAACATTGTATGTAGGTTCGGCATACCACGTGTGATTATCTCCGACAATAGAACACAATTCACTGGTAAAGGCTTCAAAACATTCTGTGAAAATCTCAACATTAGGCAACACTTCGCCTTTCCAGGCCATCCACAAGCAAATGGGCAAGCGGAGGTCACCAACCGAACAATCCTTGACGGGTTAAAGAAAAGGTTGGAACAGGCCAAAGGAAAGTGGGCAGAAGAACTCCCTGGAGTCCTTTGGGCCTACAGGACGACCAGAAGAACTCCCACCTCTGAGACTGCCTTCTCACTAACCTATGGGACAGAAGCAGTAATTCCGGTTAAGATCGGTATGCTAACCCTGAGAACAGAAGCCTTTGAGCAAGAATCCAATGATCAACAGCTGATGGAAAACTTGGATTTGCTCGAAGAGAGAAGGGATCAAGCCAGCATTAGGATGGAAGCCTATCAATAGAGAATGGTCGACAAATCCAAGGTAGGACTCAAGACGGTCAGCTTTCAAGTCGGAGACTTCGTCTTAAGAAGAGTCTTTCAAAATACCAAGGATCCCACCATGGGAAAGTTGTCACCAAACTGGGAAGGCCCCTACAAAGTAACAAAGGTTGTTCGGCCTACCACCTAATGGCTAGAAGACATGACTGGGAAGCATGTTCCTAGGCCATGGAACGTAGAACACTTACGGAAGTATTATCAATAGATATGTTTCTTTTACTTCCATAGAATGTTCATCTATTAATGCACAGGCCTCTAGAGCCTGGTCCATAAATGTATAAGTCTCAGTACTTGGTCCGTTTATTAATGCACAGGCCTCTAGAGCCTGGTCCATAAATGTACAAGTCTCAGTACTTGGTCCATCCATTAATGCACAGGCCTCCAGAGCCTGGTCCATAAATGTACAATTCTTAGCGCTTGGTCCATCTATTAATGCACAGGCCTCTAGAGCCTGGTCCATAAATGTACAAGTCTCAGTACTTGGTCCATCCATTAATGTACAGGCCTCCAGAGCCTGGTCCATAAATGTACAAGTCTCAGTACTTGGTCCATCCATTAATGCACAGGCCTCTAAAGCCTGGTCCATAAATGTACAAGTCTTAGCGCTTGGTCCATCTATTAATGCACAGGCCTCCAGAGCCTGGTCCATAAATGTACAAGTCTCAATACTTGGTCCATCCATTAATGCACAGGCCTCCAGAGCCTGGTCCATAAATGTACAAGTCTCAGTACTTGGTCCATCTATTAATGCACAGGCCTCTAGAGCCTGATCCATAAATGTACAAGTCTCAGTACTTGGTCCATCTATTAATGCACAGGCCTCTAGAGCCTGGTCCATAAATGTACAAGTCTCAGTACTTGGTCCATCCATTAATGCACAGGCCTCCAGAGCCTGGTCCATAAATGTACAAGTCTTAACGCTTGGTCCATCTATTAATGCACAAGCCTCTAGAGCCTGGTCCATAAATGTACAAGTCTCAGTACTTGGTCCATCCATTAATGCACAGGCCTCCAGAGCCTGGTCTATAAATGTATAAGTCTCAGTACTTGGTCCATCCATTAATGCACAGGCCTCCAGAGCCTGGTCCATAAATGTACAAGTCTTAGCACTTGGTCCATCTATTAATGCATAGGCCTCCAGAGCCTGGTCCATAAAAGTACAAGTCTCAGCGCTTGGTCCATCTATTAATGCACAGGCTTCCAGAGCCTGGTCCATAAAAGTACAAGTCTTAGTGCTTGGTCCATCTATTAATGCACAGGCCTCCAGAGCCTGGTCCGTAATATGCAGGTCTTAAATACTTGGTCCATTTTTCTAAATACGCAGGCTTCCAGAACCTGGACCACCCTAATGCACAGGCCTTCCGAGCCTGGTCCGTCCTCAATTAGCAGATTCTATGATCCAGTCCACCCAAAGACAGAAGTTCCGAACATCTACAAAACTAAAGTTTCCTAGATCGGAATACCTCAGATCTGATATGTATATTATTTGGCTTATTTGTCAAACAAGCAACAAGTACTATAATACCGATCAGGGGTGAAGTACTTTGATTCAAGCATTCTTCTAAGTTTCTTTGATCTATTCTTAGAACATTCATATATCAGAAGTGCACGAGAAGGTATTCTAACTGTAGAAGAGTACATTCGAATACAAAGAACATCAGATCTGAGAAAAAGAGACTCAATTTTATTGATGATTCAGAAGATTTACATCAGTACAGAGACTGGAAATAAAACAGAGGCTACAATACAGAGACCATTACATAAACTACTACAGGAAGCTACTATGTCACTTCTATTTGCAGCATCATGGCTTTCTTCCTCGAATGATATAAGGGCACAGGATCCAACCTTCCATTACCACTGCCGTCGGTTCCATTTGAAAGGAAGAAACCCTGAACCCCAGTCTGCATCAAGGAGCGCCCAGGCCATTTCATCATCACTATCAATGATCTCGGTACCAACGGATGATGAGGGCTTTGGGCCTCAGGATACTTTTCATTCTCCACCTTTGTGATAGGCACGACGCCCTAGCCGATTGAAGCAAGGGTCTCTGCCAAGTCACAAAGAGGAGGAAGCAGCCCACATTCATCTCCCTCAGAGCAGTTGTCACACCCCGGCCGATTTGAGCAAGGGTGCCTGCCAGAATACAGAGGGAGGGAAGCATCTCGCCTTTGTCTTCATCACCGACGCTCCAAGCCTCGGTTGAATCAGGGAGGGACCACCTTCTATCGAAGAAATCTCGACCGGATGCCAAGATGGACAAGAAGATCTCAACCTCCTCTAATCATTCCTTGGAGACTGAATCGAAGGGAAGGTTAACTCTCGACCACAGTTTAATCATTCCCAACTCAGACTGAAGACCGTCAATCATCTCCGAGTAAACAGCAGTTTTTTGAAGAACATCTAAAAACCTTTCCAACAACAGAGCAAAGTAAAAAGATAGGGCGCAACTGTACGCTCCTCTTCCATATATATAGGCCTTCGAAGCCCAAGAGCCACCTAGATGAACCGTCGCAACGGTTGAGCGAAGAGTTCGCTTCGAAATCCCAAACGACGGTGGTGCAATAAATGAGGCATTAAAACCACCTTCTCGGGTGAAGCAAAAGGCAAAGCCACACACGCAATATATAGACTTTTTAGTCTTGTCCACGTATATGTTGACGTGACAGTTTCTCCAGGTCATTAACGCTTGATGGGCCACGTATACAACAAAGGTCCATCAACTTTAATGTACCTTGACCCTTGTCTTAGCAGATCTGAAGGCTGAAGTTCTGGTTAACCGAACTACAATCACGAAATATTCACTTATTACTACAAGTCTCCGGGTTCAGAACAGTCAGCTTTGAAATGTTTGCAAAAAAAATCTTCAATTACTGACCTAGGGCAAGAAAAGCAACTCGGAATACAACTACCTACAGGGTAGAATCCGGTTTGGTACATACTAAATTCCAGAGCAGCGCTATTTGCAACAATTACCACCATCAACCACAAGTTAAAGTACTATAGAGCAATATAACTAAAGAGACAAGCATCAAGCAAAATACTATTCCATTCACGAATGTATATTTCCAGTACATTGGAAGTTAAGAATAACAAAATATACATCCTAAGCCTGATCAGCAGGAATAGAATCAACAACCGGAGAAGGATCGGCAGGGGCAGCATCAACCATCTCAGTCGGTACGACCACTTCCGTGGGATCGGCAGGGAGGACATCAGCCACTTCACCCTGGATAACAACCTCTGAAGGTTTAGATCCAGGTGGCACAATTGAGGAGACATCAAGGTCAGGAAACTTGGCAAGGAGCCGGGAACGGAAGTTGTTGAACCCAAACGTAATCAGACGATGGGTCATTCCTTCCAGCTTCGACTTCATATCCTCCTCATTATCCATCAATGCTTGCTCCACGGCGTCATCAAGCTGTTTACGGTGCTGATGCCGCATGCCGTTCATCTCCGCCTGCAACCTCTTTGCCCGCTCAACGGCAAGGTCCCTCTCTGACTCCATCACGATCAAGGAGTTCTGACACTCCTTCAGCTTCTCTGCGGAATCGTGAGCCTCCGACCGAGCAGTACCAAGCTGAAGCCCCAGATCGTCCAGATCGGCCCTGAGTCGGTCAAACTCCTCCGCAGATGGAGAAACCTCCACCAAAGCAAAAAGGGTGTGCAGGGTCTGCATAATACAAAGTGAAAAGTTCAATACCAGCCTAAACGCTTGAAGAAAAGGGAAAGAAAAATAAGGGCCCAACGAACTCACCTTAACCCAAAGAGCGGTTAAATCAGTAAGAAGCTTCCCCGACTTCTGAGGCTTGATTTTAACTGAGCCTTTGGCCTAGAAGTCCCTCAGAATCCTCTTGGCCTCCTGATCAGCAGCATCAGGAGCCACCGATGACGATGCCCCCTTACCCGCTTGATGGGACGGGACTGGGGGGACCACCGAGATAGGGACAAGAGCCTCTTCCTCCCCCTCCGCAGGCTCAGGAGAGGACAAAACTAACCTCCGCTTCTTTTGAGCGGGAGGGACCGCTGGAGAGGAAGCCTCCCCCGCCGCCACAGGCGGCGATGGCCCAGTCTCCCACTGAGCCATCACATTGCCAACAATCTTCTCAACACTCCCCATAGCAGCCATCAATCTATCCGGGTTAACAATAGAAGAATGGTCTCGAATGCTGGGCTTCAAGAGCTTCTTATATTGCTTCTGAATCGCGGGGGAGAAGTCTGGTATCTTCCACGCACTCTTGACTGCAGAATAAGCACAAAAATTGATCAGTTCAACAATCGACAAACAAAATGAAATCAATACAGCCACGAAAAAGTTGAGCCTCACCCTTTGGCCCAGTGGTTCGAGGGAATGCAGAGGGTTGGCCTTTAAAGTTCTTGAATTCCCATCCTCCTTTAATGAAAAAGTACCACTTCTTCCAGGTCTTGTTGGAGGAGGGCACGGAAGTAAGGGGTCTGAACCCGCTATCAAAAGACATATAATAAAGGCCCTCCGCCTTTTGAAGTTTTAGATCCATATTGCTACGGATCAAATCGAGGGACACCTCGACATTATTCATATGCCCTAACACGATGAAGCTCAACAGATGTCTCCAACTGTTAAGGTTTAGGTCTGCGGGGCATAGGTTAAACCAACAAAAGAATTGTTTTATTATATCAGGAAGGGGAAGTGTAAGACCCATTTCAAACCAGGCCAGATAGGTATAGATTTCCCCCTCTCTAACATCACTTGGGCGATCTTGAGAATCTGGGACCCTAAAAGCAACATTTGTGGGAAGTTTGAACTTCGCCCATAACTCCTTCAACATGGTTTCGGTAATTACACTCTCACCCTCCTCTCTGTAACCGGATCGACCAGAAGTCTCTCCAGCCCTGTTTGAGGGCTCATCGAATGCATCAACAATCCTAACCCCCGGACTAGAGGGGGGTCCTGCCAGTCTATTTTCATCAATATTTACTAACTGCAGTTGAGGAACGGCCTTCGAAGGACTGCCCGAACCAGAGTGTGACTCACAGCCAGACATGGCGAACAAGAGAAAGAAATGAAATAAATGAGAAGGAATGTAGAAGGGGACTAAAAGTCGAACCTGAGATCAAGAAAGGACTGTGAACACCGGATATCCTTCAAACTTCAAAATATGTCAAATGGCGGTCTGGTATTGTAGAAACAAATGCAGAAGAAAGGTATGAAAGACCTTTCCCTCTCTTTATAAACACATTCGAAATATGAGCCTTCCAAGGCGAGCCGACACAACGGTTGAAGATAATGATGGATTCTCAAGTATCGGCTGCGCAATAAATAACGCATTAAATCGACGTCTCGAGAAACGGAGGAACAAAACGTATGACTCTTCACAAGACCCGTAACCCTAGTTAAGCCCTAGCTTCTGACTAGGGCTCGGGAGGGGAGTAGCTGATATACCACAAACAGACACACCAATCACCTTGAGACACGTGTACATACGGAGCTCATAATCTCGATCATACAGAGCAGTGAATAGCCTTCAGGGCATCCTCAATAATCTCGATCATACAGAGCAGTGACTAGCCTTCAGGGCATCTTCATATATATATATATATATATATATATATATCATTCAGAGCTGATAATCTCGGTCATACAGTGCAGGCGAAGCCTTCAAGGCATTTTCATACACATATCTCCCAGACCTCATGTTCTGGGCAATATTTATTCAACATTTCATATGGCTCCGACCTTATGGCTTCCTTAACAACCGCCAAGCAGGGAATAAGGAAACAGTCTTCAACACGGAAACTACTACCTATGATTATTTCCATCTACGACTCAATGTTCCACAAGGTAACTGCAATCTCCGATGATCAAATCCCTATATTCATGGCATCGAATCCTAATCAACTTAGGAAGGCCACGACCTATAAATTAAACCCTAAAGATACGCTTTATTTTTATGCTCATTCTTTGACTTTCAATACAGTCTTTCAATTCCTTTTTACTTACTTAAGCATCGGAGCAGCTACTACCGGAGCCAATCCGGTAGACCTCTGATCGTCTTTCTGAGTGTTCTACAGGTCACGGAGCCCTCACTTATTGCGAGCCGAAAAGTGCTGCATCAATATATATATATATATATATATATATATTTGTGAACATGTACTCATATAAATATGAGACTCATATAATATACATAATTCGTATAAATATGAGACTCATGTAAATATCGTAAGTAGAAATTTCACATTTATATAAATATATATGCATTAATATATAAGTATGTACACAAACACACAAACACATTTGTCAAAAATCACTACTCAATAAAAAATGTTAAAAGAGAGATGCCGTTGAGCAGACGTTATATATAGAGTTAAATCCTTAAGTAGGACAAAACAAAATATTATTTTTCAATTTAACATTGTTTTTAACTTATTTACAGAAATAGGGTTTTAAAAGCGTCTTTTTAAAAGACACTTTTGAAAAGCGTATTTTTTTTAAGTCTTTTTGAAAAGCATCTTTTGGGAAGACGCTTTCAAATAATTTTTTTCTTTTTTTGAATCTGTCAAAAAATTTGATGATTTTGGGTGACATGTCTCTACTTGATTTCTCAATTAGTCTAACACACAAAAATCAAGAATAAATATAAAAAAATAAAGACTTATTAATTGAGTGTTGGATAAAGAATTAATTTACTATTTCTTTTATCTATAGTTTATATTATATATTATATATGTAACAAAGAAGTGATTTGACTTAATAAAAAAAAATAAGTTTTTTCTAAAATAGTTACCTATTTTGGTTCCCACAAACAATGGGCACTGATGGAGCATAATGTATTATCTCTTGAACCCACTTTTCCAACAAAACAAGGAGCGGAAAGCAAAAGAAAGAAGCATAAAGATATGATTAGATAGATATTATTGAACTACATAAACAAAGGATAAAAACATAAGACAGATTAAATAGAAAAGGTAAGGGGAATTGGAAAAGTAGGGGAAAAAGAAGTTTACTTTTTTTGAAATGTTCTCAAAGCTAGGCCTACTAATGAGAGAGAATGCAAGAAGAAAGTTTACAGATTAAAGAAAGTTTACTTTTTTTGAAACGTTCTCAAAGCTCCTCTATAACTTAGAGGCCTCAGCCTGTTGTAGTCTTCTTGACCGTGTAGATAATGAGAATGCGAAAATTATATTCTTTAAATAGCACATAGAAATGATTTTATTCAAACCTTTATGAAGAATTCTCTGGCTGAGGCAGGGATGATCTCTGAACCAAAGTCGTTTGCAGTTGGAAAGCGCCATCTGACTCAACAACAATACATAATATTTAACATGAAAGGATCCTTCCTTTACTGTCTATCTTCATCAAACCAAAATCTGAGGCACGACTATCATGGAAACAAAGAAAAAAGTCAAAAGGGAATATTTTTAGCTCTAATTGAACCTCAGAAAGAATAAACTTGATATACCATAAACAGACACACCAATCAGTTTGAGACACGTGTGCCTACCAGATTAACAAATCTCGATCCTACAGAGCTCATATATTTCGGTCATACAGAACAGTTATAAGCCTTCGGAGTATTCTCATATATATCTATCATACAGAGCAGCCATAAGCCTTCGGGGCATTCTTATTTATATATCATTCAGAACCGATGAACTCGGTCATACAGTACAGATGAAGCATTCAGGATATTCTCATGTACATCGTCCATACCTCCTGTTCTGGACAGTATTTATTCGACACTGCATATATGGTTTCCTTAACAGCCGTTAAGCGGGGAATAAGGAAACAGCCTTCAAACACGGAAACTACTATCTATGGTTATCTCTATCTACGATTCAATACTCCACAAGGTAACTGCAAATCTCTGATGATCAAATCCCGATATTCGTGGCGGCAAAACCTAATCAAAATTAGGAGAACCACGGCTTATATATTAAACCCTAGAGGTACGCTTTGGATTCTTATGCTCATTCTTTGACTTTCAATACAGTCTTTCAATTCCCTTACTTACTTAAGCATCGGAGCGGCTACCGCCGGAGCCAATCCGGTGGTCCTCTGATCATCTTTCTGAGTGTTCTACAGGTCACGGAGCCCTCACGTGTTGCGAGTAAAAAAGTGCAGCATCAGATTGGCGCCGTCTGTGGGAACGACTAATCTCTACGTGCTTTATTCGTAAACTCATCTTTTTCCCCACCGGAAAACGATGGCACCAAATCTCCGACCCCGACAGAATACTCAGAGTTCGCAAAACGCTCAGCGTCAGCCGCCTGCTCCACGCACAAGGGGACCAGCGGCCAACCCTATGCGACAAGAGATCGAAGCAATAAAACGACACAATGAACTAGTGCAGGAGCAGTTGCTAGCCATTACTAGAACGCTGGCAACGCTCACGCAGAACCAAGCGGCGGCTTCTCCTAGCCCACCGATCAACTTCGTTGCAGGAACGCAACCCCCGGTTGCCACGGGGAATGAAGAACTTCGTGGGCAGGCCCCCACTAACCAGCCTGGGCACCCCTCAGGCGTCGCTCACGCTGGCCGAGATCCACAGCCATCAACAGTCCCTGGCTGGGGAACATCCGCTTTTGTCCCCGACGTGCATTACCGGAACACTACTCGAGCCCCAACTCCTAGGGTTTCGGGAGCACCCCCGGCACCACAGGAACCTTATCATGCAGCGCCAGTCCCACCGGTTCGGATTCCTCCTCCATCCGAAGGGCGCACTCCACCCTACTACCCTGAAGCCGAGGCTGTCAGGCAGGGTTCACAAGATGTCAGACTCAGAGACCCGCGAAGGGTAGAGGAGATTGCCGAGTCTATGGACCGGACAATCGGCTTAAGAGGACCTCAGAACCCTCCAGAGCAAGACGAACTGGCCAGGCTGCTCGGAAGACTAGCCACTCCGTTCACCCACGCCATCATGTCCGAAGAGAGGCCTAGAAAGTTCGTGGTGCCCAAATTCACTCTCTATGACGGATCTGGAGATCCAGGGGATCACCAATCTCATTATCAGCATACGATGGCCCTTCACGGAGCCTCAGATGCTTTCATGTGCCGAACGTTCATCACCAGCTTGAAGGGAACAGCTCTGAAGTGGTTCCACAACCTCCCTCCGAACTCCGTTGCCAGCTTTTACGAGCTCGGTAGACAATTCTTGGATAGATTTATGACCAGCAGGAGGCTCAGAAGGGGGCCAGAATTCCTGCTGAATGTTAAGCAGACCAGGGAGGAATCCCTCCGGGCCTACATTGCCCGCTTCAACACCGAGCTCACTGAGATCACGGATTGCAGCCCGAAATTCCTTGTTGCGGCCTTTACTGCCGGGCTTGCCTAAGGTGGCTTCAGAGATTCCTTGACAAAGAGCCCCACGGCTGATATGGCAGCATTGATGGATCGGGCCAAAAAATACATCAACCTGGAAAAAGCCAACCGCTCAGCCCAGAAGGGCAAGGATCAGACCCAGAGGGATAATCCGAAGCGGGAGGACCATAAGAAGGAGGATCACAGAAAAGACTCCAACAAAAAGAGGGTCAGAAGCCCAGAGAAGAAAACAGCTCCCAGAGCTGTGTACAACTCTGCACCAAGGGAGTTCACCAACTTCACGCCTTTGAACACCACTCCGAACCAGGTACTCCGGCAGATCCGAGATCGGGAGAACCTGAGGTGGCCAGAGCCGATCAAAGGAGATCCCAGCCTGCGGGACCAAAGTAAGTATTGCAATTTCCATAAAGATCATGGGCATACTACTAACACTTGCAGGACCCTCCGATATGAGATAGAACAACTCATAAAGAAGGGACGTCTTCGAGAGTTCGTCAAACAAGACGGAAGGCAGAACCCCCAAGAAGACAAGCCTCAACAGCGGCCAGATCAGAGGCCCGGATAGAGGCAAGAGCAGCGGGAAGGACGAAACGAGCCTCAGAGGCAGAACAACCATGTTATCTACGTCCTCCATGCTGACTCCCCTGTTACAGGAATGTCCAACAGGGCAAGAAAAAGATATGCTCGGGAGGCCAGAACCGCCCCAAACATCTTGCAGGTCTCCAACGTCGAAAAGAGGCTCAAGCCAGGGCCAGAGATCCAGTTCACCGAGCAAGATCTAGCAGGGGTACACTGCCCTCACAGTGATGCCCTTGTTATCACCCTCAGAATCGCCAACTTCGAAACTAGAAGAGTCCTAGTCGACACTGGCAGCTCAGTCAACATTCTATTCTATGAACCGCTTAAGCGGATGGGCATAGACCAGGACAGCGTCAAGCCCACCACTGCCGTAATGGCAGCTTTTGATGGCAACCTCAGCACCCCCCTGGGGAGAGTTGACCTTCCTACCACTATTGGTGAAGGTGAAGGGCAGAAGACCACCATCTCTGAATACATGGTGTTGAACATGAAGTCTCCATACAATGTCATCATCGGGAGACCCTGGTTACACCAGATAGGGGCGGTCACTTCGACCCTTCATCAGTGTCTGAAGTACGTCCACAATCAGAGCATGCACTCGGTCCGAGGATGTCAGCCGACCTCACGAGAATGTCACGCTATTGCCCTCAAGGAGACAGCTCCAAAATAGCAATTACAGTACACTCGGGACTGTGCAGATCCGGTTTTCACTCACACTCCCGAGGTGGAAGATTGCCCATCCGGCGTTGAAGAGCCCCTGAGCCCAAGGGGACGTGATAGCCGAGCCAAGCCTGTTGGCGAGCCCATCAAGATACTGGTCAGTTCAGAAGCAGAGGGGCGTTATTTGTACATCGGCCCAGACCTTACGCCCGCCGAGCAGGAAAAGATAGTCAGGTTTCTGAAGAACAACCTCTCTATCTTTGCTTGGGAAACCAGGGACATGGAGGGAATAGATCCTAATCTGATAACTCACAAACTGATGGTAGATCCAGATCACCCCCCAGTCAGACAGAAGAAAAGACCGATCGCTCCCGAACGGCATCGGGTTATAGACGAAGAAGTCCAGAGGCTGCTGAACGCCAGGATGATACGGAAAGTTTTCTATCCCGAGTGGCTAGCCAACACTGTGCTCGTCAAGAAGAAGAACGGCAAGTGGAGAGTCTGTGTTGACTATACAGACCTCAACAAAGCATGCCCCAAGGACAGCTTTCCACTGCCGAGAATAGATCAACTGGTTGACGCCACTGCAGGGCATGAGCTTATGAGTTTCCTGGACGCCTACTCTGGATACAACCAGATCCAGATGTACGCTCCAGATCAGGAAAAGACTGCCTTCATAACCGAAAGAGGACTCTACTGCTACAGAGTGATGCCTTTCAGTTTGAAGAATGCTGGAGCCACTTACCAACGGTTGGTAAACAAGATGTTCAGCCCACTGCTTGGCAGCACCATGGAGGTATACATCGACGACATGCTGGTAAAGAGCCTCCAGAAAGGCAGCCACCTCCAGCACTTAGCCCAGACCTTCGATATCCTCAAACAGCACAAGATGAAGCTCAACCCCTCGAAATGTACCTTCGGAGTTACGAAGGGAAAATTCTTGGGGTACATCGTCTCTCAAAGAGGTATCGAAGCAGATCCCACCCAGATCCAAGCCCTGATTGGACTGAAGTCGCCAAAGACCAGAAAGGAGATTCAGGCACTGAACGGCAGAGTCGCCGCATTGAGCAGATTTATATCCAAATCCACCGATCGTTGCCTACCTTTCTTTAAAGCTCTAAAAGGCAGCAAGGCTTTGCAATGGACAGAAGAATGCGAGCATTCCTTCCAAGAACTAAAGGAGCACCTAGCCTCTCCAGAGCTCCTGTCAAAACCTGTACAAGGAGAAAAGCTGCTCCTGTACCTAGCAGTCTCTGAGAACGCGGTCAGTTCCGCACTAATCAGACAGGACAAAGAAGTACAGAGGCCTATATTCTACGTCAGTAGGGCACTACTTGACACGGAGAAAAGATACCCAGAAGTAGAGAAGCTGGCCTATGCCTTGGTCATATCAGCCCGGAAGCTTCGACCTTACTTCTAGGCCCATCCAATTGAGATTCCAACTGCCTATCCTCTAAAGTCAATACTGAGGAAACCCGAGGTATCGGGAAGATTGATCAAGTGGTCTGTGGAGCTAGGGGAGTTTGACATAGCATATGTACCCCGAAACTCCATTAAAGGGCAGGCCTTAGCTGACTTTGTAGCCGAGTTCACCCCGGCACTGCAGAACGAAGCACAAATCGCCGAAACTACAGGAACCTGGCTGCTGTATATTGATGGATCGTCAACCGATCAAGGATCAGGGGTAGGACTGGTACTACAGTCCCCTGATGGACTTACATCGGAAAAAGCAGTCAGCCTGGGATTTAGAGCTTCCAATAATGAAGCTGAATATGAGGCCCTAATCTTAGGGATGAAGCTTGCCCTGGAATGCGAGGCTCAAAACCTCGATGTCTTCTCTGACTCCCAACTGGTAGTAAGCCAAGTTTTGGGAGAGTTTGCCATTAAGGATGACAGGATGCTTCGGTACTCCGAACTGGTGAACCATTTAAAGCATTCTTTCCAGACTTTCACTATCCAGAAGATTGAGAGAAGTCAGAACTGCAGAGCAGATGCTCTGGCTAACATGGCCTCCCGCCTCAAGTCTGAAACAGACTCCACCGTTAAAATCTCTTTTCAGCCAGGATCCAGCATTGAAGAAGCATCAGTTGCTCAAATTGATGAACAGACCCAGAGCTGGATGACCACAATCCTCCAGTATCTAAGATCCGGGCTCCTCCCAGAGGATAAAAACAAAGCCAGGAGAATCCGAATCAGAGCGGCTCGGTACCTGATCCTGAACGACAAACTTTACAGGAGGTCATATTCTCAACCTCTGTTAAAGTGTTTGGCTCCAGACGAGTCACAATATGTTTTGGCTGAAATTCACGAGGGAATTTGCGGGAATCACAATGGGGGCAGAACTATAGCCCACCGAGCTCTATCACAGGGCTACTACTGGCCCGGCATGCTGAAACAGGCTAAAGAATATGTTCGGAAGTGTGACAAATGTCAGAGATTCGCCTCGTACCAACACCAGCCTCAGCACGAGCTCATCCCGATTCCTAGTCCTTGGCCCTTTGCTCAATGGGGAATGGACATTGTGGGCCCGTTACCACGAGCACCTCCAAACAGGAAGTACCTCTTGGTGGCTATCGACTACTTCTCTAAATGGGCCGAAGCCGAGCCTTTAACGCATATTACAGAAAAGGAAGTCGAAAGCTTCACCTGGAAGAACATTGTCTGCAAGTTTGGCATACCACGTGTAATTATCTCGGATAATGGGACACAATTTACTGGTAAAGGCTTCAAGGCATTCTGCGAAAATCTCAACATCAGGCAGCACTTTGCCTCTCCAGGCCATCCACAAGCAAATGGGCAGGCAGAGGTCACCAACCGAACAATCCTTGATGGGTTAAAGAAAAGGTTGGAACAAGCCAAAGGGAAGTGGGCAGAAGAGCTCCCAGGAGTCCTTTGGGCCTACCGTACAACCAGAAGAACTCCTACCTCTGAAACACCCTTCTCATTAGCCCATGGGACAGAAGCAGTAATTCCGGTTAAAATTGGTATGCCAACTCTGAGGATTGAGGCCTTTGAGCAAGAATCCAATGATCAGCAGCTGATGGAGAACTTGGATTTGCTCGAAGAGAGAAGGGATCAGGCCAGCATCAGGATGGAAGCCTACCAACAAAGAATGGTCAATAAATCCAAGATAGGACTCAAGACAGTCAGCTTTCAAGTTGGAGACTTCGTCTTAAGAAGAGTCTTTCAGAACACCAAGGATCCCACCATGGGAAAGTTGTCACCAAATTGGGAAGGCCCCTACAAAGTAACGAAGGTCGTTCGACCTACCACTTACTGGCTTGAAGACACGACTGGGAAACCTGTTCCTAGGCCATGGAACGTAGAACACTTGCGGAAGTATTATCAATGAAGATTTTTTTTTTCTTTTACTTCCTTAAAACTGTTCATCTATTAATGCACAGGCCTCCAGAGCCTGGTCCATCTATTAATGCACAGGCCTTCAGAGCCTGGTCCATCTATTAATGCACAGGCCTCCAGAGCCTGGTCCATCTATTAATGCATAGGCCTCCAGAGCCTGGTCCATCTATTAATGCACAGGCCTTCAGAGCCTGGTCCATCTATTAATGCACAGGCCTTTAGAGCCTGGTCCATCTATTAATGCACAGGCCTTCAGAGCCTGGTCCATCTATTAATGCACAAGTCTTATGACTTGGTCCATCTATTAATACACAAGTCTTATGACTTGATCCATCTATTAATGCATAGGCCTTCAGAGCCTGGTCCATCTATTAATGCACAAGTCTTATGACTTGGTCCATCTATTAATGTACAGGCCTTCAGAGCCTGGTCCATCTATTAATGTACAGGCCTTCAGAGCCTGGTCCATCTATTAATGCACAAGTCTTATGACTTGGTCCATCTATTAATGCACAGGCCTTCAGAGCCTGATCCATCTATTAATGCATAAGTCTTATGACTTGGTCCATCTATTAATGCACAAGTCTTATGACTTGGTCCATCTATTAATGTACAGGCCTTCAGAGCCTGGTCCATCTATTAATGTACAGGCCTTCAGAGCCTGGTCCATCTATTAATGTACAGGCCTTCAGAGCTTGGTCCATCTATTAATGTACAGGCCTTCAGAGCCTGGTCCATCTATTAATGCACAAGTCTTATGACTTGGTCCATCTATTAATGCACAGGCCTTCAGAGCCTGGTCCATCTTCAACTAGCGGATTCTGTGATCCAGTCTATCCAAAGGCAGAAGTTCCGAGCATCTGTCAACTAAAGTTTCCTAGAACGGAATAACTCGGATCTGACACTTACATTATTTGACTTATCTGTCAAACAAACCAGCACCATGGTTTCAACCAAAGGTGAAGTACTTCGATTCTGGCATTTTTCTAAGTTTTTGATTTATTTTCAGAACAATCGGCAATGCATTAGAAGGTGCTTAAGTTTCAAAAGAGCACATTCACAGAAAATATCAGATCTGAGAAGAAGAAATTCAACTTTATTGATAACTCAAAAGATTTACATCAGTACCAAGACACTACTACAGAAGCTATTACAGAAGCTACTACAGAAGCTATTACAGAAGCTATTACAGAAGCTACTACAGAAGCTACGCTTGGCAACATAATGGCTCTTCTCCTGGGATGATAAAGGGGCACAAGATCCAAAACCTTCAAAACCGCCTTCATCAGCTCCATTTGAAAGGAAGGAACCCTGAACCCCAGTTTGCATCGAGTAGTGCCCAGGCCATTTCATCATCACTATCACTGGTCCCATGACCAACCGATGATGAGGGCTCTGAGCCTCAGAAGACTTTTCGTTCTCCACCTTTGTAATCGGCATAACGCCCCAGCTAATTGAAGCAAGGGTCCCTACCAAGTCACAAAGGGGAGGAGGCGGCCCCCGTTCATCTCCCTCAGAGCAGTTGTCACTGCCAAGTTATAAGCGGGAGGAGGCAACCCACCTTCAATCTTCTTCTTCACACCATCTGTTTCACCCCAGCCACTTGGAGCAAGGGTCTCTGACAGGGCGTAAGGAAGAGGAGGCAACTCACCTTCGTCTTCATCACCAACGCTCCAGGCCTCGATTGAATCAGGGAGGGACCACCACCAGTCGGAGAAATCTCAACTAGATATCGGAGGAAACAAGAAGACTTGTGCCTCCTTCAATCCTTCATTGGAGACTGAAAATAGGGGAGGGTTAACTTTTGGCCACAGTTCAGTTATTCCCAACTCAGGCAAGGAATCATCCATCATCTCCGAACGAGTGGAAGAACTCCGGCAGCATATAAAAACCTCTCTTACAAACAATTCGGGGAGCAGAAGGGTTGAGCACAACCATATGCCCCCGTTTCCATATATATAGACACTGGAAGACCAAAGGCCACCCAGTTGAACCGTCACAACGGTTAAGCGAAGTGCTAGCTTCGAAATCCCAAACGGCGAAGGTGCAATAAATGGAGTATTAAACCACCTTCTCGGGAGAAACAAAAGGCAGGGCCATACACGTAATATACAGGCTTTTAATCTTTCCCATGTATGTGACGTGACGGTTTCTCCACGTCATTAACACTTACAGGACCACGTGTACAACAGAGGTCCATCAACTATGACGTTTCTTGATTTCTAACAGATCTGGAGACAGAAGATCTGATCAACCAAACTACAACCGCAAAGATATCCACTTATTATTATGTCCCCGAATTCAGAATGGACAGCTTTGAAATACTTCAAAAAAGAAGTCTCCAATTATTGACCTAAGGCAAGTGAAGAAGCTCAGAACGCAGCTGCCTACAGAGGAAAATCTGATCTGGTATACGTTAAACTCCAGAGCAGTGCTACTTGCAACGATTATTACCATCAACTACGTGTTAAGGCACTACAGAGCCACATAACTCAAAGATATGCACAAATGCTACAGAGCAATATAACCAAAGAGGCGAGCATTAATCAAAAGATTGTTCCATTAACAAATGTATGTTCCAAATACATTGAAAGATAACAAAATATTCGTCCTAAGCCTCGTCAGCAGGAACAGGATCAGCAACCGGAGAAGGATCGGCAGGAGCAGTATCAGCCACCTCAGTCGGTACAACCTCTTCCGTGGGATCGGCAGGGAGGACATCAGCCACTTCACCCTGGATGACAACCTCTGAGGGTTCAGATCCAGGCGGCACAATGGAGGAAACGTCTAGGTCAGGAAACTTGGCAAGAAGCCGAGAGCGGAAGTTATTAAACCCAAACGTAATCAAACGATGGGCCATTCCTTCCAGCTTCAACCTCATCTCTTCCTCATTGTCCACCAATGCCTGCTCTACGGCTTCATCGAGCTGTCTACGGTGCTGATACCGCAAGCCATTCAGCTCCACCTACAACCTCCTTGCCCGCTCAATGGCAAGATTCCTCTCTGACTCCATCACTATCAAGGAGTTCTGACACTCCTTCAACTTCTCCGCAGAATCGTGAGCCTCCGACCGAGCAGTACCCAACTGGAGTCCCAGTTCGTCCAGATTGGCCCTAAGTTGGTCGAGCTCCTCCACAGATGGAGAAACCTCCACCAAAGCAGAAAGGGTATGCAAGGTCTGCATAACACAAAGAAAACGACTCAAACACCAGTAGAAACGCTTAAAGGTAAGGAAAATATGGTCCTAACGAGCTCACCTTAACCTGAAGAGCGGTCAAGTCAGCAAGTAGCTTCCCAGACGCCTGAGGCTTAATTTTAACTGAGCCTTTGGCCCAGAACTCACTCAGAATCTTCTTGGCTCCCTGACCAGCAACGTCAAGAGCCACCGATGATGATGCCTCCTTACCCGCTCGACGAGACGGGATTGGAGGAACCACCATGATAGGGACGGGAGCCTCTTCCTCCTTCTCAGTAGGCCGGGGAGAGGATGAAATCAGCCTCCGCTTCTTCGGAACGGGAGGGACCACTGGAGAAGAAGCCTCCCCCGCCGCAGGCGGTGATGGCCCGGACTCCCACTGAGCCATCACATTATCAGCTATCTCCTCGACACTACCCCTGGCAGCCATTAATTTATCAGGGTTGACAATGGAAGAATGATCCCTAATGCTGGGCTTCAAAAGCTTCTTATACTGCTTCTGAGTCGCGGGAGAGAAATCTGGTCTCTTCCACGCACTCTTAACTGCAAAGCAAGCACAGAAATTGATCAGTTCGACAAATTGGCAAACAAAACGGAGTCAACGCAGCCACGGAAAAGTTAAGCCTCACCCCTTGGCCCAGTGGTTTGAGGGAATGTGGAAGGTTGACCCTCGAAGTTCTTGAATTCCCATCCTCCTTTAATAAAGAAGTACCATTTCTTCCAGGTCTTGTTGGAGGAGGGCACAGAAGTAAGGGGTCTGAACCCACTATCAAAAGACATGTAATAAAGGCCTTCCGCCTTTTGAAGTTTTAGATCCATATTGCTACGGATCAGGTCAAGGGACACCTCGACATTATTCATATGCCCTAATACGATAAAGCTCAACAGATGTCTCCAACCGTTAAGGTTCAAGTCTGCGGGGCACAGATCAAACCAACAAAAGAATTGTTTTATTATATCAGGAAAGTGGAGTGTAAGACCCAGTTCAAACCAGGCTAAATAGGCACAGATTTCTCCATCTCTAACATCGCCCGGGCGATCTTGAGAATCTGGGACCCTGAAAGCGACATTTTTGGGAAGTTTGAACTTCGCCCATAACTCCTTCAGCATACTTTCAGTAATTACACTCTCACCCTCTTCTCTGCGACCAGACCGACCAGAGGTCTCGCCAGCCCTGTTCGGGGGATCATCAAAAGCATCGACAATCCTGACCCCCGGACTAGAGGGAGGAACTACCATTCTATTTTCGTCAACATTCACTAATTGCATTTGAGGATCAGTCTCAGAAGGACTTCTCAAACCAGAGTGTGATTCTAAGCCAGACATGGCGAACAAGAGAAAAAGATGAAACAAATGAGAAGGAATGAAGAAGGGGACTAAAAGTCGAACCTGAGATCAAGAAAGGGTTATGAACACCGGAGATCCTCCAAAACTCCAAGATATGTCAAATGGCGGTCTGGTACTGAAGAAGTAAATGCAGAAGAAAGGTATGAAAGACCTTTCCCTCTCTCTATATACGCATTCGAAATATGAGCCTTCCAAGACGAGCCGACACAACGGTTGAAAGTAATGATGAGTTCTCGAGTATCGGCTGCGCAATAAATGACGCGTTAAACCGGCGTCTTGAGAAATGGGAAGGCAAAACGTATGACTCTTCACAAAACCCTCAGCCCTAGTTAAAACCCTAGCTTTTGACAAGGGCTCGGGGGGGGAGTAGCTGATATACCATAAACAGACACACCAATCAGTTTGAGACACGTGTGCCTACCAGATTAACAAATCTCGATCCTACAGAGCTCATATATTTCGGTCATACAGAACAGCTATAAGCCTTCGGGGTATTCTCATATATATCTATCATACAGAGCAGCCATAAGCCTTCGGGGCATTCTTATTTATATATCATTCAGAACCGATGAACTCGGTCATACAGTACAGATGAAGCATTCAGGATATTCTCATGTACATCGTCCATACCTCCTGTTCTGGACAGTATTTATTCGACACTGCATATATGGTTTCCTTAACAGCCGTTAAGCGGGGAATAAGGAAACAGCCTTCAAACACGGAAACTACTATCTATGGTTATCTCTATCTACGATTCAATGCTCCACAAGATAACTGCAAATCTTTGATGATCAAATCCCGATATTCGTGGCAGCAAAACCTAATCAAAATTAGGAGAACCACGGCTTATATATTAAACCCTAGAGGTACGCTTTGGATTCTTATGCTCATTCTTTGACTTTCAATACAGTCTTTCAATTCCCTTACTTACTTAAGCATCGGAGCGGCTACCGCCGGAGCCAATCCGGTGGTCCTCTGATCATCTTTCTGAGTGTTCTACAGGTCACGGAGCCCTCACGTGTTGCGAGTCAAAAAGTGCAGCATCAAAACTAAAATATACATTATACTGCAAAAGGAAATGTCAACAGGGTAATTTATAAATATTAGTGAAACCTCAAAACATGACAACTGCCAAGTAATTAAAACAAAACAGAACAACCAAACCTTGCTATATCCAAATCCATGTTTATCACTTTTTACATAGAGTTTAGAACCATAAATCACTGCTGCAAAGGACCAATCTCGAATGCCCATTTCAATTTTTAGGTTGCAGGAACTGTTTGGTGTTTTTTTATAGTTCATATGTGTATGTTTGATAAAATAAAATAAAAAAAGAGAAGCTTGATGACCTCTAAATGAAGTTGATCTATGGGCATGGAAACATACATTCACTTGTGTCACAAAGAAGAAATGACCAAGAACCTCAAATCATGCTTATATCAGGTTTTTTTAAATGGATATAAAATTTTAGAATTGAAAACACTTGAGAAGCAGTGGTGAGATAACAATAACCAACCTGTCATCCATAGGCAGACAAGAAATAGTGATATCTGCTCCACTTTGTCTGTGATCCTGGAAATGAAAGATACAAGTCTCAATATCTGAGAAATAATATGTTGAATGTATGAAAAGCATCTAGAGGCAAAGGCACTGCGATGAGAGGTTAAAGTAAAAGTAAATTCACAAGTTGCTAATCTAATTGCCTAATAATAGTTTCAAACTCGTGTGCTTATCACATAATTGCCTGATTGATATATGTTCTTTTTTTAATAACAAAAAAATCAAACTATGTAAGATATGCCCAGCTTACCACAATCCGAATTGTTATGGAGACGGCGTATATCTGCATATTAATAAAGAATTAAGAAAAAGATAAATCATAAACACTGAACTATTACATTTGTTGATCAATAGTTTCTCTGAATTGCCATGAATTCTTGTTGACCTTGGCCATTAAAAACTGTTTACTTAAAACATCTTTTCAAAAAATTATCCAGTGGAAATATCTTGCTTCATAATTTTGCTTAGTTTTTAGTACTTTCAGGTCATGCAAAATTATCTCATTAGAAGTCAAATTTATATGGCAGTAAAATTATTCAAACAGGTTGGTATTTGGCTTAAATTTATTTGGCCAGGATTCCACAGCTTTCTAGCATGCATGACAGGAACCTATGTGGTAAACCTATGCTACCAGAGTACCATTCTGCCACAAAAAAGAAAGAACAATACTGAACTGTATAATTCTTCATTCTTTGGAATATGGCTCGGCTAGTTAAAACAGCACTGGTAATCACACTTAAGCCAGGCACTGTTAAGAAAATATCAGCAGCATCCGTAGATTTTTTATGAAGGCAGTGTGAGAACTAAAAGATAGCTTTGAAAACAAGAAGACAATAGAATTGCTTAACTTAACTTATTATTCATTGACTGAAACGTGCTCTTCTTATAAAGAAGCGTACAAACAACTAATTAGCAAATAAACAAGAACAACTAAAACACGTCTAACAAACTCCATCCACTAGAGGGATTCCTAAAGACCAGGAAAGGAAACAATTGACTCCTATAGAATAGGAGCTAACAATTATTCTGCAGAAAACATAGTTAAGATAAATCTCAACATCCTCCCTTAAACTGAATGTCATAAGACATCAGTTTAAATAAAAAACATAAATGCATCACAGCTGTTGTTAAACAATATTCTTGGCAAAGCAAATTCCCAACGTCTTCCTGAGTTTCAAGAACACTGGCAACTTGAGAGGTTTGGTTAGGATATCTGCATCTTGGTCTTCACTTTTACAAAAGATCAAATCAATGGTACCATCATTACACAGATCACGTAGAAAATAGAACCTCACATCCATATGCTTACTCCTTCCATGCAAAACTGGATTTTTGGACAGCTTGATTGCAGAAATATTATCACAGAACGTTGGTGTGGGATCTTGCTGATGAAAATTGAGCTTTCCAAGTAGCCTCCTTAACCAAACAGCTTGGCATGCACAAGATGTCGTAGCAACAAACTCTGCTTCAGTAGTCGATAAAGTCACAATTGGCTGTTTCTTTGAAGACCAAGATACAACTGCTGATCCCATTGTAAAAACATGTCCTGATGTGCTCCTTCTATCATCCAAGTCTCCAGCGTAATCGCTGTCACTAAATCCAATCAAACCATCCTTTGTACCCTTTTTATAAAGTATGCCAAAATCAGAGGTTCCTTTTAAATAGAGGAAGATCCTCTTTGCAGCATGTAAGACATTCTATATAACGACTGATGAGGCTGACTGCATGCATTACATCTGGCCTGGTGGTTGTGACATACATCAAACTTCCTACAATTTGTTTGTAGAGGGTGTTGTTTACTTTCTCTCCTTCAGGATCCTTTGTTAGCTTCAAACCACATTCAGTAAGAGTGCCAACATGATTGCAATTTGACGTCCGAAACCTGTCCAAAATAGTATGAACATACTTCTTTTGGGATATGAAAATCCCAGCAGGAGATTGCTCTACTTCAATGCCAAGGAAGTAGTGCATCAAACCAAGATCAGACATTTCAAATTTTGCCATCATAGATTTCTTAAAACATCAATCATAGTCATGTCACTGCCTGTATAGATTAAATCATCTACATACAAACAGACAATAAGAATTTTTCCACCAGCACCAATTTTAGTAAACAACGTGTGTTCATACGGACACTTTTGAAAACCTTCTTTAGCAAAGTAAGCATCTATACGGTTGTACCAAGCTCTAGGTGCTTGTTTTAGCCCGTTTAGTGTTTTTCTCAACTTATATACCTTCCCTTCCTTTCCAGGCTGCACATATCCGGGAGGTTGATCGACATAGACTTGTTCTTGTAGGCTCCCATGTAGGAACGCTGATTTCACATCCAATTGAAAGATGGGCCATGGGTTTTGTACTGCCAGTGAAAGTACCAGTCTGATTGTATCCATTCTTGCGACCGGAGCGAACACTTCATTATAATCAATGCCATACTTCTGCTTATATCCTTTAGCCACTAGTCGTGCCTTGTATTTGTCAACTCCACCCTCCTGATTCAGCTTCGTTTTATAGACCGATTTTACACCAATCTACTTCTGCCCTTCAAGGAGATCTGTTAACTCCCATGTGTCATTTCTTTCAATGGATCTAATTTCCTCATTCATAGCTCTTCGCCATTTGGTTTCTTTGTGAGCTTCTTGAAAAGTTGTAGGATCAGAGTCTGTAAATAGGGCAAAATAAGTCAGTCCATCATCTTTAGATTGATCATCACCACTAACCTTATAATCCGTCATCCACGCTGGCCTCTTCTTTGTGCGTTGAGATCGAGAACTTGATGCCTGGCCTTCGTTTGGTCTATGTGTACAAACAGAGGGTTGCAATTCCTCTTCATTCTCATTACTTGCTGTTTCTTCATAAAAAAAAACAGAAATCTGCTGCTGTTGTTTTGAGTCTTTATCAGTCCATTCCCATATTTTTTCTTTATCAAATAATACATCATGACTGATGATGATCTTCCTGGTGGTGGAATTATACAATATATAGGCCTTTGAGTGCCCACTAACCCCAAGAAAAATATATTTTTCTCCCTTATCATCAAGCTTCTTCCTCTTCTCATCGAGAATGTGAACATATACTATACAACCGAAAATTTTGAAGTAATTTACAACTGGTTTGTGACCATTCCAAGCTTCTTCCGGCATCATGTTTTTGACAACAAGAGTCCGACTTCTATTTAAGATGTGAATATACCAATTGACTGCTTCTGGCCAAAACGTTTTTGGAACACCACGACTTTTCAGCATGCTTCGAACCATGTTCAAGATTGTTCGGTTCTTCCTTTCACAAATACCATTTTGTTGTGGTGTATACGGTGCCATTAATTGCCTTTGAATTCCATATGTTTTGATTTTGAGCAGCACTTAAACAAGAAAGCTACGGTTACTGAATTGAAACATATACATTCTGATTTTGGACTTATTCGTCACCTGGCAAAGAACTATAAGAAGTCAAGCAAGACTTGTCAAAGAATTTATCAATTTCCTGCTCAAGATAGGAGAGATGTAATACGTGTGGGATATCAAGCATCTTCGTTCTCGAGTTCAATGGAAACACGTTTAAATAAGCTCAATTTAGCAGCAATGTTGGAAGCATTTTACAATAAGATTCATCATGAAAATGGAAGACAATATGGTAATGAGCAGAGAAGCATTACTTATGTAAGGAACGATCTTCTTAATGATATCAATTTGTAACAAACAACCAAAGCATTTATAGACCAGATGTTTATTGACAAAAAATACCTCAACAATCGATTTGGTGGTTTCATTTTCAGCAGTCACGCCGCCTATTTCTGGAATCCCTAAATCTGTCAAGTTTTTAGAGTTCTGAGGATTGAAGGTCAAGTCGATTTGGTGGTTTCATTTTCAGCAGTCAATTGAATCGATTGAACGCATGACGCGATGATCGATGTCAATAATCGATTTGGTGGTTTCGATTTCTCTATAGGGCTTTTTTCAGAAGGTTTGAAGTAGACTCAGAGTTTCAGTTTCTATGTAAGGCTTTTTTCAGCGGGCTTTTTTGTTAAAAACCAGGTTGTAGACCACTGTCCCGGCCAAGAAAGCGCAACTCACGAGCTTAGACATCTCAAACCAGAAGAAAAACTCTTTTGTGCCTGTGCATTCGCGAGTGAAGCAATCTCTCATTGGTGATTTATCATGCTTTGTCAATGCTACACAAGTTCATCCACAGGTACTTCATGCCTATCGGTCCAAGACCTCTGGTTCTCGCGATTTTTTTCTTGAGCTAGATCATCTGAGAAGCCTTCTTCAAGAATCAAAGGAAAGAGAATTTAAATTACAAGTTGAGTTGGTTGAATGTAAGAGAAACCCTAAAGTTTTGGACCTTGAAAAGGAAGTTGAATTGAAGAAGATCAAAATCGATAACCTTTTTCAGAAAGTTGGTTTGTTAGAATCCGAGAAAACGAGCCTTTCTGAACAATTGATATCTTTACCCTAAAGTTGGTTTGTTTATCTTTACCTGCAGTTTTAGAAAGGTAGGATGACATATCGACAATGGGCTCTTTTTGTTAAAAATGACGTACTAAAAACGTCTTTTAGAAAGACGTTTTTTGAAAAGATCCTATTTCTATAAATAACTTCAAAACAGTCTTATTCTAATAAAAAGGTTTAAAACAAACCCTAAAAAGGTAAAAAATTCTTATATATATTGGATTGTACGTTGCTTGTCTTCCATTCTTTTTTTTTTAATAGGTAAATAGATGCATTAAAAGGGAAAAAATGTACAAGATCGAGGGGGCAAGCCCCCAAAACAAGCCTAGAGGAGGGGAAGACTTTTACAAAGAAGGACACCCATCCCAAGGCTACAAAAGAAGAACCAACTAGCAGACAACTAGGTAACTAAACAGAGCCAAACTAGGAAAAAATGCTACTAGGAAGTGACCATATACAATGGAGATGCCTATTTGAGTCAGTAGGCCTAAAGCCTGTAATAGTGGACAGCCGCCCATGGATCAAATCTTGAATTTGGACAATAAACGCCTGAGGAGTCTTCTTTTGGTTAGTAAAAATGCGCGAGTTCCTTTCCTTCCAAATGGTGTAGATAGTGCATGAGAGGATGAGCTTGCCAATTAATGAGGATAGACTTTTTCCTTTGAAGGTGGTTCTAGCCCACTCAATAGTGTGCTGTTAATTTCCAGAAGGCCATTGATGACCATTTTTAGAGATCATAAGCAGCCATATGTTAGCTGTGAAAGGACACAAGAAGAAAAGATGGTCATGTGACTCATTATCATGATTGCAAAGAAGGCATTGTTTGTCCATGGAAGAGCTAAAGATCCGATCCTTGGTTCTAAGACAATTGCGGATAGCCATCCACAAAATAAAGCCGGTCCTTGGAATGGCCTTAGGAAACTAGATAAGCTTTCACCAAGGAACTGGCGGTTTGTAATTTCGGATAGTCTTCCAAGCAGAATGGATTGAAAAAATTCCATCATAGCAAGGCTTCCAGTCAGAACCACGTGCTCTCTGCCATGCCGCCTTCAAATACTAACTTTGCGTGTCCGTCAGATGCTGTTGCAATTCAACAAATCACGCAAACTAATTCTAAAACCACTGGTTCTAAAACTATTAGTTCTGTAGTTAGTTAGCTAAACCAGTTAGCTACCCATAGACACCTAGCTGTAGATGCATCAGTTGCTCAGAAGCCCTCTCTTTGGTCAGTTATAATTGCTACACCTAATGTCTGGCTGAACCACCCTTCAACAATCCAGCAATTACAAACAGCCCCCTCCTCTTGTCCTTCTCAACCAAATATCCAACCTGCCAAATCCACGTGTCCTCAGCTCTAAAAGCAAAATCAAAATGCTTTGGTGCATACAGGATCTAATCTTGCTACGAACAACTTACCCACCCCCTTCTAGTCTTTCTTTTCCAGCGTCCTTCTTCTCATCAGAAATTTAAGCTTGAATACAAGCAACCTATTTTGGATGGCTAACGTATTACAGTACTTCCTCCCCAAGACGTCATTCAAGCTAGCATTCCTTTGTAGGAAAATACTCTTGTTGGATACTTTCTTGACAAAAAGAAGCCTTTCTTTTGGGTTAAAAAAGTGGCTGAAAATATGTGGGGCAGAGACGGCTTAGAGGAAGTGCTCACTAATGGCAATGGTTTCTTCTTTTTCAAGTTTGATTCTTTTGAAGCTTCAGCAAAAATCCTGGAAGGGGGCCACTGGCATTTTTCAGGACGCCACATAATTCTTTAAAAGTGGCGTTTAGGTATGACTCTAGCTAAGAAGGAGGTGGAGAAAATTCCTATATGGGTCAAGTTTTTTAATGTGCCGTATGAGCTATGGACTGCCCAGGGCCTCAGTTATATTGCAAGAGCAATAGGACGCCCCTTATATGCAGACTCTCATACTGAAGATCAAACGAGGATCAGCTACACCCGTGTGTGTGTGGAAATTGATGCCAAAAATGAACTACCTGATTTCTTTGATATCTAGATAAATGATCATACAAAAATTGAAATTGGTGTGGATTATCAATGGTTGCCCCCAATGTGCTCCCTCTGCCAGACTTTTGGCCATAGGCTATCTACATGCCCATCAAACCAACAGGCAGATCCTGCCCCTAAGGTTCTCCCAAAGCAGTCTCGTGAAAAGTGGCAAGTTGTCTCTAGCAAGGGCAAAGTAGTTCAACCAGCCTCAGCTCTAGATAGTCCTTCCACCTTTGTGCAACATGTTGATGAGGTCAGGATTCCAGAACCCTTAAATACAGACATTGATCCTATTGAAATTATGCCCACTGAGATGGATTCATTTGTTTCTCCCGAAAAGTCAAGACTTGGCAACTCAAATCAAGGAGACAGCCCTCTCAATACCATTTCTCAATTCATTGCTACACCGGATTCAAATCCTTTGATTGATAGAATAGCCAAAATAGATGAGGTTGATACTGGCAACAAGCTCACTAAGAATCAGCTAAGAAAGCTCAGAAAGCACCAAAAGAAGAAGCAAAGGAATCATGACCAAGTGAGTCAAAGTTCCCCTCCTGTTCACAATGAATCTAGCATGTCATACAAAAAACAATGTTCCAGTATGCTAAAAAAAGCCCTAATGCAACAAAAATCCCTAATGCAACAAAACTTTAGCTTTCTTTCCTCTTTTGATGAGAGCAATTTCAAAGAGGCACTGTTGAAATGAGCAACTTTCATCACAACAAATACTAATAGTAAAATAAGTATGACAATGCTACATCTCAAAAATTTGTATCACATATTTAATTTAAAAAGATGTGTGTGATGTTGTATTGTTAATAATATTTTTAATTATATAATTATTGTGATATAAACATATATTTAAATTAGTATGGTATAATAACACATGAGTGTCACGGTCATTTAAAATAGAAATTTAAGTAATATAATATTATTGCAATAAGTTTCCCCTTACAAAATCTATCTTTTCTTTGATAATTAGATTGAATTAGTAAAATTTTGAGATATGAACTAATAAGCACTTGATTGTTTTTTTTTTTATCAACTAAGTATTTATTTATAAGTATAATTTTACAGACAAGTCAGCTCATTACTGGAAAGAATATGCCCATCCCTACTTACAAGCTAACTGATAGTTGAGAAATAAAAATATCATCACATATTTTTATTTGACAAGATTTGAAATCGTGACTTTTTTTTTTTTTTTTTTATAAAAGATGATAAGAGATGTCACTCGACCACTAAGAATTTTAACAACATTTGATTGGTTTGGAATTGAAATTGAGTTTAAAATTTCAATTTATAATTCATAATATTAAAATTTTATTTGAAATTGTTGAAATTTTTGTAAGATTTGTCTCAAACCTAAACCATAGAACATTCATATGGGTTAAGCATAAAAATAAGATAAGATGGGGTTTTAGAAACAAAGTTAAACTCTGTGTAAGTTCTATTTTCCACGCGGATTAGCGGGTGGTACACCCTAGGCACTTTTTATTGACTTATTATATTTTATATTAGTTTATTCTTTACAATCATGTTTTTGCTCCAAGCATTTTTGTTGGTAAATTTTTTAAATTTTGTTAAGGCGAGTTGCCGAGATTGGATCTTTATAATTTTATTAATTCTTATAACATACGCATTCACATATATATCATACAAATTAATGAGGTTGTGGAGATTCAACCTCCACGACTTACTAAAGTAGTCCTCAAATTTTTGTCTCCAAATATTTTATATATAACATTTGACATTTAATTTTGAGTGACACCAAAACTATTGTTACAGAGTAGGAATGACAACGAGGTAGGTTCGGGATGGAATGGTTCTTTTCTAGTCCCAGTCCTGTTTATATTTTTCATTTTTGATTCAGTCCCATCCCGTTTAGAAGTTTACTCCTACCCCGACCCCGACCCCGACCCCGACTCTGTTTATATTTTTCAACTCCATCTTATCTTGTCCCGAATCTTGAAATATGTTTTAAGTTAAAATTTTTATTTTGATAAAAAAATTAAGGCTGCGTTTGGATAGTGATTCAGATATGATTTTTTGAAAAATATTTTTGAAATGTGTTTCAGAATTTTGTAATTGTTTTTTTGAAAACTGCAAAAATGCATTTAGATATGAAAATCAGAATTCAGATTTTGAGATAAAAACTATGAAATTATGTTTGGATATAAAATTTTCATGGATATAGTGGAGGGCATATATGTTTACGTTCACTTGGTAATATATATGTATATATAGTATATCAAGAGGACCTCCATTGCCGAGCAGTCCATGGTTGGCAGTCTAGTGGATATCCTTTATTTGTTAGTTGAATCAATCCATGGTCATCAACTCCATGATTGGCTTGCTCTGTTAAATTTTTTTTTTGGCCTTTTTACACCTACAAAGGAATACCCAAGTGAGAAAAAGGGTAGGAAGCGGAAATCAATCTGGGTCTGTTTCTTCACCTTCAAAATCGTCAAATTCATCAACCGGAGATGCCATATTTTCTTGCCTTTAAAGGAAAACCCTGATGGAGAAATTGGTTTGAAATCAAAATTGCGATCTAGGTCATTTTCATCTCTTCCAAGTTCTTTGAATTTGTCGAAATTGGTTTGAAATCAAAATTGCGATCTAGGTCATTTTCATCTCTTTCAAGTTCTTTGAATTTGTCAATGGAGTCTGTCTGAAAATTTGGGGATTTGTGTCCAGCTTTTACCATCTAAACTTACAACTTAGGTGTGCCCTGTTGTTGGAAGCAAGGGCACTAAAAAGAAGAGACACCCCAATCATGGAGTAATTTTAGAGAAAGACAGAGACAACTGTGTAAAGCTTTAGAGAGAGAGAGAGGGAGGAATTTCAAGTAATTTTTAGAGAGAGATTTAGGAGAGACAGTCATCGCCATGCCGTCATAGTGAGGTAGCCATGGTGTTGGCCCTCATCTCTCAACATTCCTCCATTCACGGTAATTTGCATCAATGACAACAGTCCATCTTCGCCGCCGCTCTTATGACTTCCATGACCGACCACGATCCGCCACTCAACTAGCACCATCAGTTGCAGTAACTCCCCTTCACCAAGCAATCCATCATGGTCACCAGTTCACCGGGAGCCCCTCACGACCATCAATCGCAACTCTATCTCCCCCTCTTTCTAAAAATCTAACCCTCTCCCTCTCTGTCGGCTATTTGTTTGTGGACTGAGTGATTAATGGAGGGTTTTGGTTGTTTGAGTTTTTGAGGGAAGGAGAGTTGGTATAAAGATATTTTTTTAGTGAGAGAAAAAAAGTTAGAGAGATTTTTTCAGAGATTGGTTTGAAAATGTTGGAAAAGTGAAACAAGCTTTTTACTTGGATACACATGTATTCAAACAATTTTTTGAAAAAGTTGATATTTGAAACCAATTTCAAGTTCGTATCCAAACACAATCTAAATTTTTATTGTTAAAATAATTAATATAAGAAAAAATAATGAATGTGATATAAAAAATTTTAAAAATAATTTTATAGAGTATTATTTATTAATAAATATAATATATATAAAAATAAAAAAATAAAATTAATATATAAATAGAAGATGATCATCACCCCCGTTCCAAATCTAATAAAATTTTTAAAAATCCTATCCCAATTACATCCTCATTTTGTTTAAGAACATTCTATTCCCACCGAGTTAAAAACAAAATGGGACGGCAAAATGTCATCCCTAACGCGGAGAGCTTTCGGAATTGTTCTTATGAATTACTTATCATTGATTAATTTGATGAAGTTTTAAGCCTTTTTTTTTTTTTTTGGTTGTAGAGGAGCTTGGCTTGTGGCAGAAGAATCAAAAGCATTAAAGGAGCTTTTTATGTGGGGGCCACTCCCAAAAAGTGAACTCACGCAAAAATGGCCTTCTGTTTTTAAATACTTTTGGTGCAAAAATTAATTTGATTTGTCAATTTTACTAATTAATCCCCACTTATATACTATATACTATATAATTAATACATGATATTAAATATATTCCATATTTATATATTTACTATTTTTTTATATAATTTATAATTTATATGAATATATTTATAATTTTTTATAATATATATTATATATAAAATTTGTTTATACATATAAATTCTCACTAATAACATTGAAAGTAAATACTTACTCATAATATAAATATATAAATAAAATAATATAATTAAAAAATAAAATTATTAATTCTATTATATATAAAAGAGATAATTAATTTACACGTATTTAATTTATAAAATAAACATGACACAAATGAATAGTTTATGTAGAGTAAAAATAACTTGCGGCCCAGAATTAGGGTTTGGTGTCCAAATCAAAATATTGTAATATTTATTAGGACATGGTGAAAAAATGACCGGACTTAATAATCTTAAGAGTTAAATGATAAATTATATATGTATATATATATATATATATATGTAGGTATAAAACACTGTTATAAATATGGTACTTAATCTGATTATTGAGACTGTGGTCCAAGTAATTACCGAAAAATTGCTGGACATGGTGGGTCCATCCTCAGCCAATGCCATCTTTCTTGCTCCACGTGCCTCCGTCCAATCGCCCTTTCTCCACTCAATTCCTTTCAATCACGCGCCAACGTCCGTCTGTCTGCTTTCTCTCTCTTTGTCCTACTATCACCGGCTCTCTCACTCAGTCTCGTCCAACGCCTGTTTCTTTCTCTCCTTAATTTCTCATTCCGTACTCTACTCTGTCTCTCTCTACAGCCCTATATTAATGAGGGCAGGGGGAGGGCATCACATGCGCTATCTCTTTCTAAAGCAGAGAAGATAGTTTTCAACATCTCACTCTCTGTCTTTTCTCTCTTTGACTTTTCGAGTTTGAGAAAAATTTTGCAGAGTCGGAGATGGCGGAGGAAGGAGTTGTTAGTAGTCTAGTCGGAGGACCAATTCGTCGAGTCCTCCTCATCTCCGCTGGTGCCACTCATTCTGTTGCTCTCCTCTGTAAGTTTCATTTCCCTTCTTCTCCTCCTCGTCCACTGTATCCACAAATTATCTCTCTCTCTCTCTCTATACATATTTGTGTGTATATATATATGGCTGTTTATTTTCTTAATTTTGTGTATTGATTTCAGAGTTTGAATAGTATTTTATATTAGAAAATGACCGTGCAACCACCTCATACGTTGTTTATTTGTTTAGTCAATCTCTTCTTTTGTGTTTCATTTTTTTATGATCAGAAACTTGCGTTCGTGTTGAGTTCTAATATAATGTATTTCTCGTTGGGCATTGTGAATCAATCAGTGATTGATTGTGATAATATGAGTTCCAGAACAGATTTGTTGGCGACAAGTGCAAGTGTGAAATGGATTTTTCATATTACTATATTTTTCATTTCTCAAGTTTTTCTTCAGTCATACAAGACCTATTTTAGCCTTTTGGCTTCTTACTTTGGCCTCTATGGGGCTTACATATGTAGAGCAACTCCAACAATGAAAGTCATTTTTAGACCCAAAAAACTGTTTGCATACTGCTATTGTACGCATACACTAATTGCTTCTAGCACTATACACCACTTCAAGAATGGTGTCCAAAATGATTATTTATTTTATATTTTAATATATTTTTGTCTCTATTTTTTCTCTCTTTTCACCCACCTATTTCTTTCTCTCTTCTCAACTAACTTTCCCACGAATTTCGACTCCTCTCTCTCTCTCTCTGTCTCTCTCTCTCTTCCCATTGTATTCATATTTGCATTCGGTTTGTCACTGTTGTGCTTTATCCATTTTGGGTCTAGTGATGGATCCAAAATGGTATTGGAAGAAAAAAAGTGCACCACTGGGAGCCAAAGTGGTAGTTAGGATTGACTCTCCTGCATCCATTCTTGGAGTTGCTCTTAGAAACTAAGCAATTCATATTTATACAATCATACATAACTATCTAGAGACGATAATTACTCTCACTTTGGTATCCTAACAATCTTTTTAGAATACTAAACATTACTTTAAACTTGATCACTTCACAATGTACTAAGACTTCTCTAGATTCTTGAAAATTTCAAATTACCTTTCCAACAAGAATGAGTACAGTTAAAAAAAAGAAAATTAAAGAAAAATTATGTCAATCTCAAAAGCATGATTGGGCTGTTGATGAATATGGTTGTCCTATATTTCATGAAGCATACCTCTTTGATTTGCCGCGAAAAGGCCCAGTGGATAGTAGTTCTATGTAGGCTTTTCTCTTCAAAAATGAAAAATCATTTGATTTCATGTCTGTTCTGATTTTATTTTTCTAATTTGAAGATAAATAAATATCTCTTGGTGGTTGGCCAACTTTAGCGTCAAAGGTTTGCTAGTTATTTTATATGACTAGTTTTGACTTACATACTGTCTACTTGGTACCTTAATGGACTTTTTAATGTGACCATTGTCTGCTTCTACATTGATCTTGGTGTCACTTTTGATGGGTATTTTTTAATTGGAATTTAGTTTACTGGTGTCATTGAGTGCTGTTGAATCTCTAAACAGTTATGTAGTCAATCCCTGCAATTTTCCACCATGAATTGTATATAGTGCTTTGATGTTTCATGAGTCTGATCTTACTTTGCTCTTGATGGTAATACATTTAGCGCCTTCAACTTTTTAAGCCAGTTGCTAAAATTTTGGCTTCAGGAACCTCTGTTTGATTGTGGAAATTTGCAAATTGAAGGTTTGTTTAATTTTTCAAAGGCAAAATGTGCAGCCATTGGTGACAGTTATGAAATTCATCCCTTTTCTGGGATATCTGTCTTCATCTTAATGAAAGCTTTCAAAGTCCATATGGAGTAACTTGGCCTATAGGCCTGTCTGTAAATTAGTGGGAAAGGTATCCATTTTTCTCAAATATGAAATTGCATGCAGCATTCCTGTGGCACCTGAGTTATACAAAGGCCGATGCCCATCCACTTCCACACCCTTTTATCAGCTTTACTTTTTTTTTTTTTTGTTTGTTTCAAAGATGTAATGTGATAGTTGATGCTGATATAAGTTTTGAGATTTTTTTTTGCATTAGCAATATATCAGTAAATTCATAAAGAATGGTTCCATTCACCTTTTCTCATGACCAAATTGGTTTCCAATTGATAAAAACCATAGTTCATGGCATCTTAGGAAAAACCACTTTGCTAGCTGTTGGCATAATTATCTCCTCTACTAGAGTAAAAACTCAATATATAGAATTCTCTTTGTTTCTAAATTGAAAGATAATGAAGTATCCACACTTATGTTAAATCTTCTTAATTTGATTGATTGTTAGTATTGCTTTCATCCGTTATGGAATTTCATGTATATAAGTCCAGTGCCTTTTAAATTTAACTTGTAAAACTTTGTATTGAGGAGACAAATAATGATGTTAATATTTTACAGCTGGAAATGTTGTATGCTCATGGGGACGGGGAGAGGATGGGCAGCTAGGTCATGGGGATGCTGAAGATCGATTTTCTCCCACTCAATTGAGTGCATTGGATGGCCATGAAATACTGTCTGTTACGAGTGGAGCTGATCATACAATTGCATACTCTGAGTCACGTATGCAAGCCTATAGTTGGGGATGGTTTGTTCTTTGTCTTCTCAAATCAAGTGAACTTTGGAAAACCTTTGTTTAGAAAATGACCTTCTTTGTCACTGTAGTGCATTCTTTTAGAACTTGAGAAATTGTCTTAGTTTGGAAGCTGGTTGAGAAATAGTTACTAAATGTTCCTAATACTTGAAATAATTTGGTCTCTTAGATGATATCTATTATAGAAAATTAATAAAAAGAGAAGAAGAGGAAGAAGAAGAACTTAGATCCTTAAAGCCACGGAGATCTAAGTCAAGACCGGATAACAAAGAAGCAATCATAAAGTCTTCTCAATGTCGTTTTTGTTGCTCCAAATCAGTAGTAAATAGGCAATGTTACAATAATTGATCCCATTAATTCTTAAGAGTGCTATGATATTTATATAATGGTCTCCCAAACTGTTTAGTAGTAAAATTATTCTCATACAACTCATAAACCCGATAAACTTTACTCTGTTGCGAAAAAGATTTGGTAATAGAGTCCCAAATCTTCTTAGAAAAATCATAGAACTCAACAATAGTAGCAACATAGGGTTCCATACTATGCCAAAGCCATCCCATAACCACTGAATCCTCACACATTTAGTCTTCATATTCTGTCTTGGTAGGGGGACTATCTGTCATATATTTCAATTTGCATTTCCTACACAATTATTTTTACAGCATGTGCCCAAGCTAGATAATTTAGACTATTCAATTTTTTCGAGGTAATAGACTTAGGCATATCATCATCCTTCACAAGAGAGAGTTTTTCTTCAACCATAACACAAATCAAGTTGCTCCAAAACCAAAGGATCCTAATAAAATATCAAATAACAGCTCTTAAATAGTAACAAATATCATCAATCAACCCAAATAAGGCTTTATAGCAGCAAAAAACAGCAGAAATAGCAACCAACAACTCTTAAATAGCAACAAATAGCATCAATTAACCTAAATGAAGCCTTATAGCAGCAAAAAAATTGCAGGCCAAACTACAAACCACCAGACCCAAGCCAAATACAATCAAATTGTAGCAAAAAATGATAGATCTAATAAAAAAACAACAGCCCCATAGCACTTTAGCGGGAGGGCCGACCACCAAAATGGCTTTAAATAGACCAAAAATCAAACAAATCATCATGGGATTCTCCAAACATGATGGGTGGGGCTAAATTTCACCTATTACAAGTGGCTTGAAGCATAAAAAACTTCCTAAGATGTCCAAAATTACATATCGAAAAAAATAGCTTAAAAAATCCAAAAATTATTCAAAAATGGAAAAGTCCATGCAAACGGCTTCAAAAAATTTCACAAAAATCACCATAGGCGTCACCATTGAAGGATGAACATGGCAATGTATCCCCGTCGCTGAAAGGTGGTGATGACATCAATAGGATGCTGATGTCAACAGCCTTTTAGGTCCTTTGTTGGTCTAGTTTTGTTCATAGCTTTGTTTTGGTGAAGTTCCTTCTCTAGATCTTCACGCTTTGATACCAAGTTAAGTTTATTGTATGGAGCTTAGGGTTAAAAGAGAAGGAGAAAAGAGTAGGAAGAAGAGAAAGAAATTAGAAAAGAAAAGGTTCTAGGCTTTGTTATTAAATCAACCCTTACACCTTGCATTTATATACTAACATAAGGAAAAATAAAATAATGCCCTTATGAAAACAAATAACTAACAAATACTCTTAACAATGTTAAATTTACAAAAGTGTGTGAGAAGGTTGTGAAAAAACTTTTAGGCCTTTGAAAGGTAGAAGAAAGGGTGGGGGTTAGAATTGGCCTGATTTGGAAGGTGATATGTTGTTGAATTTGCAAAAGTGTGCTGGAATTTTTTGTATGAAATCAAGTAAAAACAAGAAATAGAAATGCACTAAAAATAAGAGAACAATCATACAAAGACACAAGATATACATGGTTCGAAGATCTACGTGGTTCAACTATAAAGCGTATGTCCATGGGCAAAGCATAGCGAAGAAAATTACTATTCAATGATGAAGAATATTCACAAAATAGAAAAGCACTAAAAATAAAAGAACAATCATACAAAGACACAAGATATGCAAGGTTCGAAGATATATGTTCGGCTATAAATCCTACGTCCACGGGTGAAACATATCAAAGAAATTTATTATTCAATGATGAAGATTACAAAAAGAGTCTCAAAAGAGTCAAAACCCTCACAAAATCAGTAGACAAAATCTCTACTACTGTTCCTCTCATCTTTTTAAAAAAAATATGCAATATGTACGAGTCCCAAACCCTAAAATTTCTAAATTGGGCAAAATTGTCAAAACTGAATGCCGAGTGCCTCATCGCTCGGGGGGTTCCCATTCGAGTGACATTCAACTCTCTCACAATGCCACACAAGGTTGCATAAAAATGCGGAAATCCTCCTCCAAAGTCAAGTTTCAATTGATAGGCTACAAGGAAGGTTTTTTGGAGCCTTAGTGCTGACCGGCAATTGCCAAAAAAACACCTAGAAAATATTTTCCAGGGACTCCGAAGAGCCTTTGCCATGGGCTCTGAGCCTGGTGTTGGCCATGCCCTTCACTTCATGGACTAAGGCCATAAAAAATTTCCAACAAAGATGAAAGGAATTTACGTCGGGTTAGGCGCGAATAGGTTCAGGAATACAGACACAACATTTTCTTCTAACAAAAAGTTTAGGTTTGGGATTTGAGGTTATGGAATTAGAGTTCTTACATGAAAATATAAAGTTGAGAGCTAGTTGTTACTAGAATAACATATTTGATTTGTAGAGGATTAAAGAGTAGAAGAGACCATTCTTGTTATAGTGGGAAATGGTATTAGATCGGAACTCCCTATATCTTTTATTGAAAGTTTTCTAGAATTTTGTCCCAACAAGAAGTTTGGGTTTGGGGTTTAAGGTTATGAAATTAGAGTTTTGCCATGAAAGTAATAAAGTTGAGGCCTAGTTGTTATTAAAATAGCATATTTTGATTTGCAGAGGGCTAAAGAGAAGAAGAGACCATGCTTGTTATAGGGGGGATTAGTACGAGGCAAGAACCCTCAAAATCTTTTATTGAATGGCTGCTTTCTTTACATAGAAATTCAATTTCAGAGGTGAGGTTATCCATGAGTCTGGGATCTCACTGATAGGGTTGTGAGGGGGTAGTATGGCAAAAAAGGTCTGGTGGTAAGGTAGCATGTAGAGACTCTATGGTCATCTAAATCAGTTTCTGACATGTGGTGTATATTTTCAATTAGAGCATCAGCATGACATCATTTATACTACTTGTCTAAAATTGATTTGAACGACCATAGAATTTCTCAATGCTGGTTTACCACTGGATTTTTTTTCGTAGTATGGAGGGATGTTAGACTTTAAATCTACTTGGCCTATGGACGTAGGAGCTAGTACATAGCTAAGGTGCTTTGGCAGGTGGTACTAACATTTTGGTACCTTTTGGTGGTCAATTTGGTCATTCATTGCAAATTGGCTAGGGAACTTTGGTCTTCTTTGCTTCTTCTATTTGGTATATGTGGGTATTCCCAAAATGGTGATTGGTTTGGCTGCAAATTGGAGACTGATAGAAAAAAGGCTGCAAATTGGAGAGGTGGTAAAACTAATCGTTGAAAATGCAAGGCATGGTATATTGCCCTATTTTACTTCATGTGGTGTACATGGAGGGAAAGAAACTCTCTTTCCTTAAGAGTGTAAGAGCAGGATAGATGGATCACTCCCTATATATATGTGTGTGTGTGTGTGTGTATATATATATATATATATATATATATATTCTTTTTTAAATGGAACAGAAGAATTTTTTAGGATCTCACCTAGAACTCTTTCAGCTTTACCCTCTTTAAGTATAGGTACAGGTTGTATCACATGCTGCATAATTTTTAACTCTATAATACTCCAGTTCATTGAATTGAATATATATAGGTACTTATAGTTGCTGCAGTTCTTCTACTTCTACTAGGACTAGGGTAGTCTGGGCTTTGGACAATGCCTCTGGTTTTTCCCCTCTGGAGGAATCCTATATTGTGGTGAACTTTGGTAAGAATGTTGTGGCCTCGTATATTTGTGGTGAACATTGATAGGAGAATTGTGGCCTCATATTCACCGCCAACACCTGTATGTGCTCAATTTAGGGTCCTGCATGCATAGTAAACAAATCTTACTGTTTTATTTGCACTCAGTTCTATTATTCAAGTCAAAGTCCATGGACTGTTTTTTCATGATTCAAATTGATCTTTTGCCTAAAACAAAATTTGGATTGTAATAAAATTGTGTGAAGGGTCATGATTTTCTATGGTGAAGTTAAGTTTTATCTTATGAGGAAGCAAGAAAGTATTTTGAATAGTTTAATCATTAATAACTTGTGGTGTATTGCTACTCAGCAGACCATCAGATAATAGATATAGTGAGTTGACCAATCTTCCAACTTTAATGTGTTCCATATTTCATATGGCTAATTCTTCTGTTCTGGTGAAGTTTTAATGCCAGTTTTTTTTTTTTTAATTTTCTTTATTTTATTATTATTATGATTATTTATTTATTTTTTTGATTATAAAAATTTTGTGCTTTTTCCAATTTTGCAGGGGTGATTTTGGGAGGCTGGGTCATGGAAACTCTAGCGATTTGTTTACTCCTCAACCAATTAGAGCATTACATGGTTTACAGATAAAGCAAATTGCTTGTGGGGACAGCCATTGTTTGGCAGTGACCATAACAGGCGAGGTGCAGAGGTAGGAATCTTTCTCTACTCTTTCTTATCAATTTCCTACAGTTATATTTGGTCCTCTGGATTATTGTTATCCACTTGGAATTCAGCATAATCATAATAGTGGTTTAAAATTAGATTTAGTTGTCTGATGCCATGGCTATTCTTTTTTCTCAATTCTTGTTTTTATGGAACATAAAACTAACTTCATACTGAAAGTCTGAAAGGAATAGGAGCAGTGGTAAAACAAAATGGCATATCCATTGGCAAACTCTTATAGCAGATCCAGCCCCAAAGTAACTAAAGCTCATTAACCTATAACATGCGATGCGGGAATTTTTTTTTTTTTTTTAAAAAACTCGATTCTGTTAGAGAGTGCAAAGCCCCAACCTTAATTTCTTCAACTCAAACTGAATTGAACAAGAATTGTTGATCTGAAATGGTAAAACAGATTGATCTGTTGATTTATTTCAAGATTGATTATGACCAAAGTAAATCAGTTCCAAAAATTAAAGAGTAATCAACCACAAAGAACACCAAATTAAAAAACAAAACGGAAAAAACCTTGGCTACAGCATCTAATCTGCTAGTAAAGTAAATCAAATACAAGCTTACCAAAGGTTCAGAGCAAGACACAAATGTATTCAAGTCTTGTAGCAACCCATTTTCTCTTGTAGCCAGCCATGCGATCTTCATTTGAATTCTTCTAAGTTCTAATTGTAATCAGCTCCACGCTTCCACAATTATGATCACTGATCCACTGAGAACCAATTTGCAGTATGCAAATATATGTAATGAATGTGCGTGTATATGAGTGGTATATGCCTTCCAAGTGCTTACCCGACTCAGTAATATAGTCTTAGCACAAGAATCACAGAGATTCCTACAGAGGATTATTATTCTCTAATGTTTCACTTGATAGCTCAAGGTGTTTAGTATGTTATTAGCATTGTTATTAGGGTTTTAGCAACTTTCAAAGTTACTATTTATAGATAAGTTGAATCACAAACAAGCTAGGAAACAAATCACAAGAGTCTGTTAGAAATACAAACTCACGTTCGAACAAGAACGTGATGCGCCTTCAAGCAAGGGTTTGAGCTTTCGGGTGATTGCACTAATGGAATTAATTATGACATTAAACCTCTGTTGCAATCAAACAATACCAAGGCGCGTTCGAATAGAGCACGTTACAGAGATGTGTGTGTGAATGAGCCACGAGCATGTTGAAATGAGTGTGCCACTAATTTGGCGACTTGTTTTGCACTAAAGCCCTAACACTAGTCTAAGGGTTTAAAGGTCATTTCCATGAAGGCATTTATGCCATGCTTTAGGATGAACACACACACAAGACATTTTTTTAGAACAATAGTTGGCCGCAGAATTTCGTAGAATTATTATTTTTTTGAATATGATTGCAATCACACTTGGCAAAGCAATACTATTTCATATTTGTACATTATACAAGTGTATAAAGTTTACAACAATGTAGGCCCATTATATATTCAATCAATGACTAACAATACTACAAATCTGCTAGTCTATCTCTATCCTTCTTGCTCTAAGCTATCACCTATTCTGGCATGTCATCCTCAAGACACCTCATCCTATGCTGCATACTTTTCAGCTTCCTTCTGGGCTTAGAGATTCCTCATACAATGAAACTCAACCCAACTAGACCTAATAAAAGATTGTATGGTCACCAAGTGTATGAATATAGATGTATGAGTGTTTAGATATTTTGTTGTGCAAGCAATTCTGAAGCTCTGTGAATCTGCTCGAATTTTATCTTCAAAATCACCACTGTAATTCAGTCAAGCTTCATCTTGAGTTTTCAGATCAATGGGAACATACTGCTCATGTAACTCTAATTAAGCCTAAAAATTAGAGACTCATATTCTGGAATGAATTGCCAATAAAAAAAAAAATGAAAATTTTCTTTCATAACTCGGACAATGGAATGGAGTTAACTCAGTATGACTTATATTTGTGCTGTTGTTTAGTAGTTATCAAAAAAGAAAAAGAAAAAAAAAGAAAGAATTGAGCTGTCCTCTAGCAAAGTATTTAGCATCTTGATTTGTGTATATATGAAGCAGATAGAGAAAAAATTATCTTATGTGGAATGAGAGAGAAAGATGGGTCGCTTAGATCAACACACCACGTCACTGCTAAGCTTCAGATAGAAAACCATCCCGAGTATGTGAAGCAGTAGTGGAAGACTATCTCTGTATGACTTACATTTGAGCTCTCATTTAGTACTTAAAAAGGAAAAAAAAAAAGTTGAGCTGTCCTAGCAAAGTATTTAGCGTCTTGATTTGTACATGTCAAGCAGATAGACATAAAAAAATATCTTATTTGGAATGAGAGAGAAGGAGGGTTGCTTAGAGCAACACTCCTCATCGCTGCTAAGCTTCAGATAGAAAGCCACTCTGAGTAGGCAAAGCAGTAGTGGAAGAATAGGTGATGACCAATTCCTTAATCATTTATGCACGTTATGCATGAATAAAGGGAGATTGCTTACTGCCTCTACAACAAGTCACAAGTGTTTTACTTCTTTGAGGTTCCATCCAAGCTAAACCAAGCTTTTGTAAGGCACCTGTGCAAACTGGCCAATTAAGGATGCTTGAAAAAGATCTCTGAGTTCGATAGCCTCCAGTTTCAGCATTCACACTTGAGAATCTTAAAATGATCTATAAATGCAAAGATTGGATAGCAGTCAAGATTTTTACAGGATACTTTTATACTTCCATTATCTCGAGGGTGTTGTCTAAATTTGAACACCAATTTGGCTCCTTTCTCTATTCTACAATGCAAGCATTACTGTCTCATCAGTGCCACAAATGATGCTAAGCTACCATGAACAGAGGAAGGAGCCAAAGTTCTTGTTTTAAAGAAAATCCTAGAATCCACTAGAAGCCATCAAATCCACTTCAAATGACAAAGAAGAATATTCCCTAGAATTGTATTGATCAAGAATGATCTCAAATGCTTAGAAGGAAATGAAGCAAAGTTCCACAATGCAAGCGTTGTCATCTGATGAGTGCAAGAAATGATGCTGAGGTGCCAAGGAAAAAGGAAGAAGCCAAAGTCTTTAGTTTGATGAACAGCCTATAATCCACTAGAAGCCTTAAATCTGCTACAAATAATTAAGGAGAAAATTTTCTAGAATTCTATAAATGAATAATGATCTTTGTAAGACATGACAGTCATAGAAACTTACATATTTATGTTTGTTTGGGACTGCCACAAGGGATACTGCATCAAAACAATGTTTCCAATCAGAGAGAATGATTTAATTCTTGTATCTTTCACAAAGTAAAATTTTGAGGATGAAATTTGAACTTAATCACCCTGATAGTCATATTTCCCTTGAGCTTTGTCTTTTAGTACTTATTTGTTGTTTGGCTTCCAATGTGAAAACTTGATATATCATGAATGTTTATACAATTTGTGAATTTGATATTTAGGAATTTCTATGGTTTCCAGATCAGAATTATACAATATTTCAGATTATAAATCTGCTATGATTTTAGGAGATCATCCTTCCAAGCTTTTAGAATCGATAATAATTTATTGTGTTGTATTCTAAAATTTAATACATACAGGCTTTCTTTTAAAAAATGCTTTATTCACCAAGTCTAATATTGGATTTCTCTCTGTTCTTTACTAAAGTTGGGGCCGGAATCAAAATGGTCAACTTGGTCTTGGCACCACCGAGGACTCTCTTGTGCCACAACAAATTGCAGCCTTCCAGGTTTTGTCTGTTAATTATTATTGAGAAGTATTTTTATGGATTGTTTATACTCATTTTCTTATACTGTCTTTCAAAGGTTTGAGGCCTCTCCTTTTAAAGACATCAGCCTAGCTGTAATTTTTAGCTTTGCGGGACAGGTTGAAGTCGACTATATAACTTTGTTCTTGGTAATTGGCATAATTTATATCACTAGATGCCCACATATAGGTGGGATATTTGAAAGGTTGGATTTCTAGTCTTGATGACTTGTTTTTGTTGCTCAAGGGAGAGAACAAGAAATTTATGTTTATTTTGAAAATGTCCTACGATCTTTTTTTGAGATCATAAAAGCTTGATATATATAGGTGGGCTCATTCCTTAGCAATTTAAGCTTTTAGAGCAAGTGATTGTCTAACATGGTATTAGGTGGTTTTGGGAGGTCTTCTAGTCTTTCTGTTTGCATCTATTCTGTTATATTATTTGTCTTTTTGCACTCTATTATGTCATCAATCTAATGACATGTAAGAGGAGGTTGCATGTGAGGGAGGATGTGAGAACTTGATGTGCATTGTTGGGCTAATTTAAGAGCTTAAACTTTTAGGACAAGTGGTTATCTAATAGATGTGTTCCTGTTTTAAACTAATATTCCAAAAGAAGTGAATAGCAGCACAACAATTTTATTTCCAGAAGAGCAAATTTCTATTGGTGAATGGTCACATGTTTCATGAATTGATATCAGAATTCAATGTATCACTGGATCAACAAATTTATATTCTGTCCTTTTTCAGTTTCTTTAACGCTAGATCTGTCAACTGAAGGCTTGTGAAAGTTAAAGCTCTGGTTTTACCATCTTCTCTTTTAGTCTTGTTGAATCGTAAAGAGAGAAAACAAAGTGACTTCTCACTCTAGAATCGTGAGATATCCCTTTTTATATAAATAATAAGAAAAATATACAACAGTCCCTACAAACCTTACTTAACTTAAAAACACATATAATAACTCTAACATTCCCCTCAAGCTAGAGCGAAGATATCTATCATGTCTAGCTTGTTACATGGATTATAGAAATGTCCTTTACTCACAGCCATAGTAAACACATCTTTTAATTGATCACTCAACCAAGCAAATGATGTAATAATTTGTTTCTCATCACCATATCCCGAACAAAATGACAATCAACTTCAATATGCTTGGTTCTCCCATGAACACCATATTACCGGTAATATACATGGAAACTTGATTACTACAATACATAGTCATGGGCTTCTGATGAGTAAACCCCAACTCCTACAAAAATGACTCCACCCACATCATTTCACGAAGGTGTATGAGCCATAGCCCAATATTCAGTCTTTGCACTAGATTTAACAACTATATTTTGTTTTTTACTCCTCCAGGTCACAAGATCTCCACCCACAAAATTACAAAATCATAACACAGAACTTATGTCTAGATGATCATTTGCCCAATCCTTGCATGAAAAACCAATCACCTCTAAACTATTCGAGGACTAGATAACTAAACCCAACCTTACAAGGAACACCCTTCAAATATCTAAGTATACGACAGACAACTTCTTAATACCGTTGTTTAGAACTTTGTATACATTAACTGACCACTCCTACAACGAAGGTAATATTTGACCGTGTGATTGTCAAATACATGAGTTTACCCATAAGTCTCTTATGTCTCATTGAATTGTCAAAACAATCTCCTTCATCTATGCTAAACTTGGTGTTTGGATCCAGTAGTGTCAATTGGTTTAACTCTCATCATACCAGCCTCATCAAGATAAAAAAACATATTTCCTTTGGGACAATGCTATCCCTTCTTTAGACCTGGCAACTTAAACACCCTAGAAATCATGTAGTTGCCACAAATATGTCCTACAAATCTTTCATATGGAAATGTTTGTTCAAGTGAAGTTTCAACAATGTATACCCTCAATATCATTACTAGTAATTACTATATCATCAATATAAACCACAAGAACAATGATACATTCTACCCTATGCGTCACAAACACCAAATGATCAAACATCATTCATTTCAATCCATAACAATCTTCTAACCAAGAGACTCAAATGCCTGAATATGAGAACGAGGAATGGAAATAGAAGACGGAAGAGTAGCAAAAGAACAAAATTGGGAAAAACACTTAGACTCAAGAGAAAGAAACAAATAGGCAAATCAACTAACTCCTATGTATCATTTTTTATATAAAGCCGACGTCTCCTCATCCATTACAATCTTCTTGCTAGGAGACTCAATTACCTGAATATGAAAATGGTGAATGGAAATAAAAGACGGAAGAATAGCAAAAGAACAAATTTAGGAAGACACTCGGGCTTGAGAGAAAGAAACAACCTTGTTAATAGGATGTTGAGTACAAGAACGAGTACCTTTCCAAAGAGTAGTAGGAAAATTTGAAGAAGGAATATCATATGGTGCAAGAACCTTAGGTGAAGCGGATGGAGATGACAAAGGTGGAGCAGGCAAGGCATTTTTCTCGCGGTTGATGTATGATGGAGATATACCTATAGTGCTTTGGACTTGTACAAAAGAGACAGGGAAACACTAGTTAGAATAGGAGAAATTGGTAATGGAATGAAAGAGGACTCAAGAATACTTGTATCAACAGAGGTAGCAAAAGTAGAGAAAAAAGAGGTACCTTCAAAGAAGCTAACAAGACGAACCGAAGGACCAAATATAAAAAATTAGCACCCAACTACGGCATATGCTGCAATTTGTCAATGACCCAAACAAAAAAGCTCATACAAATGAATTGGAGTACAAAAAATCAACAACCAAAGCTTAAATTGAGAGGGCCGATTACCAAACTGCACAAAAGAGTTTGAAAGTCGATCAAACTCCAAATAAATACCCAAACACGGGTAAAGAGTTAGTCGCACCTCCCTTGGTGTAATAGAACCAGCAAAATATCAACCAAAAAAAACCAAATCTACATATCCAAAAATTGCACCCCATTGATCCGAAAAAGATTCAAAAAATGAAAAACCTTATCAAAAGCCTAAAAAAATTCCATAACAATCACTAACAATTCTTAGAAAAATCAGATGAATCAAACAACACAATTTTTGGTTTCCAGTGAATGGCCAATGCTATCAACTACCTCTGTTCCCATTTTTCTTTTTCCGAGGATTTGGTTCTTTTGTCTGATTTAGTGGGAAAATAATGAAGAAAAGAAGGAAAATGTGAATATAAAAGAATCTAAAAATCCTAACTTCTTATTACCCTAATGCCAAGTTGAGTTGTGAGAAAAGAAAGTAACTCCCTCTGCACCATAGATGGTCAAAAGTTTCTGCTTGGGATTAGAGCAAAGACCAATGCAAATTCTAGGTCTTTAAATTTTGTCATCAGCAATTACGAACCTTTAAAATCCTCTATGATGAAAGAAATTCTTTTATAAGTTCCAAGCCACAATTTCTTTGTTTTTTTCTATTGATTTTTCTTCGTTGATGTTGGTAAGAGAGTCTAAATCATGTATTTGGAGCGGTTCTTTAGGAAAGTGATGGAATTTAGTGATGTAGGACAGATTTGGTATCCTAAAATTAAGGATATTTGTTTTAGAGCTTTATTATGATTGTTTAATTTTTAATTTTAGTTCATTCCTAATTTCTCTAGTTTCCTTGTTTTATTAGGATTAGTATAGGAAATACAGAAATTAGTAGTTTCCTTTTCAAATTAATAGTCTTTATTGTAGTTGGATTAGTTTAAAATAGGAGTTTTTGTTTCCCGGTCAAATTAGTAGTATTTTAGCACTATAAATATGATGTAATAGGTCTTTATGATAAACTTTTTCTATCAATATTAATTCAATTACGAATTTTGAAAAATTATTTTCTCTTGTCGGGTGAGGAGTCCCCATGTTATTTTGTTGTTAAGAAATTCGACGTGTTTGATTCTCCTTCCACATTTTCATTCTGCATTATTTGGTATCAGAGTAAGGATTTGACTGGCTTGATGGCAATTAGTAGAGATAGAATAAAAAATCCCATTGACGTTCGTCGCGGGACGGAGGTTTTATAGGCGATGATTGATGAACGGGGGCAACTGTTTGCACAGATCAATGATCAGCTTGGTGTGATACAATAGACGCTCATTCGACCCAATCTTAATGCTCCTAGAGATCTTCCAGTCAACAGGAACTGCGCCGGAGGATTTGCCCGAGGCCAACCTAAAGACAGAGCTATTTGCAATTACGAAAGACTTCATAAAGACAGAACTATTCGCAATTACGAAAGACTTCATAAAGACAGAACTATTCGCAATTACGAAAGACTTCTTGATTTTGGTAGTAACTTTTATTTTGAAGACTTTCATGTTTCATGATTGGGTATATGATTTGGATGATTGTCTTATTAATTTGAGACCTTTAAAAGAAAAGAATATTTTTGGGCTGAAAATAAGCTTATAGGCTTCACAAAAAGAGTGGCTTGATTTACAAATACGTAGAAGACTCTCTTGTCATGGAAAGTACGGATCAAGATATTTCATCCATTGAAGACAATCACAAGGAGTTGAAAGAAAATAAAGTTGAATTTATTCCTATTGATGTTGTTGAAACAGTTGGTGCAGATAATAAAAAATATGAATTGATTGAAAATTTCATTGTGCAGGAAAAAGAAGTTGATACTGAAAAGCACAAAAATTTTATGGTAGTTGTCAATGTTAAAGATGAAGCTAAACCTAAATTCGTGAAGAATGATTTTGATGATTACAAGAATATTGAATTTGTAGTAGGTCAGGAAGATAATTTTTGTTTTATTACAAGAACATTATTATCATCAAATGAAGGGCCTATAATTACAGACTTCATTGAAGTGGTGAAAAGAAAAATATTTGTGTCTTCCAATGTTCTTCAAGAAATGCAACCATTGATATCGTGTTATGGACGAGTTCGTGGTTGTATACATCCAGTCAACTCGAGGTCGAGTTATTTTCAAGTAGGGGAGACTGATGTAGGATAGATTTGGTAGCATAAAATTAAGGATATTTGTTTTAGAGTTGTATTATGATTGTTTAATTTTGGGTAAATTACACCTACCTCCCATGAGGTTTCTGACAATTACAGAAACCTTCCCTATACTTTCTGAAATAACACTATCCCCCCTGTCAGATCTGTCGGGTAAACGCCGTTAACAACAAATTTAAAATTACAAAATTACCAATTGTATAAAATATATTTTAATAAAAAAATCAACCATTCTCTCTCCTCTCTGTTTTTCCTCTCGTACACATCTCTTTCTCTAAGTTTCTAACCCAATTCCACTGGAATCCCAAAATTACGATTTCTGCGCTCTCAACATGCGATTGACCATGCTTCCGATCAGCCTTGTAGCTGTCTAGCTCCTTCTTCATACTCCGCTTTGAGCCTTCTCCTCAGAGATTTGAAAGTGGAATCAAGAAATGAGTCGATGGATGGGGAGAGTCACTCGCTGATCCTTGATTTGAGCCTGGGTTTGACAAATTTGTCAGGCTGGGTTTGACGCCTTTCTTGATGATTGAAGTCTTCGAACCTTTCCTGAGCTTGAAGCCATCAATCCCTTCTTTCTTCAACCTGAGCCTTTCCAAACATTTCGCTCTCCCACTTCTTGAGCAGATTACCCATTTCTACCAAACGGTTGGCCTGACCTTTGAGACCTAATTTCTCTCATGAAATTAGGGTTCCTTGCTCCCACCACCACCGCCATCCCTTGGTCACCCCACTACCATAACATCCACCGCCACCTAATCAAAAATCCCAAAATAAAGCCAGTCAGTAGTCCCTAATGAACAACTTTCGGAGACGGGATGGAAAGACTTTCGTGAGAAGAGATGGTAGGCTTGATACGGATACAGCTGCTTATCACCCACCTTAGAATCGTTCAGTTCGACTATACCCGCCTTAATTCCCTCATTCAGGACAGATGGAACCAGGTTATGGTTCAAGTTGGTCGATCAATCCCTCCTTTGTTTCCCCTGCCTCCGGACACCTACAAATAGATTTGATTGGAAGGAGGGTGAGGAACTAACACAGTGCTTTGACTGCTGGGATCCCAATCGGCCTGCATTAGCGTGACTCGCTTTATCGGGATGGGATCCATTATGGTGGGATGGACCATTCTCCAATTCCTTTCATTTTCTCTTGTTTTGGCCTCGAAATTTGCAGACGCACCTTGCACCAGTCCCGTAGGGAAGGAGGATCAATGATGGCAGAGAGGGGGGTTATTGATGGGAAGGGGTGGTGTTGTCGATGGTGGTGGACAGAGGGAAGGGGTGGTGACATCGGTGGTGGTGGTGGGTGGAAGGAAGGGGAGGGAGAGGGGCATTGATGCCGTCGGTGGGTGGGTTTGCTCTGAGTTGCGGGTTTTCTCTGAGTTGAATTTCTTTTAGGGAAAGTGAGGGAAAACCTTGCGGGAGGAGAGAGAAATAAAAGAGGTAATGAAAAAGTGGGTTGACTCTTTCACAACGAAGGGTAAATTTGGTATGTTAAATTTTTTTAATGCTGATGTCATTATTTTCCGTTTGGATCATTAACGGTTCTGGACGGCTTCTTACCAACATTAGAAACATAAGGGATGCAGTGTTATTTCAGAAAGTATAAGGGAGGTTTATACAATTGTCAGAAACCTCAGAGGAGGTAGGTGTAATTTATCCTTTAATTTTAAAATTTAGTTTATTCCTAATTTCTCTAGTTTTCTTGTTTTATTAGGATTAGTATAGGAAAAATAGAAATTAGTAGTTTTTTATTCAAATTAATAGTCTTTATTGTAGTAGGATTAGTTTAAAAATAGGAATTTTTATTTTCTAGTCAAAGTAGTAGTATTTTTGGATTATAAATATGATGTAGTAGGTCTTTATGATAAACTTTTTTATCAATATTAATTCAATTAAGAATTTTGGAGAATTATTTTTTCTTGTTAGGTGAGGAGTCCCCATGTTACTTTGTTACTAAGGAATTCGACGTGTTCGATTCTCTTTCCACGTTTCCGTTCCGCATTATTTAGATGCAAAAATTATAGAAGTGAGAAAAGCTAGAAACTTGACACCCAAAAATAGACAAATAAAAACGGAACTCATTCAACAATTGGCACAAACACTTTTTCTTTGATTAAAAGAAAAAGAAAAAATGGAAGTAAAAAACAACGACGATTATTGCCTGGCATGGGTTTCACATTCCTAGTTTTAGCTTTTTAGGCTCCCCAGGACGGTAGTCATGGTATATCTTCTCTTATTTGGCTAGCACATCATGTTCTTTTGGCTTGTTATCAATTGTAATTTTAACATTAATATCTCCTGTTCTTCGGGATTTTAAACTAATACGACCTACATTTTAATGACAAATATTAATAGATTGGAGGATTCAAACCGGCAACTAAAATATACCCTTTATCATGGGCCTTGTCAAAAAGAGGAAAGAGAAATCATCTTGTGATATCTTATTCTGATCATTTTAAAGGGTCAAATATTTCTCTGATATATGAAGCTTTTTAGCAAATTTCTCATTCAAGTGGTCATGGAAACTTCACTAAAATGGTTAACTTTCATTATCTTTTGTAGGGAGTATCTGTTAAAATGGTTGCTGCTGGTGCTGAACATACAGCTGCTGTTACAGAAGATGGTGAACTCTACGGTTGGGGCTGGGGTCGATATGGAAACTTGGGCTTAGGTGACAGAAATGATCGCTTTGTTCCTCAGAAAGTTTCAAATGTTGATGTATGTCGACCATTGTATTATTTCATTTGTTTACTTGATTTACAAGCAAGCTGTTCTATAAATAATTTTAGAGGGCTTGCTTTTCATTTTGAAGAAAAAAGTACATTTGTCAGAGTTATCCATTATGAAACTTGAATTTTATCCATATACTATTAAAGAGGTGAGGGAAACATATTCCTATATCTGATCTCAAAATTTCTCAGTGGAACAAGTTGCAGAAATAAAATATCTTTAGGATACTTTGGCGAAAACATAATATGATCAAGGATTCGTACCCAATTTAGTCTCCAGATTAAGGACTCAATGAACCTATGGATGAGTTTGTTAGGAGGCATATGAAGTATAAAGTGACTTGTTTCATGTTTCTTAACTATGGTGTGGACTTGAATCTCCATTAGGTGATAGCAGTAACGGTGCCTTGAAAATTTTGGTAGATGCACTTACGGATTTCCTGTAGCATGCCAGTCCAGAAACAGCATTTGAATTGTTGATTAGCAGCTCTAGTTGAGTTTAAATTTTCACTGCATAGTAGGCTACATTTTATTCCCTAATCTGGGCAGTGGCAAATTGTAGGCTGGGGTCCCCACGGGCTATTTTAAATTGTGGAATTTTACCAATCTATCATATGAAAACCAGGCAGAATATGCCGCTCCCATAGGGATGGATTGCTAATTACTTTAAAGGGTGTCAAATATTAAATCGGTTCCTTTACTAGTTAATTCCAGAAACAGGTGAAGCTTATTATTAATGGACTCAGGAAGAAAGATCTTTGTAAACTGTCTGAGTTCAAATTAATTGTATACCTTCTGTACTTCAATTGGAAATGTTTTATTGGAGTTTATGGGAATTATACACACACAGATATGGTCATTTCATATATACCTGGCATGTTATATTTGGGAAAAGCCTTATGTTTTTCACTTCCTTCTTCTTTGGAGAACAGTTTTGCATTTTGTGTTGAACATTTTTAATGGAAGCTGATCTCCAGTTGCACTATGTCATTACTTCATGTTCAGCAATCTAATGTGCATTTTAAGTCTTAAACTCCGCTTTAAATATCAGGTTGTAATTGTTTAAAGTTGCAGGGAGAGAAGATGGTCATGGTAGCATGTGGATGGCGGCATACGATTTCTGTTTCCTCTTCAGGTGGCTTATACACATATGGGTGGAGCAAGTATGGTCAACTGGGACATGGAGATTTTGAAGACCATCTCATCCCTCATAAGCTGGAAGCTTTGCGTGAGAGTTTTATTTCTCAGGTGACCTCAGGGTTTTTCTGCTGCACTGTTTTTGATTTCTTAACTTTGTGTCAGTTCCATTAACTTTCATTTGCTTGTCACGTGAAAGGACAAAAAGATTAAGAAAATATGGAATTGACATAATATTTATACATATATATACGCCGGTAAACTTCCAACGAATCCAAGCCATTATAAAATAAAAAATCGAACGATGTATGTGTGTATTTTCTTATTTGTTGTATGATTTTTTGGAATTTTGATATTTTAAATTAGAACGCTAAATCTTGTGTTCCAAATTGCAAATGATCTACGTTTTGGATCATGTGATCCAATTTGCAATTCGCTAGGGGGGGAGCGAATTATGGTAGTTTAGTAACTATGTTTCGTCTAAGAGGCTGTTTGGCTGGGCATTCTCGTGGCCCAAAACAGCTTCATAAAGTCCGAAACACATTTTGCTAAGATTCTGAGGTGTTTGGCAGGGCAGTTACTGCCCCATGCACGCACTTAAAAGCTCATTTTTCACCCGCAGCTCGGAACAACGTTAGAGAAGCCCGTCATTGAGCTGGTGTTTGATCTTCCAAAAATGCCCCTGTAGTTTGTATTTTTTACGGATGATATAGCCACTGAATGATAGTTGTAAAGTCTGTAATCTAGTACTCTTTAATGCCATGTACTATCTTTTCACTATATATATATATATATATATATTATATACTGAAAAGGTAGGATGTATATAATATAAATATATATGCACTATGTCAGTTCACTGTTCTTGCAAGATGTGAGGCAACACATATTAAATATTAATAGTCTTATTATAATATATTTAATAATATAATATATAATTAATTAATTTTATTATTTTTTATATATTTAATATTTATATAAGATATTTGAAGCTATATAATTATTTCTTTTAATTTAATATATAATATTTATTTAATTAATAAAATTCTAAATTAATTTTATAACATGTGGCTAAAAATAACATCCAACACTATCTAATAAATAAAAAAGGGTAAAAGGGATATTTATACACTATAATAATTTGAATAAATTTAACCATACACTCGATAACCGATTCTGCCATATAAGTTATTTTCATCCAATCACCCAGAATTCATTCTACAGAAGCCATTCTCCCCGAATCCATTCTCCATAATCTATTCTCTATAATCTGAAGCTTCCCCAAATGGGTTCTAAAAGCCAATTCTCAATCAGATTGCACAAGAAGCCCCAAACTAATTATTCAATTCAAAATGAATTTGATAGGAATTGCTGATCAAAATTGATAATCCGATCTGATCTGTGGAAACGTGACAGATTGTTTATTAAATTAAATCCTAAAATTATTGTGGATTTATTTAAAATGATCATTGATAAAAAACTACTTAATTCTTGGGATGAATTACTAGCGAAGATATCCTCTTGTTGAATAACTAAGCCTATGGGTTTATACTCATCAAGTAATTAAAATAAGCTAAATAAAATAGTAGAGATAAGGATACAAGATTTATAGTGGAAAAACCTCGTGGGGAAGAAAAACCTACTATTTTGAACAATCTGCTAATCAATCAACTACTGAACAAATTATCAAAGATCTAGACATAAGAAACTAGCATGACTCCACAGAGTGTTACTGCTAGTCTTCTTGCTCGTCTCTATCCAATTTTCTCCTTGCCTATCCAATTTGATTCTCCAATTTCCATCCACAAACTTCGACCTACTCCAAAGTGTGCAAAACCATATAGTGAATGCATATAATTCTGTATGTCGTACCAGTGTTAACTCTAACACCTAAGTATATAGACTTCAAATACAAATTACCTTCCAGAATTTTGCAAACACAAAAGACTATATAAGAATCTCCGATTCTCATAATTTAATTATTGGATATACATATAGGCTTCCCTCTATATGTTAATAAAAACACCAGGGTTCCTTTGTATAAGAAAGATTGATACCCTATTCCTGATAGGAAACAAAGTCTTGCATTTAAGCACTTTTTGTCACTAGAACGATACGCTTTCAGATGGTAGAGTGGCTCGTGTCTGAATGATCCAGTGCACATCTATGTATAAGAAAGATTGATACCCTATTCCTGATAGGAAACAAAGTCTTGCATTTAAGCACTTTTTGTCACTAGAACGATACGCTTTCAGATGGTAGAGTGGCTCGTGTCTGAATGATCCAGTGCACATTCTAATGGCGAACGTCATGTTCGAATGGTAAAGCTACTAGAGTTGAACTATGCCAACTTATATCAACATTGCGGTCGAACTAAACCATGTGCGTCCTAACAATTCCCATTCTGGAATCCATCTTTCAAATGGTGCAACACTGATGTTTGGACGGTGAACTCTTTGTTCAAACTGTTTTATTGTGCACGAAAATAAAAATTAAGTCTAGAGTTCTTTGGTTAACTCCCAAAGGTAGCCTATTTCAAAACCACACTTCACTAAGGTCATTATCAACAATTCAATACCAACTCTGAATGGACAATCCTAAAGTGAACTGCCCATATATAATATGCAGTACAATACATGCAAATGCTGATCTCGGATTGTACAAAGTTCATCTTGTTTGGACTTGCGAGAGGTTTCATGAGTTTTCGAATAGTACTAGTGCCTAGTGGTTACAAGTCCTCAAAGAATTTTTAAAAAGAATTGATTGGGAATACATTTTTCTTCACACGATCTAATTCTATTGAAGAGGGAAAATGCTCATTGTAGGAAGAATAATATAAGGTCCGTTCAAATAAGGGAAAGGGTTCTAGATTAAGAGGAGGAAGTTTGGAAAGGTTTTTCGGGTTTATACGTCTACAAGTAAACTAACACTCGGAGACCAGCTTTGGAGGATTTCCCATTTGATTTTTGTTTTAGGAGGAGAGGAGTGGGCTTGAAAGAACATTTGAAGGGGAAGTAGTAGCAGCTCTCAAGCCTTGTGAACGGAATATGGCCCTACGTTCATATGGGTTTACTATGGCCTTCTCTCATAAATTCTTGTTAGTTGTTTGCAATGATGTCATGGCTGTATTTGCCTAGTTTTACAAGCATGGAACCTTTGGGAGAACTCTGAATTCCTCATTCATATCCTTGGTGCCAAAGAAAGAAGAGGCAGGAAATATTAGGGACTTTAAGCTAATTAGTTTGGTGAGAGGAGTTTATAAACTGTAGGATATGGTCTTGTCTTACTAATTGAGGGGATTCTTGGGTATAGTGTTATCTCTAATAGCCAAAATACTTTTTGTTGGGGAGGAGGGATTCTTCATGTGGCTCTAGTGGCTAATGAGTGTGTTGATCGAGAAGGAAGAGTTTGGGATAGGCTTATACATCATCCACTCTAGGTTTACTAACGTTCCAAAAAATGATAGGTTGTACCATGGGTTCTTACTTCTTAAACAACGCCAACTTCTATTGAGATTCTATTTATTGCACCATTAGCTATTCCTTCTCCTTATTTGCCCATGTTATTGTAGAAAGATACTCATAGTTGTACTTAGCATTCCATTTCCTTTTATCTCTAGTCATTGCCTTTGCTCCTCTTTTCGTTCTTTTCTTTAATCATTGTCTTCAGTTTCTGTTATTGGTTTCTTGCAACAGTCCTTTGACATCTCTAGGTTGAAACTGGCTTGGTATGACAAGATGACTGCTTTATATACGAATCGGACTGGGAACTCACTCTTCTTCTAGAAAGCAACCTATTGGCTGTTGTTGATCTATACTATGAAGTATCATCTTGATAATTCTTTTGAGTGCTTGAAAGGTCCGATTGGTTGGAAATGACTACACTAAAACGTATGGTGTGGATTATTATGAAACTTTCTCCCCAGTTGTACATTTTAACTCTATTAGAGTTCTTATTTTAGTTGTAGTGAGTTTTGATTGGTTTTTATATCAGTTAGATATAAAGAATGCTTTTTTGCATGGGGATTTATAGGAGGAAGTTTATATGGCAAACATGTTGGGGTATGTTGTTCCTGTGAAGGAACAATTGGTGTGTAGTTTGAGGAAACACTGTATGGTCTTAAACAATCTCTGCATGCATGGTTTGATAAGTTTAGTAATGTTGTAAATTAGTATCGTTTTCAACACTCTACTTTTGATTACTTTGTGTTCATATGTCATTATTTTTTAGGTGTTATTATTCTAATAGTTTTTGTAGATGACATTATTATCAATGGCACTGACTCTACAAGTATTGATGACTTAAAAATCCATTTCACTTTGCAATTTCACACCAAATACTTAGATCTCCTTCACTATTTTGATAGAATTAAGGTTTCTAGATCCAAGAAAGATATTAGTTTGTGTCAGCGGAAGTATATCTTGGACTTACTCTCGGAAATTAGAATACTTGGTGCTTGTCTAGTTGATATTCTGATGGATCAACTGTGAATTTAGATGCTGAAATTGGAGAAATGTTTGAAGATACATGGCATTAATAGAGGTTGGTTGATAAGTTGATTTATCTCATTGTGACATGCACAGATATCACTTGTACTATTGTAGTTAGCCAATTTATGCACCCTTGTAAGCCTCACTGGAAAGCTATCTGTCATACTCTTCAGTATATCAAGGGAGCGCAGGGTAGAGGATAGCTAAACAGGCCATCATCTTCGATGTCGGATACTATGATCTCTGGTGTTGACCATAGTGATAGATGCTCTACTTCTTGATATTGCACATTTTTGGTAATAATCTAGTTACTTGGAACAGTAGGAATGGTAAGCATGGAATGTGGTGGCTCATTCCAGTGTTGAGCCTGAGTATTGTGTTATAGCTCGTGTTGCATGTGAGATGTTATGGGTTCGATTTTTGCTTCATGATATAGATGTTGATGTGTTATCTCTTATGCTGATATGTTGTGACAAGGCTACTATCTGCATCACTAGTAATTTTGTGTTCCATGAGTAGACTAAACACATCAAGGTGAATTTTCATTTTATCTAGGATCTTCACATGTCGAATGCGATTGCCATTCCCTATGTTCAATCTAGTGATTAGTTGGGTTATATTTTTACCAAGTCATTGGCTCGATTTATTCTCAAGGATCTATGTTCCAAGTTGGGCATATTTATCTGTATGCTCCAGCTTGAGGGGGCTGATGTTAGAATTTCCCTTTTTTGCTTTTATTATCGTTTTCCTTATTACTTTAAAGGCAATATCGTAATCCTTTTATATATTTTATAAATGACCACTAGAGTGTAGGTCGCAGATATTTACATAACCAAAATTTGTCTTCTCTCTCTCTCTCTCTCTCTCAAAAGCCTAAATACTCAGGTACCAACTATTTTAACTGTTTCCAATTTAGGTTATAGAGCTTTTAGGTTTTTTCTTCTAATGGTTAAAAGAAGGGGGAAAAATAAATTTTTTTTGGGGGGGAGTTTTTTATTATTTTGTTTTGGGCCAAAAACTGGTGAGAACTTGTAAGGACTAAAGAAATCTAATTTTTTGAAGTTTTGTTTCCAAAAATTCTGAAAAAGAAAAAAGAAATTTTCAGTGGACGCAAAACTTGATGTTTGGAACAAAACTGTATTTTGTGGAATGTGCATGCCGTAATGGAAGTGAGAATGAGCCTTTTCTGATATTTATGCCACAGTAAGAAAAGCTCAGGAAAAGCAGTGCGATTTTGTCCACTCTGCCAAATAGCAAAAACCCGTTTTAAAAGGAACTTGATCCTATGTATACACTTTGTCCAAATTTGTTTTGGAGTGATTACAACTAATTTTAATTAGTTAATTCAGCTAGTTCAGTTATCGGTCGGTGGAACAGAGAATACATCTCCAGTTCTGGTAGTCTTTCCAGCGGATGATCAAAAGATTTGATACAACTTCAGAAATAAAAATGCAAATACAAATAATAACAAGAAAAATTCAATAAAATACCCAAGAAAACCAAATCTCACTGCAGGATTATGTCACTTCATAGAAAATAATGAGAACTACAATGAACTGAAGCTATATGACTAATATATATAATTCTTTTGTCCTTTGTATTTGAACAGAAGCAGATATCATCAAACTAAATTTGGACAGATTCTTTCATCCATGCTAGGTTTTATGATGTATTTTAATTGCTACTTACAAACTCTATGAGAAATTTTGTATTAGGAATATGTTCATTTTAAATTTTAAATGTACAATTTTTGGTATAATTTTTATTGAATGTTGTTATGCATCAGTTTTTTTTTAACTTCTGTTGGCTTTAAATCTTTTCCAGATATCAGGTGGATGGAGACACACCATGGCACTGACATCTGATGGGAAACTTTTTGGTTGGGGATGGAATAAGGTTGATGATTTTAGTTTAATTCATTTTTAATTTTGAACACATTTTGCATCATTTCATCATCAAAAGTTTGCTTGCTCATGAGTTATCTTTTCTCATTTTAACAAACTATCTATCTATCAAGTATATTTTGTGAAATAGTATGTAAAGTACATTATGTGTCTTAAAAAAAAAAAACAAAGAATCAACTTGCCATTTATTTTTAGTTTAATCACTTACATTATTTGTTTTGAATTATGTGAGAGTTGATAAGTTAGATATATAAAGCACACAAATGAAGTAGACACTATAAAGCCAAGAAATGCGAACCTGTAGATTTTTCAAGACCACGAGGAAAGAGTAAAAGTGAAGAACTGACCAGTGTTAACTCTTTACATTGGTTTCCATTTTTTAAAGAATGGGTAGAAAGTAAATAACTCAATTCCATAAAACCTTGTGCTAACTATCAGGAGTCAGTTATGTGAATCATGTTTACCATTCTACTGTCGAGGGTCATAACTTCATTAAATGACATGCTACCATACTTTTATAACTACCAGAACCATATTATTTTGTCTTCTTTTTATCCTAAAAATTCCCTCAATATGGATCATTTTACTCTTCCTCTCTTGGTGCAATCATTTATCATTTTTTCACATTACTGAACTGTTGGAATTTTAATAAAAATAAAACTTATTAATTAATATCTTTCTTTCTTTTCATTCGAGTGTGTGTGGTGGGTGGGGGTTTGATTTTCAATATAATTCTTTAATTTGGATTTTATTATAGTTTTTATGGGGTCTTAGTGCCCACATTAGTTACAGCCTCTCTATGGTTATATTACAGACTCCCACGAACAACTCCCAGCCATAAGTATTTTCTTTCCTCTACTCTCCTAACGTACAGTTCACAGAAAGTCCAAAGACTCCAAACAATAGCCTCTGGTAAACCACAAAGCGTGCTCTCTCTCTCTCTCTCTCTCTCTCTAATCATAAGATATTTTTCCTTTCGGAAACGGCTCTCCTCTGTATCAAAAACTGCAGAGAAGTAGAATTCACCAAGTGGAGAAAAGATGGAATGGAAGTTTGCAGGTCATTGGGTTTCTTGATAGGCCTGCCTTTTGCTTTTCTTTCTCTGATTTTTTCTGTCATGGGTGCTGTTTTCTGGATCCCTGGATCCTTATAGCAGACAACCAGGTTAGAGCACTCCAAATTCAACAATATAATACTAATGATAGTGTCACCTGTAATTGCTCCATCCCAAACAGAAAATTCTATGATGTTGTTGGCATCTATTTTCCAAATGATTTTATGGGCAACGTGAGAAGATTGGTTCATTAGCCTCCCGTACATGAACTCTAAGGAGGCACAGTGCGGCACTAGTTGGATTTTGGAGCCGTTATATACCGCTTTCACTTCATGTAGAGAGGATCAGTTGCTTTAGGACAATGATATCTCTCTCCTCACTGTGTCACAAGTGAGATTTTTTTATATTTCCTTCTATTATTTTATCTCCTATTTGATTATTGTTTTATTTTCATAATTTTCTTTTATGTTCTTGTTTAATCAAATTTGTATTAAAGAGCAAAAGTATTTTAAGAAATTTTTCCTAACATAAAACAACTTTAGTCAGTAATCTCTTATTTTCTCTCCAATTGGAGGTACTTCAACTATCTGACATTTGTTCATTTCTAATTTTGTCTATTCTTATCTGCTACACTGTCATCTAAAATTTTATTTTTCATCCATGCTTATTTTATGGACATGTTTCTTAACTATGCAATGTTCTATCCCATAGTGCATGGCTGGTCTAGACATTAAATCAGGCAGAACAATTATGGGGATGATTGCAACATATGAGAATGGGCACTTTCAGATGGATACATGTTAAAGAAGATCAATAAAGGTTACATGTAAATTATATATTTATATATACATATATCAGCTAAAGAAGTGTTGATGACAATAAATACCAATAAAAGTTCGTGTATGATTCCTTCTTTTTTTATTAATGGCTGCCTGCATGTGATTCTAAATGCCATTTTTCTTCTGAATATAAAAGCATTTAACATGTCAAACCAAAAAGACAACAAAGTAAATACTAAATTTCGACAATTACTAGAAAGGTTTACACATTTCATTATGCTTTTCTTCTTGAGGTTTGAACGAGAGGGAGTTGTCTATTCCTGTTGGGTCTGACCGTTTTGTTGTCATAGCTCTATTCTTTGTTGTATAAAGAAGAGGACCCTACTGGTAGAGGGTGATGAATGTTATGCTCTGTCAGCTCTGATGATTCTTGTTCTTTTATATAGGACATGGTATTGGATATTTACTCCTTTGTTGGTCCTATAAACTCATCTATCATCTCAAACTTGTATTTCTAAGCTTGGTCACTTAATTAAAATTCATTTCTCATTTATCTGCCTTATAATTTTTGTTGTCATAAACTTCGCCAGTTGCTTTGTATTTAACCTGTCTCTCGTGCACAGTTTGGGCAGGTTGGTGTTGGTGACAATGTTGATCACTGCTCTCCCGGACAAGTTAGATTTCCCCATGATCAGGCACATTCTTGTTCTCATGGCTTTCCAAATCCATTAGCTTAGTTCATGGGCAATAATGTTTATTTCAATAGAAAATTACTGTTTTTGACTTCATATTTGTCAATGTAATGTTCTCTTCTAATTATCACTCTCTTCTACTTTTCTGATTTTTCTCTTTTTCTTGCAATTATATTTTTATTTTTTTTAAAAAAATGGCAGAAAGTGGTTCAGATCTCATGTGGATGGAGGCACACACTTGCTGTTACTGAAAGAAACAATGTATTCTCTTGGGGAAGAGGTACCAATGGACAGCTTGGGCATGGAGAATCCATTGACCGGTAATAGCATTCACAACTGGACCAATTTTTGAAGTTGTGAGTTTTAATTTAATTAACACTGTATTGGGACTTACGAAATGGCTATGACCCGAACCTGAGCCAATAAGATAATTTTGGTTTTCTATTTAGCTTTGGTTTGCATAATTGCATATGTAAGAAATTTCATTAAATTAAATAATATTTATCAATAATCATGTCTTTTAGAGATTTTAATTTCTCTGGCAAGTTTTTTAATTCTTTCAAAAGGTTAGTTATGACTACTGTATAAGTTAATTATGTCTTTTAAAGGTTTTAACTTCTATAGCAAGTATTTTAGATCTATTATACTAGAATGAGATTCAATTTAGTTGATAGAGTTTGACTAGTTTGATCATTGAAGAATAGTGGTTCTTGCCTTTTTTTCTTAATATTCTTATTCTAATTCTTCTCACCGTCTAGAGGAATTTCAGCAAACCGTTTTCTAACCTACATATATAAACATAAAAATAATTATAGTGATGGAACCTCATCTGTTCTAACCCAAAACCTTCTATATACCATATTTTTTAATGTTAAATCAAAACCTTCAAACCATTAGACATCACTATATCTTCAAAAACCCTATCTATAGCCATAAATAATTCTAATCCTTACCCCTCCAAATACATGATTATAAATAGGTTGTTCTGAATTTTCTAGTTTTGTCCCACACAAGGAGATCTAATCCTTCCAAGGAGTATGTGAATGGCCTAACATTTCATTGAGTAACAGTATTTGGAGCAAAAATTGAGGGAATTTACAGGTTTGACTTTTCTGAGAGTGGGTTTGACCTGGGATCAGCTATCCTTTGGTTTTATTCTCCCAAAAAATAAGAATATAGATGTGCAAAGTCTCGAACTTTAAAGTAATGTTTGTCCACCCCCCCCCCCCCCCCCCCCCTTACAATATAGCCATGATTGCTTTTGTGTAATAAAGCTACTTTATTTAACAAAACTTTCAAGCTTACATAAATTAAAGAGAAAAAGACTGGAATTTTGAATCAAATCCTTCATTCAGAATTTAATTAATTTGTTTACATACATGGTCCCTATTTATCATATATAATGAGAACCAAAAAAGGAAATAACAAATAACAATGGAAACAAAAAGGTCAACAAAAATAATTAGCCTAATCTCCTACCACAATCTTCTTCAAATCTCATTCAAATTATTCGGGATTTCCACACTCCCCCTCAAGTTGGATTATAGATGTTGATCATGTCCAACTTGCAGATGAATTCTTCAAAGCTGGACCTCTGCAATCCCTTAGTGAATATATCCGCTAATTGTTCTCTTGTAGGAATATAGGTCATGCAGACTGTCCCTTTCTCAATTTTCTCCTTTATAAAATGCCTGTCAACTTCTATGTGTTTAGTCCTGTCGTGCTGGACTGGATTATGGGAAATACTGATAGCGGCTTTGTTGTCGCAGTAGAGTTTGATGGGGAGCTCTATTGCGATATGTTCCTCCAAGACCTTTTGTAACCACAGCCCTTCACACATCCCTTGTGCAACAGCTCTGAATTCAGCTTCAACATTACTTCTGGCTACTACATTCTGCTTTTTACTCCTCCATGTTACTAGATTTCCCCAAACATAGGTACAGTAGCCGGTAGTGAACCTTCTGTCTTCTACTAATCCTGCCCAATCTGTATCTATATAAATTTCTGCCTTCTTACTGTCTCCTCTCTTAAAGAATAGACCTCGCCCTGGAGACCCTTTCAAATATCTGAGAATTTTATATATTGCTTCTAGGTGACCCTCCTTTGGTGAATGCATGTGCTGACTGACCACACTCACAGCGAAAGCAATGTCTGGTCTAGTGTGAGATAGGTAGATCAATCTACCTACTAGTCTCTAATATCTTTCTCTATCCACAGGCTTTCCAGCGTCTTCCATTCTTTTTCCTGCCTTGATCGGAGTATCACTTGGCTTGCAACCAAGCATACCAGTCTCAGTCAAAAGATCAAGAACATACTTTCTCTGAGAGACACTAATTCCCTTCCTTGACATGGCAACTTCCATTCCCAGAAAGTATCGCATTTGACCTAGGTTTTTTACCTCAAATTCTGTGGCTAAGACCTTTTTCAATCTTTCCATCTCTCCTGTATTGTCTCCAGTGAGAATGATGTTGTCGACATATACAATCAGGATGGTCCTGCTTCCATCACTGGATTGTTTAATGAACATCGTATGATCTGACTGTCCCTATTGATATCCTTGATTCTTCATTACCTTCGCAAATCTATCAAACCATGCCCTTGGTGATTGTTTAAGTCCATATAGGGATTTCTTAAGTTTACATACTCTGGTTTCTTCTCCTTCCTTGTAAAATCCTGGAGGTAGCGTCATGAACACTTCTTCCTCCAGCTCACCATGCAGAAAAGCATTCTTGATGTCAAATTGGTGAAGTGACCAATCCAGGTTTGCTGCCAAGGACAAGAGAACCCGTATAGTGTTCAGCTTTGCTACTGGTGCAAATGTCTCAGTGTAGTCGATACCATATTTCTGAGTGAACCCCTTTGCAACTACGCGGGCTTTGTATCGTTCCACTGTACCATCCGCTTTGTACTTCACTGTGAACACCCACTTACAGCCTACTGATTTCTTCCCCTTTGGCAAAGTCATCACCTCCCAAGTTTCATTTTTTTTCAATGCCTTGATTTCTTCCATCACTACTTTTCTCCATGCTGGAATTTCCAAAGCCTCTTGAATATTCTTAGGAATCTGGATTCTGTGAAGGTTAGACGTAAAAGCACGACACTTGGCAGAAAGAGCATTGTAAGAGACAAAATTTGAGATAGGATGGAAAATGCATGAACGAGGTTGTTTTCTAAGAGCAATGGGTAGGTCATCAAGATTTTTTACCTGGTCAAGATTGGATTTTGGCTCATAAGTAGTCGGAGCTATCACCGGTTCTGACTCTTTTGGTGCTTCGGATATAAACAAGTATCTCCCTGTCTATTTGTTTTCCTATATCTCCCCCTGAGTTCAAGATTCCTTCTGTGTTGGACGAGGAAAGAGAGGGTGTACTGTATGGGATAGATTCAAAGATCGCAACATCGAAGTCTATACTGAGAGTCGAGCTTCTCTCAAGGACTCCCCCTGAAGCGAGTAGTAGGGAGTATGCTTAAAAAATGTGACATCCCGACCAACATATAACTTCTATGAGAGAGGGTTATAGCATTTGTAACCCTTTTGAGTAGGGCAGTAGCCAAGAAAGACACATTTGAGAGCTCTAGGATCCAATTTATTACGTTAGGAGGCGTGAATGTGGACAAACACTGTGGACCCAAAAGCACGAAGAGGGAGAGAGGAACTAACTCGAGAATTAGGGAAGGCCGCTTGGAATTTTTGGAGAGGAGTTGCAAATGAGAGAACCCGACTAGGCATTCGATTGATGAGGAATGCGGCGGTCAGAATGGCATCCCCCCAAAAATTATTTTTCATGTGAGAGGTAAACAGTAAGGCACGAGCTATCTCAAGAATATGTCGGTTTTTTCGTTCAGCAGCCTCATTTTGTTGGGGTGTGTGAACGCAAGAACTCTGGTGAATAATACATTTGTTTTGAAAATAGGGGCTCAAAGAAGAATTGAAGTACTCAGTGCCATTATCAGTACGAATAATCTAGATTTTTGTGTGAAATTGGGTCTAAATCATATTGTAGAAGTTCATGAGTACCGAATTAACCTCAGATTTATCGTTTAGTAAAAATACCTAACAGAGACGAGAATGATCATCAATAAATGTAATAAACCATTTTTTGTGGGTCCTATTGGGAACGCGTGAAGGCCCCCAAAGATCACTGTGAATTAAGGTAAAAGGCAGTGATGGTTTATAAGACGATGTGGGAAAAGTAGTACGATGATGTTTTGCAAGTTCACAAATTTCACATTGTAAATCCAAGGGAGTTTTATTCGAACAAAGTAATGGAAACAAATGTTTTAAATATTGAAAACTAGGATGGCCCATTCGTTTATGCCATAACAAAAGGTCACTATCCGTAGGACTAAATGCAGAATTACAAATAGAAGAACGACACTGTTTATTCATGTGAGCATCATCAAAGTAATAGAGTCCCTCGCATTCCTTAGCACTGCCAATCGTCTTCCCCGATGATAGATCCTGAAAAACACAATGAGAAGACAAAAAAATAGCTGAACAATGAGATTGTTGGTTAGCTGACTAATGGACAACAGATTGCAAGAGAGATTAGGAACATGAAGTACAGACTCCAAAGTAATAAATTCAGAGATACGGATACTCCCCTTGCCAGCTACTGGGGATAAAGTATTGTCTGCAATTTTTATTTTCAAGTTACCAGCACAAGGTGAATATGTGAAAAATAAATAATGGGCATCAGTCATATGGTCAGATGCACTTGAGTCAATAATCTAGGGAGTATGGCGCAAAGTGGTACTAAGGGCAGACAAAAAAGTACTTTTATGGGCTCAGGAACCCGATGGCAGTGAAGTAGAGGACTGACCTGAGGCTTGAAAGGTCGAAAAAAGAGCATATAGCTTCTCAAGTTGCTCGGAGTTAAAACCCCACTAAAGGTTGACTTTGGAGCGTCTATTTCTGTCTGTTGTTCAGTCGAGGCTTGGTACCCGTGAGATTTGTTGGGCTGTCTGGGCTTCCAGTCAGCAGGCTTGCCATGTAAGGCTCAACAGGTGTCTTTGGAATTGCCCAATTTTTTGCAATGCTCACAAAAAGGCCTTTTGTTTTGTTTTGGGCCGGATCCAGTATAAGGCCCATGAGTTATAAAGGCTTCAAACCCAGATGCATGATTCTGTCTCGATCCAGTGGAAGACCCACGCGTTGTAAGGGCTTCAAACTCAGACGCATAGTTCTGTCTTGAACTAGAGCTTGCGATCGATGCCATCCTGCGACTAGCAAGAGCAGAACCTTCGATCCCATGCTCTGCTTTCTCCTATAACATCACCTTCCTCCTCTGTTCTTCCCTTCGCACCTCAGCAAAGACTTCTCGGATGGAAGGAAGCGGCCGTCGACCCAAAATGCTGCTTCGCACGTCGTCGAGTTCGCGATTTAGCCCTGCTAGAAACTCGAATACCCTCTCGGCTTCCATCTTCTTCTTGAATCGAACGCTGTCACCTGTGCACTCCCATTCTTCGCCGCAGCTGAGGTCAAGTTCTTGCTACAATCCCAACATCTCTGTGTAGAATTCTGTAACTTCCCGATCTCCTTGCTTAGTCTGCCATAGTCTCGTCTTGGGTTCGAAGACTTGCAATGCATCTTCAGCATCGAAGTATGTCTCACGCATGGCATCCCACACATCTTTTGTCGTCGGGAGGAACATGTAAGTTCTTCCAATGGTCGGTCGCATGGAGTTGATCAAGCAGGAAGTTATGAAGGAGTTCTCAGAGTGCCATTGCTGGAAGGTTGCAACATCACTAGGAGGAGGCTGTTTGATCTCGCCTGTAAGGAAACCTAGTTTCCCTCTGCCGTCGATGACCAGCTTGATGGATTGGGCCCATTCACGGTAATTCTTACCATTCAACTTTTCTACAGTAAGATGGAATGAGGAATTTTCCATTCCGACAGTCGGACTCATGGAGAAGATTGTCTCTGATTCTCCTTCCTGAGTTACTGACTGGGTAGACTCATGGCTGGCGGCCATTGCTAGGGTTTTCAGAATCCCTGCTCTGATACCATAAAGAGAAAAAGACTGGAATTTTGAATCAAATCTCTCATTCAGAATTAATTAATTTGTTTACATACATGGTCCCTATTTATCATATACAATGAGAATCAAAAAAGGAAATAACAAATAACAATGGAAACAAAAAGGTCAACACAAATAATTAGCCTAAATCTCCTACCACAATCTTCTCCAAATCTCATTCAAATTATTCGGGATTTCCACATAAATACAGGCACCTAACATATATTTTCAGATGAACACTCTGAAGGTGTCATTGGATTATATAATATTTCTAAAATTGACTCAGCCAAGGTCCGAAATCAGTTGCCTAATGCCTACTGATGTAACATGGTCTTAATCATGTTTTCAAAGTAGTAGATTTGTATCTTCCAGAGTTATTTGGTACATCTTCTTGTCTTTCCAGCTTGCTTGTTTCTTTCAAATTAACTTTTTCCAATTTTTCTTACTTCTAAGAAGTAGGTGGCAATTTCTTTTTCTAATTCTGTCTGAATAATTTTAATTATTGGTTTTTGCTGTGCCATACACATGCATGGGCAAGGTTTAGCTAGGAGAAAATTAACCATGAAGCTTACTTGCTGCTTGCTTTTTGAGTGTAAGGTAGCACATTGGATATGACTAGGAAGTTGGAAAATATTAACTGGATCTGCAAATTTGTTTGATGTCATTTGAATTATAGCTTAGAAGTTTTGCTAAACAAAGTTCCTGTGACCTTAATTGTATCTGATGATAATGAATGGGTGGTTTTGGCTCATTTCAACGAAATTGACATGTTTTTTGAGATAGCCAACAACTATAAATTGAACTTTTTGCAGCCCAATTAGTCGCTAAATGCTTCGGCGGCCCATCATACATCATTGATAGTACGTGAAATGTTTTCCTATTCTTGTTCATTAAGTGAAATAAATCTTCATTTTTTTTTTTGTTTTTTTGGTGTCTTTCCCATCCTAACTTGTTTTTTTAACTAAAATTTTCATTAGATAGCACCAAAGGGGTTCACTCTTGTACAAAAATAATATACAATACGATATCATGAGTTACTTGTGTATTTCAATTCCTTCTATGAATATTTAGAAACCCCTCCATCTTAAGAGTTTGATTGCTTGGAGATAAATCTATTATTTTTGTGGAACTGAAGGTGCTCAAATGTAGTTTGCGTGTTTTTATTGAAGTCATGAACTAATGACAATTGTTTTGAAACTTGAAGAAACATTCCAAAGATTATAGAGGTTTTGAGTACAGATGGATGTACTGGACAACAGATAGAGTCCTCGAAAGCTGATCCATCAGGTGCTAAATACTTCTCATTCCTCTCTATTTGATTGAGACTTATAAGATTTTATCATCATATTTTTGGACTATAGCCTTATTTTATTATTATTATTATTAAATTAAAGAGTTTATCATGATATTTCTTCAGCAGGGAAAATTTGGGTCTCATCATCTGTGAGATATGCTGTTGTTCCTGATGATAATGTAAGTTCTTCTATTTAGCAATCCTCATTAGATTTAAGAAAAGTTTGACACCATTCCCATTTTTATGGAAATTCTGACTGATAAATGATGGAAGAGGCATGATTAAATGCCACTGTTGACGCTCTTATATCTTAATTAAAAAAGTAATCAAGTTTTAGAGGTTGAAACTACATGCTGATTATTTATATATAATACTTCAACAGTTAGAATTGCAATAACACAATGCAAGAGAAAATACTATTGTAGAATTAATTTAAATAAAATAAAAGATAATTTACAATTTTAAATAGACAAATATTTCACGATTATAGGATTTCTTACACATTGAGGTTATTTGCTTCTTTATTAATTTTGTATAATATCAGGCTGCCGCTATTGCCAGATTAGCATTAATTATTGTCAAAGCAAGTGCTGTTATACATGGTTGTGCCAGATAATTAAACATTTGTACATCACTTTGAAAATAGCCAATGCTACTTTGGCAATAGAGACACCCAGTTATAATTGCAAATCTTAGTTTTTGTTTTTATTTTTATCATTAATTTACGTTACATTCGGAAAATAGTTCAATGAATTGATAAAGTTATGTAGTTTCTAAATTTGTCTTGAACCTCAGACATAGAAAACTAACTGTACCCTCGCATTTTTTAATAATTGTTTTCTGAATTTATACTATTTTTAACAGGCAAGAGGTGTCACCTGAGAAGACTTCTTTTGAAAAGGCATCTATAATCTGAGTTTTTTGAGAAAGACTGCCTAGAGACTGAAAAGTCTTTTTAAAAGATGCAACAAAGATGGAGAGACATCTTTTAGAAAGACAGATTTCTTATTAGAAAGGTGCCTTTCTAAAAGATGTATATCTTCACAAAAGAATAAATAGTCACCTCTTATGGAGACGTCTGTTGCCACTACTTGTGTTTAGGATATAAGTTGGGAACAGTGTGAATTCGGAAAAAAATTGATTAAAAATGTTATGGTCAAAAACTCTGAATAGCAAGGAGAAAAATATTTATGTAAGAAAAGATGATACACATAAATAAAAGAATCTATGTACAATAGGGTTACTTTTCTCTCTTATTTGTCCATACAAGGGGGGAACAATCTAGCAGGACAGTCATACCGAATGACTCTTAAGAAATTTATATCCTCTATAATAGGGAAGTCTGCACCCTATAATAAATTGTCTTCTAAGCATTTTACTTGATTGATAAGACATTTATTTCAAACAATGAATAATTTTGCCCTTAAAATACAAGTCATGATAGGTTGTAGGTCATATAGGGTGCAAACATTGAAGATGTGAGTCCCATCACCCACTAAGCTTTCACCTATAATTGATGAGAACACTTCCCTACGAAATATAATGATTTAAAGTAATTGTAGTAATCGTTATTGTTGAAGAAGTGAACTCCTGGTTGTCATATGCATTGCATTACACTACTACATTTTCCCCATGTATAGAGGATGAAGTTTTGCAATTGAGGAAAATCATAACTATTCTATCAGATATTGTGTGATGTTGTGAAAATCATACTGTAAGCTAATCTATTCTTGATATTTTAAAATTTGTTCTATTTGTGAGATGATTTTGTTAGAGGTTGTGTCATGTTAAAGAGGGAATAGTGTGATCTATTTTTGTGCAGGTCCAAGGGCAAACAGTGGTTTCAGCTGGGGGTAATGGTAATGATACAAGCGTCCCTGAGAATGATGTATGAACCATGAAGTATGAAGGATACAGCTCTGATATCTCTTTCTTCCATAAAGCTAACAAGTGTATTATTGTTACCTTGCCAACTTTTTGAAGATGGTGCATCGTTCTTGCTCTATTATTGTCATTACAGTCCCAATGTAGATCTAATTTAATTTGTTTGTTTCAGAGGCCAAGTAAGTTACATGGAAATAACTTGAATGTTAACTTTCTGCAATTACTTTTTCTTTCACTCCTCCTTATCCGTAGGCATCATTTCTAGTTGATGAAAGAAATATTGTGAAAATGTCATGGCATACTCTTCATTGATAGAAGTACGGGAAAAAGGTCAAATTAGAGAAAAATAATTACGCTAAATCCCCATTTCCCTGGATTTTGTCCCTTTTTCCCCAATGCCATGAGCTTAAATTATGGGAAAGCCCTCCTGTACAGGAAGTCTTTTGACTTTTTGACAACAACATTCATAATTTTTGTAGTTGTAAATTCGTTGTAGGCTTGGCCTCTTGAATTCTCGTGCCCTCGTGAATCCTGCAAAACCTAGAAAGTTTTGTCGCTGGTGATAAGTTGGCAAAGTGTCCTCCGACAATCAAGTTAGAACTATGAATAAACATTTTCTCAAGTGGATTCAAATTGACATACTACATACCTCTCTTCCTACATTAAAGAGTTTTCTTTTAAGTAGTGCAGTGATCTCGTGATTTTGTGAATCCTTGATTTCTCGGGATTTGAATTTGAATGAATTTTCTCTTATCCAAATTTGGGACTTGATTTCATAGGATATGACTCTCGTATCCCGACCTGATCATCTGTTTGGTCAGTTTTGGGTATATCTTCTAGTGTTCGCAATATAGAGACCATGACATCATTCATCAATTCCTTCGGTCTTTTTTCAATCATATTAGCTAGTCCCCTTCAAGGACCTTACGTCATTTAGGACATGAGGTGCCGACCTCTGTGCTTGAATTAATGTGACTATTTGTTGCGTCTTTTCATATGCAACGTTTCTCCTGTGGTCGCCATTTTGTGTTAGCAATATAATTATGATTGCTTTAAATGTGACGTTTTGATGTCTTTCGTTCTCCAAACCCTTTATAAACTTTTTAAAAGAATTCTTTTATTTTATTAAGCTACTTTTATCTCAATTCATTTTTAGCTTTTGGGGGCATACTTTGAAGACTTCTCTAGTTCATTCCCTTCTACTCTAATTTTTTCATTTTCTTCTTATTCGATGTCTGCTTCTAACCCTAACATACCATTCGTCGTAGCCTCCATAACCCGAGTAGTGGACCATTTTGAAGATGAAATCAGAGTTGTTGACGTGGGTTTAAATCAATCTTATACAAGAACTTCAGTGTCTGATTTAGAGGTTACTCACCTCAAACAATCTGATTTGGACTATTTGAGGACTAGGTTTAACATTCTTAATGTTTCTACAAGACTTCCCAATCTTAATGAATGCCTTACTTCTACTAGACCTCAAGAGATGTGTGTGTATCAGGCTTGGTTTGAAATAGGTTTTCATTTTTCTTTTCATCCTTTGCTTCGTCAATTCTTCTCTTTGTATAACATTTGTTCTGTATAACTTGATTCTTGATATCATATCCTTCATGATGTTCTGGACTCAAACAAAACTTGAAAAAAATATTATTTCTCGTCAAGGGTGGTTTGGAAAATTTTGAAGATTTCGGATTAGATTTTAGAATTATTCAATGATATATATATATATATATATATTGTCACATCCCGAACCCCACCCTACGCAGATGTCGAGGACGTGATGCCAGTCAGCCGCCTTGCTGGTTTGCCAACCGACAACATGACCAACCAAAAGCAATTTCTGAACTGACCGACGAATTGCATTCCGACTGTAGGGTCAGATGCAGTGGAATTTAAAATTTTTTGTCACGGGAATGCAACTCATGTACCCACCGTAAGGGTATGTACCACAGAGCAAGTCTAAAAATCGAACAGCTAATAATTCCAACCTCAGGGCATATCTATAATTAGGCATATAACAACAGAGTAGATCTAATATCTCTAGAGTACCATTTTTTTTCATGAGCCATGTTTATATCTAGTGCATATCAATCAAGTCAGTCGTATCATATCACTCACTTGAATAACCTGATTCGATCCATAATAATCCAGTCTCCACGAATCAGTGCTATCAGATCCTTTACTTGAATGCCACTCGGCCTATCATGTCATATCATAGTGCCTTCTAGTCCAATGGAGATAATTCTTGAAAAATGTTAGGGAATGGGGTGAGCTTAAATAAGCCCAGTGAGTAACACAGGTTCCCTGTCATGGGTTTCAAAACTAGTTCTTGCTTATGAAGCACATGAGATAGTTCAGTCATTTCAGAAATAGCAGTTTTATAAATGCAGTTTAAGCAGAATAAAATAGAACCGAACTAAATAGAACAAACAGATCAAAACGGTACAGAACATACCAGATCAAAACAGAACAGAACGGAACATAACAGAACATAGCATACCAAATCAGAACAGACGGAAACAGAACACAACAAATCAGAACCGAATAAAACGGAACAGAACATAACAAGTCAGAACCGAACAGAACGGAACAGAGCATAACAAATCAGAACGGAACAGAACGAAACAGAGCGAAAACAATATATAAATCAAAGATACAAGCATATCAGAAACGGAACGGGACATAACAGAACTAAGCGGAAACAACATGTCAATCAGAGGCAAAGGCATATCATCAACAGAACGGAACAAGACAGATCTGAGCGGAAACAATATATCAATCGGTGAGACAGGCTTCTCATCAACGGAATGGAATGAGACAGATCTGAGCGGAAACAATATATCAATCAGTGACAAAGCAAATCGTCAACGGGACGGAACATAACGGAACGGAGCAGAAGCAATATTTCAATCAGAAACACAGGTAAATCATCAACGGAGCGAGACAGAACATAACAGAATGGAGCAAAAACAATATTTCAATCGAAGCAAAGCATATCATTAAAGGAACGAGACAGAACACGACAGAACGGAGCAGAAACAATATTTTAATCAGAAACAAAGCATGTCATTAACGGAACGGGACAGAACACGACGGAACGGAGCAGAAACAATATTTTAATCAGAAACAAAGCACATCATTAACGGAACGGGACAGAACACGACGGAACGGAGCAGAAACAATATTTTAATCAGAAACAAAGCACATCATTAACGGAACAGAACATAACGGAACTGAACGGAACAATATATCCATTAGAGACAAGGCATATAAATCAAATAACAGAACAGATCAGTATTGAGCAGAACAGGATAGAACAGAATAGCACATGATGCCAATCAGGCACATAATCAAGTATATTCGAGCTTCCCCAGCTGCCCATCGCGGACTACTTGTGGGGCCTCTACCCTCTGGGTACCGCACTGGCCTACTTATGCCATATCGCTCAAAACTGGAGTGGGTCCAAAAGTAAGACACAACATAACAAACAAAATCAAAACAGATCATATAACAGAACAGAACAGAACAGACCCGAACAGGACAGAAAAGCAGGACAGAACAAAATCATGCCACGTGTAATGAAGTACAAGGAGTATGCATTTAAATAGTGTAGCATATAAACGGTACAGTGAATCAAAATACAGTATCTAGATAGTGTAACTTATACACCAAGTCAGAAGTTCCAAGTTACTCACAAACTGTTCGCTTATCTCCTTGCACAAATAATCTGATAACCTCCAGGTACATCAGGCATCTCCATGTATATCTTGAATAATCATCATTAATCATAGACAGATCAGAATTCATCCATTCAGGTCTTATTCGTCATCTTAGGCGTCTATCGGATCACTTAATATAGCCTAGTAGCCTATTGTTCTTTCATCGGGTTTCATCCGAGGCTATTTCATTCTTTAATTAGGCTTAGCAGTTATCAGGATTATAACCTAAGTCATTTAGGCTTCAATCGTTATCGGTTAAGTATTTATTTAACCTTAGGGGCAAAATGGTAATTTCACCATTCTTGTCCCGGACCCCGTCGTGGTCCTCAGAATGTCCCATCTATCTCATATATAATTTTTTAAGTCTTTTAGACTTCATTTGGTATCTACTTTAGATCATTGGGACACATCAGTCATTTTCTATTTTACACGTTGACAGTTTCAGAGTCTTATTTAGCCATTCAATGTTCATAATTATACTTATGATAATTTATCAGATCAGATTGACCTTTATTCGGCCTCTACTTTGCACTTACCATGCTCAGGGGTATTTTGGTCATTTTACGTTTCGTGAGATTCTGACCCCGATTCGTCATTTAATCATGTGTACAGTTTCACGAGTGTCTGGGCCTCTATCGGTATCAGTTTCGTCCCAATCGGACTTCATTTAGGTTTCGTATAGCATCAGGGGCATTTTGGTACTTTTACACGTTGTATAACCAACTTTTCGAGACCTCAGTTCATAAAATGGACCTCACCATTAGGTCCAGAGTGTCTAACATAGTTAAATTGGACTATCTTTTATGTTTAATCGGCCCTAGGTATCACTAGGGGCAATTCAGTCATTTATCATTTGCGTGTTTGTATTTTTTGGAGCTTGGTTTCACAAATCGAACTTCACCATTGAGTTCGAAATGCTCGACATAATCAAAATGGACTGTCTTTTATTTTTATTTGGGCCTAGGTATCATCAGGGGCAGTACAGTCATTTACCACTTACGTGTCTGTATTTTTCAGGACTTAATTTCTCAAATCAGACTCCGTCATTGAGTCCAGAATGCTTGAAATAGTGAAAATACACTATTTATTTAATTTATTTGAACTCCGTTTGATGTATTTAATGTCCAAGGGTAAAATAATAATTTTACCCATTAAATAAAATAATTATCAATTATTTTTCAGGGGCTTAAATGTATAAGTTTTTCAGAAACTGGGCCAGAGTATAAATGTTCAGATTGTTGGGGTCAGTTTGTAAATTTTCAATAGTTTCAAACTGAACCAAAGGGTTCGGTTCACATGTAAGTGAACCAGACCGGTCCAATCCGCTTTTAACCAGTTCAAGGAACAGTGCTGACGTCAGCCCTAGGGTTAAAAATTTAAAATCAATTATATCAAAACGACGCAGTTTGGTTTAAACGGTTTATCCGTTTCTCGGTCGGGTCGGGGCCCGACCCGAAACCTGGTCAATGACCCGACTCACACTGTTCATTGTCCCCAACCACCTAGGGTTACTGTTGCCCTAAAATCACAGAAATTTTTTCTTTGATTTCATGGGATTTCAAGCATCTTTTCTTACTGTTATCCACCCTAATCGATTTCTGGGAACCATACCAACATCCTAACATCGATTTAGGGCATTGAATTGAGCTCTAAATAGCTCTGTTTCAAAACGATAATCCACAACCTGTAACTGGCTCTCAAATGCCCATCTTTGGTCCAGACCTCATGGGGTTTCTTGCGTTATGACCTACAGATCATGGGGTTTCAGTCCCTATCCTAATATCCCATTTTAATCGAGGTTTTTGTGAGTTTGGGTTTTAAACCCGAACCTGCAACTCACGGTTTGGTAGTTGATACCTCTGTCCTTATGCATATATAGAGACATATAGAGATCTGATTTCCTTGATGTTTCATCTCCCCAAGTTCATGATGGTTTTGCATGCATTTTGGTTGGAAGGAGATGCCATCATGTGGTGTATAGGTATGATGGCCTGGGGGGTACTGTGATGCATGGCTGATGTGTTGCATGCTTGGCCATTGGCCAATTTGGGAGGTGGCCCAACCAGATTCTGGGTTATATACATTTCTTTGTATATTTGTACACAAAGGTGCTACCAGCCTAGTTGGAAATTTTTTTAGATACATAAAATCCTGCCCAATTGGTCAAGGGTTCAAACCCCCTTGGCCTCATTTTGGGCATTTTCTCCCCTTTATTTGGCTTATGCCCTGTTTGATTGTCACAGAAATCAGTTTTGGTTGTTTCCTTCCTAACTTCTTTTTTATTGCTTATTTTTCGACGCGGTTTCTTCCGAGGGTTTCGTATTTCAGTTAGCTTCAGTGTCAGAGGCTCCATGTTGTTTATTATTTATTTTGGATTTTTGTAGTCAGCTAATTCGAGTTCCGTTAGCATTAAAACGACATTATTTTACATAATTAATTGATAATTAGGTTCGGGTGTTACGCCTTCTTCTCAGACAAGTTTAGTTCTTTCGTTGGTCTATTGTGACCGTCCAGAGATTCCCGATAAGTCCCTTGATTATTCTTTAAGTTGGTTCTAATTAATAATTAGCAACTAATTATTAATTAGACAGGGTCGGGGTGTTACATATATATATATATTATTTTAATTCTCCATTTTTATTGTTTCTGTAAGTGAAGAGACTTTAACTCAACCGGTGTTGAACAAAACTCAACGAGACAATCTTAAAAAGTTGTTGAAGCCAGATTATCGTCCTCTGAAAGTGATCCTGACTCAAGTGACCCTATCTTTTGCTAGCCTTATTACGGATCCTTCGATGGATTTTGAGCAAAAAGTTGTGCCTGGATTTTGACCGAAAGTTTGGAAGAGGAAGATCATAGAGGGTACAACTGACGGTCCGTCAAAAAGACGCGTACTTATCGATGAGTCTTCATTTGAACAAACTGTCTCTAACCAGGGAGTTGAGGTCAAAATACCTGAAGCTGACAGGTCGCTTCCAGACAATGCCGAGGTTTGTGAACCGTCAAGTCCTTTCGAGGCTCACAACACTTCGGAGTTCGAGCCGCTAAATAAAAAACCCTCCGAGATTGATCTTCCCTTAGTTATGGGGGGATTGGCGGCCCATAGCCACGAAAAGGGTAGTGGTAAACTTGATTGTTTTCGGATAAAAACTTAGGCCTTTACCACTGTGGAAGATGCCATGGAGAAGGCATGGCTGGAACGACAAAAGAAAATTCTTGGGCAACTCGAAAAATTGAGTATCAATGAAGCTCTTCATACTGAGATGGTTGCCAATATGAAGGTATATTAGAGTGTTTTTTTTTTTTTTTGTGTTCTTATTTTTTGTTTGTTTAGGTTTAACACATCATGGCTGCCCTAGGGAGGACCTAGCATAAGTCCCACGATCTTGAAGTGCAAATTTAACTTCAAATTATGGATGCTACTGAGGCTGCCAGTCGTATTGAAAATCTGCAAAAAGACCTTGAGGTTTCCAACACTGAACTTGCCAAGGCGAACTCTGTAACTGAAGGTTTGAAAAAAGACCTTGCAGTGTCTCATTAGCTTTTCGAAGCTCGAGAAAAAGAGAAAGGTCTATTCTAGTTCGAATTGGAACAGGTGAGGAAAGAGCTAGAAAACTCCCATTTTGAAGTTGAGATAGCTCGACAATCTTTAGCTGAGACTAAAAGAAAAGCTACCGTCGAAGTTGAATTAATCAGGATAGAAGCCCGGCGAGACCAGGATGCTGTGGCGAAGATGGGTTGCGAGCTGATGGGTAGGGGTAACAACATTTGTGTCAGGAAGTTACTAAAACTTCTCTTTGATTTCATTCTTGAGAATTTGGATCAAGTTGATCTTACTCCGCAGGAATTGGAAGAGGATGAAGAAGATGAAGACATTCCCCCTACCTCTTAGATTTTTTTTTTGGTTGTATACTACCTTATTTGTTTGGATAGTTTAGACTTGTGCATTTATCTATATGGTTTTTTTTAGGTCTTTTTGATTTTAAGAATTCTTTTGGTCTGAATGTTTTTGAGTTCTTTTAGCAAAAAAAATTTGATTTTATCATCCGAAGGAAGATTTTTAGATTGGGTATTTTCAATAGCCTTATTTGTAAGGCATAATTTTGAGGCCTATATACTTTTAGTATAAGATTTCTGAGCTTACTTATTTAGCAAGGAATTAAGGCCTTTACATCTAAAAACCATCGTCAGCCCGGTAATTTCTTAGTTATTTATTTAGCAAGAGAACAAGGAATTTAGGACTTTTACATCTGAAGAGAATCTTCAGCCCGGCAATTTCTGAGCTACTTATTTAGCAAGAGAGCAAGAAATTAGGGCCTTTACATCTGAAAAGAATCTTTAGCTCGATAATTGCTAAATTTATTGGAAATACTTTCTTAAGTGCTCGATGTTCTAAGGTCGCGCCACTGGTTTTCCTGATAACTCTTCCTGCCAATATGTCATAGGTTTGACAATTTTGATTACTTTATACGGTTCTTCCCAATTGGGTGAAAGTTTGTCGGCAACAGGCTTTTTCATATTCGAAAAAACCCTTCTTAGAACCAAGTCCCCTACCTGAAAGTGCCTCGGCTTTATTGCTTTGTTAAACATTCTTACGATCTACTGTTGATAAGCTTGCACCCTTAAAGATGCCTGCTCCATTTTTTCTTCTACTGGCTCTAGATTGTTTCTAAGCAGTTCATCATTAATCTTTGAATCGTGGTGCTCTACCCTTAATGAAGGGATCCCTATCTCTACTAGTATTACTGCCTCAGTTTCGTATGCCCTGGAAAATGGGGTTTACTCAGTAGGGGTTCGTTTTGTGGTCCTGTAAGCCCAAAGTATTCTTAACAATTCCTTTACCCATTTTCCTTTTGTAGACTCCAATTTTTTCTTTATATCATCAAGAATGGTTTTATTCGTTACTTCGACCTGACCATTTTCTTGGGGATGGCCTAGGGAGAAGAAATGATGTCCGATTTGGAGGTTGGAACAGAATTTTTTGAAGACCTTACCCTTAAATTGTGCCCTAATATCTGTGATGAGGACCCTGCGTATTCCATATCTACAAACCACACGTTTCCATGTAAAGCTCCGAACTTTTGCCTTCGTGATCCTGCTTAGTGGTTCGACTTCAACCCATTTAGTAAAATAGTCTACAACCACAATGAGGTACTTTTTATTGTTTGTAGATGCCAGGAGAGGACCTACAATGTCCATTCCCTATTGTATGAAAGGCCACAGAGTGGAAATAGGGATCAAATTATGGGCTGGACCATGTTGGTAGGGAAAGAACCTTTGGCACTTGTCGTATTTCTTAACATACTCCTTGACATCTTTTTTCATGGTCGGCCAATAATACCCTTGTGTGAGGGCTCTGTGTGCCAATGTATGACTACCGTTATGGTTTTCACAGATTCCCTCATGCATCTCGCTTATGACATATTTTGCCTCCTCTAGTGGTAGGCACAACAAGAGAGGTTGGGAATAAGATCTCTGATATAATTTTCCTTGGAGAATAAGATATCTTGTTAAGACGTTCTTGATTCTCTGTGCTTTTGCTTGATCCTCCGGAAGCTCTCCTATCTTCAAATAGAGGAGGATGGCTATCATTCAATATGGTGTTTCATCTTGAATTTGAAGAAGCTCAGCCGTTGTAGTTGTGCTAGATTTTTCCTGAATCCTAGTTTTCACAGTCGAATTCGTATTTCCCTCCTATATTGCTGCTAGGTTAGCCAGAACGTCAGCTCATCTATTTTCAGTTTAGGAAATCTTTTCAAGGGTGAATTCTTTGAACTAGGACCTCAGCCCTTTGATTATGTCCTCGTATTTTTGCATCCTTTCATCTCTTATCAAGAAATCTCCTGATGCTTAGTTTACAACCAATTGGGAGTCTAAGTATGCTTTTACGCGTTTTGCTTCACATTCCTTTGTCATCTTCACCCCACAAATGAGAGCCTCATATTCGGCTTCATTGTTTGAGACTCGGAACACCAATGTTACGGCATGTTCTAACTTTGTCCCTTTAGGTATCTGTAAGACTATACCGATGCCTGCACCTCGCTCTTCTGATGACCCGTCAATGTGTAACACCCAAATTCCTTCTTTCCCTTGGAGCACTCTCACTTTCCAAAATCTGCTAGGGCTTGAGCTTTTATGGCCATTCTTGGTACGTAATGGATGTTGAATTCTCTTAGTTCGATTGACTATTTTGTCAATCGTCCTAATTATTTGAGCTTGTGAAGCACAACTTTAAACAGATGCAATATAGGTATTACAATGGTATGAGATTAGAAGTATGGTCTAAGTTTTCGAGCAAAAATGATCAGAGAGAATGCTAGTTTTTCGAGCACTAGATATCTAGTTTCAGATTCAATCAAAACCTTGCTGACATAAAAGACCGATTTTTGGATGCCATGATATTCCCTAACCAAATTTATACTCACGGCGTGTTCCGAAATAGATAAGTATAGGTACAACAATTCTCTGGGCTATGGTTTTGAGAGTAGCTTGGGAGATCCGAGGTACTCTTTTAACTTTTGGAAGGCTTCTTCACATTCTAGTTTCCACTTTAGCGTTTTATTTCCCTTTAGCGCTTTGAAGAATAGTAAGCCTCTATACGTTGAGTGTGATATGAAGCGGTTTAAAGTAGCAATTCGACCATTCAAACTTTGGACATCTTTCTTGGTTCGGGGTGACCTCATCTCAAGTAATGTTCTTATTTGCACCAGGACTACCTCAATCCTTCGCTAAGATACGATGAAGCCTAGAAAGTTTCCTTTGGTTACCCTAAAGGTACACGTTGTAAGGTTAAGTTTCATTCCATGCTTCTTTAGCACATCGAACGTCTTGGTTAGGTGGTGAATGTGTTTCTCATTTTTTTTGCTTTTTACTAGCTTGTCGTCTATATACCTCCGTTGTCTTTCCAATTTCTTGGTGAAACATTTTATTGACCAACCTTTGGTAGGTGGCCCCGATGTTTTTCAATCCAAATGGCATGACTTTGTAACAATATAATCCACTTTTAGAGATGAATGATGTCTTCTCTTGATCAAGAGGATAAATCTGAATCTGGTTATAGCCTAAGTATACATCTATGAAACTCAAAAGCTTATGTCCAGACGTTGTGCCAACCAGCTGGTCAATCCTTGGCACTAGGTAGCTATCTTGAGGACATGCCTTGTTGAGGTCTGTACAGTCCACACATACCCTCTATTTACCGTTCTTCTTCTTAACTAGTACGGTGTTGGCCAGCCATTCAAGGTAATGGACTTCCCTAATCATCTCAGCATCTAAGAGTCTTTGTATCTTTTCGTTGATGATTTGGTGCCTTTTAAGTGCAAAAGTCCTCTGCTTCTACCTTACTGGTGAAAAACTAGGATCTACCATGAGTTTGTGAGAGGCCATCTTTAGATCCACTCTATTTATATCTTTAGTTTTCCAAGCGAAGACAGATATGTTATTCCTTAAGAAATTCATGAGCTGGCTCCTCTTTTCCTCTTCCAAGTTACTTCTAAGTTGTACCACCTATTCTGGTTCTTGAGGGTCCAATTGGTATTTTAACACTTCGTCACGAGGTTGAGCTATACTACTACGCTTTTGAGGGCTCAACGATTCATTGGTACGTTCAGGGATGTCGTCCTCATTACTTTCTACAATTTGGATGAGGTGATTTTGAGGCTTTTGTAATTGCTATTTTGGTGTGGGGCCTTTTAATGCCATCACATGGCATTCCCATGCTGAAAGTTGGGATCCTTTGATGGTAACGATGTTCTCATCAACCTCGTACTTCAAACATTGGTGAAGAGTCGAGGTCACCACCTGAATCTCATGAATCTAGGGTTTTCCAAGAATCATGTTGTAAGAAGACTTGGAGTCCATTATCATAAGTTAAGATATTACTGATTTTCAGCCTCCGTCATGTCCTATAATGAGCGAGAGTTTTATCATACCTAGTGGAACGCCAACTTCACCATTAAACCCTGCCATTACGGCGAATGTTGGCCATATTTTTAAGGGACTTATTTTCAATTGTTGAAAGGGTTGGTAAAACAAAACATTAGCCGAGCTTCCAGTGTCCACCAACACCTTTATCATCTCAACATTTGTAACTTTTAATGAGACCATAAGAGAGTCGTCTTGGGGAAAATGAATTCCTTTCTTATCTTCGGTAGAAAAGGTAATTTCATTGGTAAGCTTCGTCTTTTTCTCGATACTCTGAGTCATTTTGAATTTTGGTTCCACCTTTGTTTCCCTAACATAACGTTTATAAGATCTGATCGATGATACCATGGTGACGTCGTCCGTATGGAGAACGTAAATGACCTATTGGGCTAGGTCTCCACTCGCATGGTTCTCCTGAATTCGAAGTTGAGGTGGTGGTTTGTGTAATACCCCGACCCGAGTTAGGTGGGATCGACCCGAGTTAGCCGATACCCGACCCAGTAAACCCGGGCCATGGCATATAAACCCGAACTATAATAAATTAAAAATAAAAATAAAAATAAAAATAAATAATAATAATAATAGTTAAAAAGATATATATATATATATATATATATGTGGTTATATAAGTGTATATATATATATATATTAGTATATGGATTATATTTCTATATGTATGTGCCGTGTGTGAAGTGTAAGCCATGTGTGTTGGGCACATGGTTTGTGAGAAATTAGGAGAGCAACAGGTGTGCGTGTGCATGTGTGGATGGCATGCAGCCGTGTGCGTGTGTGGTGTCATGCATAGGACAGGTGGCAAAAGCCACCGACTTAAGGTCGGTCGAGTCATTTGGATAAATAGAGAGAGAGAGAAAGAGAGAGAGAGAGAGAGAGAGAGAACTGGAGAGAAACTGAAGAATGAGAGAGACTGGGCGCAAGAAAGAAGCAGGCGGAGAAGAAGAGAAAGTCTGGGAAAATTCAGAGGGTAGAAACTTGGCTTAAACAGGTATCCAGTCGAATTAAAGTACTTTAATTATCCTTTGAATTATTATGAATGAGTTTTAGAGTTATTGGAATTAAACATGAAAGAAAATTTAGAAACTGACGCTTTATACATGGCCAACTATGGTAGAAATTTATCCATCAAACCAACCTCAGTTTTGAGATTGGAAATCAGTAGGAGGCACCTTCAGGAACCCAACGCAACTTGAATCATGAAAAACGATTAAGAAATGGCCGTTTGATGGCCAATTATTCTTCACCGGTGCATCACCGAAAAATTTGGAAATGGGTGTCGTGAATCTAGTTAATCGAGGGCTAAAATTATTCTAAAAATATTCATTGAAGTCCAAGAATTCATTTGGTATAAGAATCGTGAAATTTGGATGTGAAAACTATGAGAATATGGAGGAAATAGTGGGTTGGGGCACTGTTCCAGAGACTGTGGCTGGAATTTTCACCGGGGAAGACGACCGGATTATCGAGGGCTCTATCGGATCTTGAGTAGATCGGGTCTGGGTTGGGTCGGGTCAGAACACGACCGCACGTAATAACGGGTCATCATACTGTGTCGTTTTGACTATTGGATTCGGTTTAATTGCGGCAAACTGAACCGGTCGGTTCAGTGGGTTTGGGAACCAGTTTAGGGTTTCAGATTAAAAACCCACTGCTTCAGTTCAAACTGAACCGAAACTTTATGAAATTATAAACTAACCCCAGAATTTATGGGAAATCCCACTATGGCCCAAAACAATAAAATAATTAAATATAATTACAAAAATGCCCTAAGTCCTAAACTAGGTCAAACGAAGTCTAAATAAAATAAACAAATAGTGTAGTTTGACTATTTTGGACGTTCTGAACCCAATAGTAGGGTCCGTTTCACAAGACAAGACTCCAAAACAATAAGACACGTTAAGTATAAATTACCAAATTGCCCCTAGTGCTCCTAAAACCAAATGGAGGTCAGAGAGAGTCTAAATTGACTTTCTTCGACGTTCCGGACTCAATGGTGAGGTCCGTATTATGAAATAAGGTACAGAAAAATATGACACGTAAATATGTAAGGTAATAGAATCAAACTTTAAAACTTAAAGAAGCTACCCAAGAAATGTAACTAAAATAGGAAAAAGAATTAATGATAATTAAACCAGAGTGATATTATGGAATGTAACCGGACTTTGAAATGTGATTTTAGGGAACTTCAAAGGAAGGATTTTTGGAGTTAAGCTTTTGGAATTCATGTGAGTATTTCATACCATATTAAGGTAGACATTTTCAATATAGATATAAATATTGAACTCTGTTATGATATATCGACATATGAAATCGTTTTCCTTTATAGCCTTTGTTTAACAGTTATACTGTATACGTTTTGAATGACCTATTGACAACTATATTGTCTTCTTTGACTTAAGAAAATGTGTTTGTAAAATACTCAAATGTTATATGATCTTCTTACAAATGTTTGAACTGTTTTAACTAAATATTAAATAAAGAACTTTGACTTGAGTAATTGAACTGCTATTGATGATTATTGATTTTGGATATGATTTTGATGCTTTGAATAGAACACTCTTCTATGATTGGTCACTATCGAAGAGGTTGTGATTTATCGAACCCTCCCACAGGGTATATTGTGGTGAGCCGGTGTTGATACAGCATATCGAACTAGCTAGCCCATTGATCTCAGTCAGCGAGGTTCTAATTTGCTGGCCATAGAAGTGGAATATATCATTTTGAATATGAATATTGAAAATCGAACCATGAATCTGAATTATCGAACTATGATTTATCGAACTATGAATTTGGGTTATCGAACCATGATTTTGAATTATCGAACTATGAATTATCGAATTATGTTATCAAACTATGATTCATCGAACTATGTTATTGAACTATGATTTATTGAACCATGATATTGAACTGTGATTTTGATTTATTGAACTATGTTATTATTGATTATCGATTTACGATTATTTTTAAATTGGGATCTATTGGAACTGACTTTGATACTGTTATCTTGTACTATAAATTAAGATAACATATGATATCTGATCATTGACCTTTCCATATTGAATTATATAGTAGTTTTGAAACCCTTGGTATGTTATGGAATGCTCACGAGCTGTTGAGCTCATAGGATTTTTATCCTATTTCAGGTGATGATATCGGAAAAGAAATAGCAGGTTCAGTCAGACTAGTTGGAAGCTTGTAAAGCTATGAACCCTTTTTGTAATAGGATTTTGCTAGTCATGATGTAGTTGCTTTTGGAAATTTTGGACTGTATATCGAATATGACGTTAGCAGGCTTTGAAAAATTACATCATGTACTTTTTGTACTTACTATGGAATATAAATAGATGACTGAAGTTGACTTGAGTATTGATTGATACTTCCTCAATTGAAAAAGAAATTTTATTCCACTGCGTTTGATTAATGGAAATGAGGAATGTATTGTGATCAGTGATAAAGGCCTCGGTGGCCGATCACGAGCCCCCGATCCGCATGGGCCGGATTTAGGGTAGTGACAGTTTTTCTTTCCGATCTTCTTGCATGCTCGCCCACTGAACATATTCCTGGAGCTTACCTCTTTTGATCAGGTGTTCAATTTTTTATTTTAAAACTCGGTAATCATTTGTTAGGTGCCCGTGATCTCTGTGGAATTTGTAAAACTTACTATGGTCTCTTTTCTTGGGGTTTCTTTTCATTTGTTCTGGCCATCTGAGGTTCTCTCTGGACTAGATCTGATTCAAAATGTGCCTTGGAGGCGCATTTAAAGGAGAAAACACATTTGTTTTCTTTAGCAAGGAACCAGACATTGCTTGATTTTTTCGCTCAGGCTTCTTTAGACTCTTCATCTGCTTCTTCTCTTCTCTGGTAGGCCTTTTCTGAATTTGGTCCTCCTTTGATGATTGGTCTCTACTTTCCTTTTGTGAATTCCTAACATCCTCCAAAGTTATATACTTCTGGGCTTTTATCAATAGGTCGGACATACTTGTTGGAGGATTTTGGTGAGTGAATCTTTGAATCTACCGGTCCATAGCCCCGACGATAAGGCTACGATGTTGAATCTTTCATCCCTCCCATTAATTGAGGTCATTTCCACGTTGAATCATCTTATATATTCTCTTAGGGGTTCCCCTCTGAGTTTTTTAACAGTTAGAAGGAATTCAGGACTCTTCCTAATTCTTTTGCTAGTAATGAATTGGCCAATGAACCTCCTGCTCAGTTCATTAAACGAAATGATAGAGTTTGGTGGTAATCAGTGAAACCAATCCAGCTCAGGCCCTTTTAGGCTAGTCACGGATGTTCTGCGCATCAAAGCATCAGTTCCTCCGTACAAAGCCATTACATGGTAGAAATGGGATAAATGATCTCCTGGATCAATCTTTCCATCATATAGTTCAAATTTTGGGAGGAAAAATTTGCTTGGTCTTTCCTCAGCCATAATGGCTGTAGTGAACAGGGTTCTAGGCATCCCGAATAGGGCATAAAAATGTTGATCTCCAAGGTTTGGAGGCAAATTTCCCCTTTGCTCGGTTCTATTAACCTCTTGAGACTCCGCTTCTAATTCAGAATCTCAGATGGTTCTGGACTGGTGCTGCGATCGCATAGGATGTTGTGATACATTCCCATTATCAGCCATTGGGGCCGGCATTTGTAGACCTGGGTTTACTGGTATTTGAGGTGGAACCAAGGGGTCCTTAGGTTGTGGAGCGTGAGGAGGTACTGGAGGAGGAGCTGCAAAGTCATCTAAAGGTAATGTTTGTAGTGGCGTTGGAAGAATTATAGGACCTTCTAGAGGTGGCACCAAAAGTGGTACTGGAATTTGGGGGGCGTTCGCCTGTTGACTTTGGACTAATTGAGCTATTGTATGTGCCAAAATCTCTATTTGTTGAGTTAGTGCTTCCACCCCGGGATGCCGTCCCGCCCTTGCTCGGTTTGAATGGTTCTAATTAGGGTTGGGAACCTGAGGTGTTGCACGTGGGCCCTGAGGATGGGGTCTCAGTAGCATTTTTGTCGGAGTGGTTGGAAAACACAATTATTTCGTTTCTCACAGACAACACCAAACTGTAGTTGTAAATTCGTTGTAGGCCTAACCACTTGAATTCTCGTGCCCTCGTAAATCCTGCAAAACTAAGAAAATGTAGTTGTGGGTGATAAGCTGACGAACTACCTTCCAATGATCAAGTTAGAATTATGAATAAGCCTTTTTTCGAGTGGATTCAAATTGACCTATTACATACCTCTCTTCCTTCTTTTATAAAGTTTTCTTCATGTAGTTGCGATGTTCTCGTGATTTTGTGAATCCCTGCTTTTTTAGGATTTGAATTTAAATGGATTTTTTTTATTCGAATCTGGGACTTGATTTCATAGGATATGACCGTCATATCCCAACCTGACCATCTGTTTGGTTAGTCTTGGGTATACTTTCTAGTGTTTTCAATCTACAAACCATGACATCATTCATCAATTCCCTTAGTCTTTTTTCAGTCATATCAACTTTTTTTTAACAAAATTAGGTTGACTCCAAATTATTTCGTAATTAGGGTTTATTTTAGAAAACATTTAACGGTCACTTTCACGTTTCACTATGATTTCGCTTTTTATGATGGGTTCTAACAATTCAAATTATACTGAAAAGTATATGGCGTGACGGTCGGATAGATAAAATAATTTCTAATTATATTATCATATTAAATGCCACGTCGAAAAGCATCCCAACTAAAAATGCCCAAGAAAAACATTATACAAACTCAAAAATTTTTCATTATTGATATGGCACTTAGCAATTTTTCTTTTCATATATTAAAATAATGGATAATTTCACCGACACTAGATTTGGCATATTTGCAATGAACCCGTCTTGTTTGAAAAATAAGTATTTACCCATTTCAACTTTTCTTCAATTATAATCACACCCGTGCAAACGAAAATGTGTTTTTGACATGTTAACTTTAGAGAAATGATTATTTTGTCCTTATTTTATTTTTAAAAAAAGTCAACTGTACCTTTAAATTATTACATGAATTGAAAAATTAACTTGACATTGGTCCACATAATTAATTCGAAACTTGAAGATTAATTAACTAATTCAACTACATTATCACTATGAGTTATGTAAACACCTCATTTTGAGACCCTTGGTTGTATAAGAATAGTTTTGTTATTTTTTAAAAGTTACAATGATATGTCCCGCCTAGGAGTATTGTAGTAATTTTACATTCCATTCATTAGGGGTATTTTAGTTATTTTTTCATAGAGGGCATTTATCGAGAGCATTCGGTCATTATGCCCATCGAGGACATTTTGGTCATTCTATCTATAGAGGGTATTTTGGTCGTTATACTTATCAAGTACATTTTGGTCATTTGAAACATTAGGGCCTTCGGGGTATTTTGGTCATAAGAGACACGATCTCATAAAAAATCTATAAGGGACATGAGTTAGGAAAAGACCTCTTTTCAAGGGACACGACCTCATGAGTGGTCCTATAAGAGACATGACCTTAAGGTAGTTTCTATAAAAGACACAACTTTATAGAAAAGTTTAGGGATAAGACCTTGTAAATATTTCATAAGAGACACGATCTCATAAACAAATTCTGTGAGGGACGTGGCCTCATAGAAGACCTTTGTTCGGGGGACACAACCTTGTAAATGGTCCCACAAGTGACATAACTAAGTGGTAGCTTCAATAAAGGACATGACTTTATTGAAGTTCCATACATCCCTTTCTATTATTCACGAACTACATACGGTCTAATTCACTTCGAGGTGATACGTAAGAATCTCATATAAAATGAGTGCAACCATATCAATTCCACAATTAAAGTCCCAAAATAGGCATCATTTTCTTGCGTTGACGTTCTCTTGCTTGCAAGTTCTGCCAATAAGGGGCTAGCTATAAACATCTCATTTTGAGACCCTTGGTTGTATAGGAATAGTTTTGCCATTTTTGGGAAGTTTTGATGATATGTCCCACCTAAGGGTATTTTAGTAATTTTACATTCCGCCCATTAGTGGCATTTTGGTTATTATGTCCACCAAGGGCATTTTGGTTATTATGTCCACCAAGGGCATTTTGGTCATTCCATTCATAGAGAAAATTTCAGTCATTAGGCCCATCTAGGGAATTTGGGTCATTTCGTCCATAGAGGATATGTTGGTCATTATGCACACTAAGGGTATTTTGGTTATTTTGCCCATAGAGGGCATTTTGGTCATTTTGCCCATAGAGAGTATTTTGGTCATTATGCCCACCGATGGAATTTTGGTCATTTGACACATTAGGACCTTTGAGGGTATTTTGGTCATAATGCCTACCAAGGACATTTTTGTCATTTTTAGTGTTTCCCTACCCTTGAAGGGTAGTTTGATAAATACTAGAGATTTTTCACCTTTTAAGGGTATTTTTGTAATATTGGTATCATTTTGCCCTTTAAAGTGCACTTTGGTAATTATAGAATATTTCTATCTCATATAAGTTAGTTTGGTCATTCATGGGCATACATGTAATTCCCATGCCATTTTACCTATATAGGGTTAATTTGGTAATTTTTGTCTTTAGGAACAATTTTGACTTTTTATGCCTTAGTAGCATTTTTGTAATTTCTTTGTCCCTAAATTCTCCACCGAATTAAGAGCGATATAGTAAATATAGGTGTGCATCCAAAACTTGCCAATTTTACTCTCTTCCTTATGCTGAGGGATTTGCTTGGATTTGTGCAACAAAACTTGCCTATTTCCATTCCCTTCCTTGTCCCAAATAATTTTCAAAGCAAACTCCTTATTTTAAGGGATTTATTTTGACTTGTGCACTAAATAACTTCCTAATCTAATTTGATTGCTCACCAAGCATTAATCTTGGCCATCCATCCATAAGATTCATTGTGAGCCCTTGAATCAAACCTCCTTACTTTTTCCCTATATATAAGATCCCTCGGCCACCACACTTAAGGATAGAAAAATTAAAAATTCATGTGTTGCTGCAATAATTCTCTCTCTTCTATATTTCTTATTCCATATTTTTAAAGCGTTGTTCTGCACAAGTAAAAGTTCAAATCTATTGAAGACGAAGTTCTACACAAACTGAAGGAGTTCGAGCACAAGCCTTGTCTAATTCAACACAAAAAATCAAGTATGCTCCCTCAAACCCTTCTTTTTTCTTTTTTCCTAATTCAATTCATCATATCTCTCTTAATAGAATCAATTGAATTAGAAAACTACGTTGGATCTTCTGAGTGGATACGTAGGATGCCTCATGGGACCGAGTCTACTATTTTCCTTTAATCTTATTTACTTTATGTATTTTTTTTCTTATTTTATACATGTCATCTCTCTCTACTCTTCTTCTTTTTGATTTATTTACTTTACATATTTTATTTATCTTATTCGTTCATGTAATCATCATTATTATCTCTTTCTACCCTCTCTCTTTTATTTATGTCATGGAATTTATGCCTTGCAGATGAACACTTAAGGTCAGTTCATTCGGACTAGGCGGGATGGGTGCCTAACCCCTTCTCATTTCATACCTTACCTCCTAGATTCAAAATTATTTGGTTCATTGTTGACTAGTCTGCTTTACTTTATTTTGACCAATGTCAACGGGTTTAAAATGTAAATAGGACCAAAGCATTGTAATTTTAGTTTTTTTTGCTATTCTCATTACATGTATTCTCCATGGGTTGTATCAGGTTTGCTTGTTATTTAGCCTAAAACAAGTTAGCGACTTCTTTGTGTATTCATATACACTCCAATCTCGAAAAGAGGGTCTCACATCCCAAACTCCACTTTATGCGGATTAGGGATAATAACTAGCTCGTTAGGCACTTCGCCAATACACTAACTCTGTTTAGTATATTGATGACGTGTCTAACCGAAGCCTCTTTACATATCTAAGTAGATTGCATTCAGTCATATAAAGTTATGCAGCGAAAATATGAGTTCGTAAAAAATTTTGTTTGAATGCAATCACACTCAGGAGGGCATAAGTAATATAACATTAGAGTTGCAATAATATGAGCCCATCGTTACATCACATAAAAGTATTTGAACTAATACATCATTGTCGAACATCGTTCACATTCCATTCTTACTCCAACTGTCAAATCAATTTTCTATCTATCACTTCAAGTTGCTATCTACATGGTTGAGATACTAATTGTCTTCTAGCTAAAGTCTTTTTTAATTAAAGCTCACTAACATCTGGATTTGTAACTTCTTAGTCGTTCCTGAAAATAAATAAGATAAAACATTGCGAGCTTAATGAAAAGTTTGTGAGTAACACCAGTTCCCTATTATAGGTTTCTGAAAATTCCTTTTCATAACTTTGACAATTCTTAAAATTTTCATGGATAGCAATAGAAAAGATCTGTACTAAGAGCTACTGACATTCTTAAAACATAAACATATAACTTAGAATTACAAGATATTTACTTGAAATCATACAAGAATTTATGCCATATAGTTTTGCAAGGTAAACATGATATCATAAGATTTGATACATGTGAGCGAGTAAACCTGCCACACTTCTTAAAACTTTTTTTTCCTTAGGACCATAGGTTGTCACATAGTGACCTATAAACTGAAGCTGTAAAACATTTTGTGCCAACAACTATAAGCTATGTCTTTACGGACTTGTAATAGTCACCTGGGCGACTATATGTAATCTAGAGCTTAGGGCTTACATGGCCAACTATGTTATTCCAGTTTTAGACTCCCGGTGAGTCATGCTTTTATAGACTTATTTGAAGTCTACCGGATCTTAACCATTGGCGGGCCTGTTGGGTACATAAAAATTGAAAACATGCTTGCAAAATATTCTTTAAGTTGTCCATGCTATAAACCATTTAAAGAGATGCTACTTAAAGGCATACAATTCAAATATTTATCTCAGTATTCTAAAAACAGTCATGCAATTAAAACATTTAATAATAATAGTCTAAACATAAGTTGGAAAGAACTGTATATAATGTTATAAAGCTGCATAAAGCTGTAAAAAACTACATTTCTTGAAAAAGTCTCCACTTTAAGGTTCAGGGTTGCTCACTGTGGTCTAGAGTTCACGGTCACTTATTTACTTGACTTGCCTTGGCATTCGTCTTATCTCTATTCCCTTGCTAGTGATCCTAAATCATGGATCAGAATACATTAGTACTATATCAGTACAAATCTCACCTTAAATATTTGTTTACTTAATGTTCTTTGTCTCTTATGGACTTAATCTTACTGTTTAGGATACCCTCATGGTCTTTAATTTTTGTTCCTAATACTTCGTAGTTCATCGTGTGACTTACTTTAGCCTTTAGGGATATTTTGGTCATTTACGCTTAGGGACATTTTAGTCATTTGCCCTTTACATGTCTTATATTGTTCGGTACTTTATTTACCTTAATGGATTTCATTTTTTAGTCTAGAAGGTCTTTTAAATGTAAGGTTGTCCCTCTTTCAGTTATTGAGTTCATCTGATTGGTTAATTAAGTCTCAAGGGTAGTTTGGTAATTTTATTCATATCCCGTGTCTTAGGTACCCAAGTATCGTAAACAGAGCTCATTTTTAGACTCAAAAGCTCTTATATACGTTGGTATAAGTTTCTCTTTATTTTTTATACTTTTTTGGTAGCTTCATTAAGCCTTAAGAACGCATTCGACATTTTTTAGTTTATTTTGATGTTCTATTTTTCCTAAAGGAACATCACCGTTAGGTCCAAAATATCAGAAATAATAAATTTAGGCTTTTTTGGCTCTTAATTTGCCTATCTATGGCTTATAGTAAGTCTAGGGACATTTTTGTAATTTTACACTTTCATGTGGGACCACGTTTAGGTACCCGAGTGCTTAATTTGACTTCATTATTAGGTTCAGAGTGACCAAAAATGTTAAGTGTGCCCTTTCTATAATTTCTTAGTCTGTTTGGTAGCCCTATAACACTAAGGACAGTTTGAAAATTTCACATTTCTAAGTATCTATATTTTTGGTACTTTGTTTGACTAAACGGACCCCACTGTTGAGTCTAAAACATCAAAAAATAATAAGATAAGTATTTTCATAGTCATCAGAGTTCAATTGGTAGCTTAATTAACATAGTAGGACACATTTGAAATTATTCCAGTTTGTTCGTTTATATTTTTTGAGATTTAATTTTCCAAATTAGACTTTGCTATTGAGTCTAGAATACCAAAAAATGTTGGGTTAGACTTTTCTTGCACTTGAATTAGCTTTCATTTAGCCCATTTTAGACTTAAGGGCATTTTAATAACTTTTCCTATTTTAAAAATGATTTAAAATTAATTTTCTGGTTATTTCCATAATTTATTTAAAATTTGGGGGTTATAAATAAATCGTCCGGTCCAGTCATAGGGTAAATCAACCAGCTCAAATTGGTTAGGAACAGATCGGTTCATCTATCTGAGGTGTCATCATGATGTTAGCGTGGCATCAGAACTCTTTTTTAAGTAAAACGACGTCATTCAGTTTATCTTAAGATATGTTTCAATGCGAGTTAGGACCCGACCCGAAATTGTTCATCGTCTCCATCGCACGACTGTTACTGTAACTATCAAAAGCCTAAATTTTTTCCTTCTTATTTCGTGATATTTTAGTTGTCTCGTCGGTCTGCTTTTTATCCTAAATTGTTTATGGAAGTACCATACACATTTTGGTATTGATTTCACGCATTGAAATTGTCAGTAAAGCTCAAACCCGAGCCTCCATAGTTGTCTGTAATCTCACTAGTATGACCTCATTTCTTAGCCAAATTGTGTTTGTTTTGTTGCATTATGATCCCTACCTCATGGGGTTTCAATCCTCATTTTAAAAATAAAGTTTAGTGACTAATTTTTGAGGTTTGGCTTTAAAGCCGAAACCTGTAACTCGTTTTGGAGAGTTCATCTTTGAGCTTTTTGATCATGGGTTAATGATTTCATGATCCTTGTAAGGCCTCTAATTTAAGTCTCAATCAACCGATTTTGGTTTGGTTCAACTCGGATCATACCTAGTTTTCTAAGGTCCTCTAATGGCGGTTAGGGTTTTCTCATTAGTTTTTTCTCGTTTTCATGTTAAATCATCATAATATAACTTTAAAAAATGCTTTAGATCGAGATAAGTCAGTTTGTTACCTGTTTTGACACTTCATGGTTGTCTCTCTCTTCCGTTTCTTCTTCTTCTTCTTCCTGCTACTTCATGGATTCTTCTTAGCTTCTCTCTTCTGTTTCAGAGCTCACACATATGGCTTAGCTTCCTTCCTTGTTATTCTTTCATTTGGTTTTCTTTTTTCTCTTTTTTCTTTCTCTCTCCCTTTCTCTTTCTCTGTACACAACCTTCAGGCTACATGTGGGCACTGCCTTCTTCAGCCTCCGACTTCCTTGTTAAGGAAAGTGGTTGCCTTTCTTTAGCCCAATGAAGTTTAGCCACCTCATTCTTAGTATTTCAAGACACACACACACACACACACTAACTCACTTTCACACGTATACACACTTACACACATATACTGCATATATGTGTATGCATAGATCTATATATATATATATATATATATTCATACAATTATATGTATTTAGGTGTGTATATGTATGTATATTTATTTGTACTTATGTGTACACACATACACGTATATTTTTAATGTGTATTTCTCATGCATCACACTCGCGCGTACGCTTACGCCTAGTGTCTATATATATATACTTATACATGACTCTAAGCATATGCTCATATATATTCTTCCATATACATATATATACATTTTCATGCATGCACTCATGTGTGTGTATTTGGGCTTCTTCATCATGTATAAGTGACGTAATGCATAACATAATTTTCTGTATCTTTACTTTATTTTCCTGCCATTTTATGCATTTACTTTGTAGTTTCTTTTATTTTTTCATAATTATTAAATAATTATTTTATTTAATAATTCTTGATATTTGATGTAATATTTGTCCCATATTTAGGTCAGTGATGTATTGATCACTTAACCTATTAGTCTCACTAACCTAGGTTAGGTTAGGTTGACCCTTAGGTTAGGTTTGATTCTGACCCCACTTTGGATGATGGCTTAAATAGGGCTATGGTCCACTGTTGGATTAGGTTAGTTTCTAACCCTAGTTTGGGTCATATTCTTACTTTGTGCACAAAGAATTTGAAAAGGTTCTTTTATGGCTATAATTTTCACAGATTGTATCTAATTGCCTTATTTGCTAGAGGTGGGTGTTATAGAAGGCATGTTCCTTTCCCACCTTGAAGGGAGCGGACTTTAAAACTCGAGGTTGTTTGACCACCTCTTCCGGCGCCTGCACTCACAAGGGGCATCCACTATTTCTCCTCATTCCTTTCCTTGCTTTCACAACTCAAATGCAAGTAGCAACTAAAGAAGTGGGATGTAGAGGAGAGGTTGTGGGAGAGGAGGTTGTGGAAAAGTGGTTAAGGGGACCAATAGACTTAAGTGATGAAAGGCGAAAGGGAAAAAAGGATGAGGAGACAGAAGGGTGGTAGAGGTAATAGAGGGAGGAAGGAAGACAAAGACGAGTCGCTTGGAACGTGAGTTATGGACAGCAAAGCTATTGTTAGAGGCATAGGCAAGAAGGCTGGAAAATCTTCCGTTGTTGCGGGAGGGTGGGCTCGGGAGCATGCAGTCCCATGATTCATGGGGTGGTCATTGAATCAACATTGTTGCGTTGTAAGTTGATCTTGTAATTTAAGTCAGCATATAATTGGATGGGTAATCCAATTGCCTAACCATCCAATGAATGTGAAGCTTAATCTCAAAGGATAACTCGCGGTCAGGTTCACCCAAAATTGTTAAGTGACGGTTGCACGTCACAATTAAGCATTTTTTTTCTTCCCTCTAATAATGTTGCCACTAAAATTGTATATTGCTATTGTTACCTATAAATTTACTCACCTTTGACAACTTTTTTTTCCTAATTAATCAATGGAAGCTCTCAAATCCATCTCCTTTGTCACGACCCGAAACCCACCCTATGCGGATCTCGTGTCGCGGGGCCGACCCTAAGGCCATCCCTACTTTTTACATTCCTGTATCATAGTACTAATATGCAAAGTACTAAAACATTAAAATAATAACAGTGGAAGTCTTATCAATGTCTATAATCAGCGGAAGTCTTTCAATACACAATGTCAGTGGAAGTCTTTACAATACATAATATGGTTTTACAGTTAAACAAAATAAGAACCATACGTAACTAGCACCCGTGGGTGGTGAGTACATAGGAGAACTAAACATAGACTGGTACAGTTCTTCAAAATGTCCTCCTACGCTCTCAGACTCCTATCGGGGTCTCGCGGCGTCAATACCTGAAATGGGGGTGAGGAGGGTGGAATGAGCTACGAGAGCTCAGCAAGTAAAAACAGATCTCCGACACTAGTATAAGAATATGATAAAAGAGATGCTGTGATAGCCAATGGGAACAGTTGCCATAAGGGCCAATAAACGATGGACACAATGTATAATCAGGAGTAATGGACAGAACATCAACATGAAACTCTCAACAACAATATATCAATAGGAAGGTACTGCCACAATAAACTGATCACGATCGAATCAATAAGGAAATATCTCTCAATACAAGATAATGATAAGGAATAGCATAGCTCAGTAGTTGCAATCAAACAATCATATAAGAGATGCTTTTATTCTGTACAATGCCAGTAAAAATGCAAAAGGAATGCTAGTGAAATGTCAATGGAAATGCCAGTAAACATGCCAGTAAAATTGCTGATGGAAGCCTACGAGGAATTCATTCCTGCCACCTATCCGTTCACGGACTCAACCCTTAGGTCTCCAGTCAAACAGAAAGCATCAGATGGATATTGTGATTGAGCACAAATCTGGTGTGTATAAACATATCATGAGCATAAGTAATTCCATAGAAGTATAAAATGGAATATCCTATATACAATGGAACATAACAATAGGCTTTTCAAAGCATGGTTCAACATGATACTAATGATACAGTAGTCAATCAAAGCCCACAAGATAGAACAGTATCACATTATGGAAACAATAATGTCAGGTACGTTCAAGAGTACAAGTTTGGCAGTACGAGAATAAACTTGGCTTGGACACACCATATGGAAGAGAAGGTGAATTTACTTACCTCTAATGCGATCCTAAATCAGTATCGCGTACATCTGCCCTTTCCAGTCGAGTTCCCTATATATCAGTAATTACGTTTTAGAATAAATGATATGCATCAAATTTTATGCCTTGTTATGATAAGTATTTCTAATACTTATTTCAAATTTACCATTGATTTCGGAACGCCGAAGAAAGTCGATTTAGGCTTTCGCGGAATTCCATTTGGACATTTGTACTTAAAAGGGCAAAATGGTCATTTTACACTTTTACGGGTATTTTATTTCTTGGGACTCTGTCTCATTAAACGGATCTCACCATTGATCTTAGAATGTCTGAGATAATAAAAATTGACTATTTATTTGCATCATTTGGACTTCGTTTGACCCATATTTGAAATAGGGGTATATTTGTAAAAATTAATGTTTTCTTAATTTTTCTGTTTGGGCCTTAGTGGAATTTCCTAAACTTTCTGGGGTCAAAGTGTAGATACCCAGAGTTGTGGTCTGAACCAGTTGGTTCACAACCAGAAACCCTAAACCGGTTTAAATTCACAGTGAACCAGCCGGTCTACTTTAAATCAATGAACCGGAATAAGATAGCCAAGCTTCCTGTCCCATCCACAGTTTAGATAACCCCAAACCCAATTTCTCATTTTCTATCCCTACAATCAAACAAGCTAAGAAATTATTTAACCCTAAACGACACAGTATCAGTGCCCCATCTACTTTCGGTCGGGTCTCGACCCGACCCAAACCCAGGTCCGGTTCCGTCTTGACCCGGTAGCTCCCTCGACAATCCGGTCGTCTTCTCCGATGGATTATCCGGCCACACTTGCCGGAACAATGAAATTTCCTATGGATCTTAGTGATTTCACGTCCATTTCCTATTGTTTTTGTTCCAAATAAAAACTAGGAAATTAAGAAATGTTTTAGGACTAGTTTTGGCTCTCCATGTCATCGATTTCTAACACCTATTCCCAGTTTTCCGGTGTTGCACCGGCAACTGGATAATTGGCCATAGAAGGGCCATTTCTTGACCATTTAAACTGATTCAAATTGCGTTGGGTTTCTGGAGGTGTCTCCTACTGATTTCCAATCTAAAAATCAAGGTTTGTTGCGTGTATATAATTCTATCATAATTGACCGAAGCTAAATTTTTGGTTCTGGGTTTTCTTTTCTTACTTCGGGTTCTTATCAATAACGACATCATTTAAACTATAATTGAACATAATTTCAACCAGAAATATACCTTTTGTAGGTTCTCTCAACCCTCCTCCAAAATCAGTTTTCTCTCTCTATTCCCTTATTTTCCTTTCTGCTGTTTCTATTGTTCTGCTCCTCTACTTCCTGTCTCTCTCCCACTGCCTTTCTTTCCCTTTAATTCTTTCAACCGATTCCTCAGTCGGTGGCTTTTGCCACTTGTAGCCGTGGTGACACCACACACATGCACACATGGCCTTCTCTTGACTGATTTTCAGTCATTGGCCTTGCCACCTAACACACACCTGCACCGCATGTTACCACCATAGACGACCCACATGCAGTTCACTACTTCCAATTTGATTTCCTTTCTTTCCATTTTATTTCCTTTCATTTAATTATATTGCATTATAATATATATATATATATAGATATATCATCCAATCGTATGTATATATATGTATATATAATATTCATAATCATTTAGATTTACCTTAAATATTTATACGTCTATATTCACTTACACGTTTTCCAGTAAACTCGGCTTCCGGTACAACGGCACCCGGATACCCGTGACTGCATGCCTCTCATACTCATGCATCATAATCAAACATAACAGTCTATCTAATTTTATTTATGTTATATATTGGCTTACAGTTCAGCGTTACATTTCATGGTTTGATCCAACTCGGGTCAGGTACCGGTTAACTCGGGTTGGGGTATTACATCCTTCATTTCTACTACTCCAATCGAAATCTCATTTTCAAAACCCCTAAATCAAAACCCAAGCCAACCACCATCATCTTGTGCTCAGTCATACCAAACCCACAGTCTCTTAGTGATATAAACAACAACTATAATAAACCAAAACCCAAGTCCAAGCAAAAGCCACTCGTCTTATAATGAAAGCAAAAGCCTAGTATCTTAACATGTTGAGGTATAACCAAGGCTTGGACATTCAGACCCCCTAAATGGATCAAGACGACCCTTGAGTAGATGGTGAAGTACTTGGACGATGACAAGAACGAGTGTTATATCCCAACCCCACCCTATATGGATTAGGGGTAATGACCGGTCAGTTAGGCACTTCGCCAATACATTAACTCTATTTAGCATATTGACGATGTGTCCAACCAAAGGCCTTTTTGATTAGGAGGGATACCACTAGGATATCACTCATGGTCCCAAAGCATGAATATTACCTAGAAGGGTATGTTGAATAAGTAAGTCTTGCATTAAGAATTTCTTTTGAGTTAATTTCTATTCTTGGTTAAAAACAAATGATAACACAATCAACAAAATCACTCAACGTTATTAATCCAACATTTATGCCTATCCACCAATGAATTCACCAATAATCATCCAAATATACCAACCAATCAAACTTCACCTAATCGCTCAAATTAGCTTAATTTTATATGCAATTTTAATAATTCAAGGCAAAATAAACTAAACAATCAATTTACTTAATCAAGTTTTTGATATATCAAATTAATGAGCAATTATGAATTTAATGAAAACTCAAATTTTAAATTTAAGAGGAAACAATTCAATTAAAACACATAGTAAATTGAAATATGTGGAAAGAAAGACAGAGAGAGATATTGTAAACCAATTGATGACAGCGAAAACTATCACGGACAACAATCCTTGGAGTGAAATTCTAGAGTCAAGCCAACGCTCATGAAAGGAATGCACTATGATGGAAAGTGAAATACAACGAATTTACGAATGAGCTAAGTACCTCGAGCTCTGTTCTCCCTAATTTGGTCTTCAAATTTCCCTTGAATTCTCAAGCTTTTCATAATCGAACCTTCAAAAAATTGGACTCCTTTACAGTCTCGGACTCCTCCGATCAAGCCGCTCAACAATCGCGAATCCTCACAACCTCGGTTTACACCGATTGCTCAATGCCGAATCCTGAAGCTTGAACTCCATTTATCATCAATGGTGAATTTGACATGAACTAAGGCTCTTTATATCTGATTTGGATTGTGTGGATGATCTAAATCGATCAATGAAAAATAGTAGAGATAATTTTGAATGACATATATAAATGATCTCTCACAAGAGCTTCAAGATCTATCAACAAATTAGCTCTCACAATTTAAAACTTTCACTTTGTTTTTGTCTGCTCTAAATCATATTTTTGTCTATTTTTGCAAAGAGCTTGATTAATCCCCAAATGGATAGAAATCAGAATAGAAATCTATTTTCCGTCCAGGGTTCATTCGAACGAACCATCATTCGTTTGAACGAGCACAAGTTCGTTTGAATGAATAAGGAACAAATATCAAATGAGCACAACTCTAAGGTTGTAGCTCTTCGTTTGATATTGAACCTTCAAACTAATGAAAACAAATGAGAATGTACTTCTCTGTTGTTCGTTCGAACGAGTCAATGCTTCGTTCAAACGAGCAATATAGAGTTGCTCATTCTTGCTTGTCTTATGAACTAAATTTTTTTCTTGAGTATTTTAAATATGCATTTTGAGAAAATTGATTCACAACCACAAGTCAATCATATACGTGATGTTATCATAAAAACTACATGCAATGCATGCATGATGTGAGTGTGTGAGATCCAAATCAAATACAAAAGTCTAATATACCTTACAAGAACCAAGTCGACCGGTAGTGATACATGGTAATCTCTCTTGGACGAACTTGGAGAAGAACAAGTATTGAGGTACTCACTCGTAAGACTTATATAAGAATTACACACAAAACATGTTTTGTATAACCGGATTAGCCAATTACAATATCGAACCCTATGGTCCTAACACTCTTAACTGGTACACAATCCATGCATTTATAATTATACATAACAGCAAAAAATAAAACATAGTAGAGCATAACTAAATACTTAATTGTCAAATGCAACAAGTCTGAAAATTGTAGCTTAAAAATTCCTTTGGCACACTACTATAAAAGATATCTATGATAGCCAAAGGTCATCGTCCTCTCTCAAAAGTGGTTGTAATCCAATCCATCCTTCTAAGTTGCGCTATTAGAATCTTCACCTGAAATATACATAATAAAACCATGTAAGCTTAATGAAAAGCTCATGAGTAACTCAAGTTTTTTGTCGTGGGTTTTCTGAATCTTTCACATAAACTGCCATGGATAGCAATATAAAAAATCATACTGAAAGCTACTGGCAATTATAAAACATGTGTATATAATTGAGGTTTGCAAGACATACTATAAACTCAAACAAGTATTTATGCTAGTCTAGTTTTACAAGATAAATCATGATATCATAAAAGTTGAAGCTGTAAACATATTATATGTCAAACATGTATAAGTTATGTCCTTTGCGGACCTGAAATAGTCACTTGAACGACTAAATGTAATCTAGAGTTTTGGGTTTACATGGCCTACTGAATTCAAACTCCCGACCAAGTCGTTTATATAGACTTATCTAAAGTCTACCGGATCTTAACCTTTGGTAAGGCACATAATTATTTATACTAAAGCATGCTTGTAAAACATTCTTTAGCTATATATGTTATTTAAAACATTTAAAAGATGCTTCTCAAAAACATGAAATTCAAATAATTCATGGTATTCTAAAAATAGTCATGCAGTTGAAACATTCAGCATAATAGTCTGAAACATGTCAATAAGCTGAAAAGAACTGCATGTAGTGATATAAAGCTGTAAAGAATTGCATTTGAATGAAAAAGTCTCAATTTCAAGGTTTAGTGTTACTCACCTTTGCCTTTAGCTTAGCTATCTATTCTTCATCCTTAGCTATATTGTAATTGTTTTCACACTCTTGATCCTCAGATGATTCCATCTTTAAGAAATTTTCGCTTACACTTTTGTGGTTCTCGAAGTGTTCCTGAATGACTCTTGGTTTTCTCCTCTTGCCCTTAGTGACAGTAAGAGTTCTGATTATAAAACGCTTTCAACTTATCACTTCAACCCTCTTAGTCATCATTCCTTTCATTCTCTCAGTCCCTTTTCATCATTCTTCATTGTCCATGGCTTATGTGGATCCTATGGCAGTGATTAGTATTCATAAAGTATTAATTTTAGGGTGCATTTCTTAAGGACCTATATTTTATGAATTTTATTTGGTGAAACAGACTCCACCATTGAATCCATAATAGTCATAAAAACTTAAGTATGAAGTTTCGTAATTTTTAGTATTTGTTTGACTACTTAATTTAGACTGCAAAGTTGCATTTATTATGCCCATTTGTCTTGGTTTATATATTTAGAAAATTCGTTTGTAAAAACGGACTTCACCATTGGATCCAAAACACTGAAAAACCTTAGGCTAAACTTTTACGGATCTTAATTTGGTCATTTGTAATATTAATTATGCTATATTTAATTTCTAGATACGTAGATGTTATTTTTGCATTTGTTTAGGGGCAAAATGGTCATTTTGACAGTTCTAGGGCCATTTTTGTAATTTACCAAAAATTCAATGGCTAAATTGTAATTTTTAGAATTTACTATTTTAGTTTAATTATTTTTTTAATTTAGAGGATTTTTAAATTAATTTAATATTATTTGGGCCTTTATATAATTAAATAAACTCTTGGGGGTAAATTTATAATTTCATAAAGTTAATATTATTTTTCTATTTAAGAGGGGCATTTTTTAATTTTAAGTTTTTCATTTGGGCCACAGTATAATTCCTCTAAACTGTTAGGGTTAAATTCTAATTTAGAAAAGTTCATTTAGCCCTTGGATAGCCAAATAATAAATAAGGAATTAAAACACGGATAAGGTAACCCTGTTTCAGCCTCCAATTTATTAAGCTTGTAACCAAATAGGCCCAATTAAGTTTTAAAATCTTTTAATTTCATTTCCCAAAACAAAGTACTTTAACTAACCCGAATGGTGTGTGGATTGGACTGAACTGACCTGACCTGACCCAAACCCGGATCCGACTCGCCCTGTTCGGACACTATTCATTGTCTTCCTCACAAAGGTGAACACTGTTCATCTAAACCCTAAACTTTCAGAACTTAATTTCTTATTGTTTCAGCACCATACGAGTTCCTTCTTGCACAGTCTTTACCTTCTCACTTTCTAGTTTCAATAACAGAACTTAGATCTTGTATAACTTGTATATTTATAGAGAGATTTTCAGCTTCAAGGGGAAGGAATTTTTGGCCATGGTGGCTAAGGTTGTGACTGTGCAGACCACTTGCAGGTTTGTTGCAGGGCTGCATGGCGGCTGGTTCAGTACATGCATGTGTTTCCCCTCCTTCTTATCTTGATTTGCTAAATTTCCTTTATATATATACATATATACACACACCAGCACACTGCACTATGTGTGCTAGCCCTCTAAGTCATTTTAAATTATTTTTATATATTTTTCTTCAATTTTTCTCTAATTTTATTCAATTTTTCATAATTATTTTCTCACACATACACACTTTGGTGTGTGTATTCGACTCTCAATACCATGTATAAGTCGCATGATTTTTTAGAATATTTAATATATTTTTCTTTTATTTTTATGTATTTATTTTATACTTTTTCTTTATTTTTTCTAATTATTAAATAATTTATTTATTTAATAATACATGATATTTGGTTTAATTATTCTTTCACCTTACGTCAGTGATATATTGATCACATAGCCAGTTAGTCTTACTAACCTAGGTTAGGTTAGGTTTGATTTTTAATCTTACATAGGTTATGGCCTCGTTAGGGTTAGGGCTGACTCAAGGGGTTAGGTTATTCTCCTGACTCTAATTAGGTTCATGCCTTAATAAAGTGTTCAAAGAATTTTGAAAAGTCTCTTTTTTTATTGCTAATACATCGTTACATTGTCTTAAGCTCAATTCACTGGATATGGGTGTTACAATGAGTACATGTATGGAAGACACGCTTGTCACGCCTCAAATTTTCATAAACTCGGGGAGTGAGTGAAATGAAATAAGAAAAGTAAATGAAAGGCCATTAATGTCACGACCCGAAACCCACCTTACGCGGATTAGGGGTCCGTGATGCCAGTTGGCCACCTTGCTGATTTTTTTCGCCGTTAATGCGACCAACCAAAGGCAACTTTGAACTTTATAATGAATTGCATTCTAAATGTAGGGTCAAAGCAGCGGAAATTAAAACCTTTTTAAATTGTAAATGCAATTCATCCAAACACATCAGAGCATGTCTAGAATCAGTCACCAAATATCTCTAAAGTATCAATATACATGCTCCAATGCATCCATTCTATATCAATGAATTACTTAAGCGGAAGTCACACCAATACAATTCAGTTGATCAAAACTCATCTCCAATGATCAACAATCAGAATGTCTCCAAGTACAATTTAATCATAGTGATCCAACATACTAGGCTAACCTCATCACTAATGATGTAATATTATAATACAAATTGTGAACTTAACCTTACAGTGTTTACGTTCAATCTTTGACTTGGAGTTCATATCGTCAGTGTCGTTCATTGTGCATCACTAGTTCCACTGGTTATCTCATTGCGTTTCATCCCACATAGTGTCACCTGAAAAATGTTAGATAAATGGAATGAGCTTAAACAAGCTCAGTAAGTAAATTCCTAGTTTTTCCATGGGTCAAAGTTAGTTCACAAGGATAATAGGAGAAAGGAATAACAGATAGCCAATAGCCAAATAAGCAACAAGAAATACATAGCCAGTCACCAAGATGCTTAAGAATGACCCGAGGGTCCAAAAGGCTTATCCTGAAATAAGATATAAGAAGGTAGTAACAATGAATCCAACAACCAGGATCTAGCCAATCATGATAATCAGTTGCCACAACAATTACGATAGCCAATCAAGAGTATGACATGCTTGCTTAGAATATGATCATTCAACGAGTACCAAGGATACATGATCATCAAGTAAAGTATAACATGATTGTAATAGTATGATCATTCACAGGGCATAGAATATGATCATTCAACGATTACAAGAATAAATCATCATCGAGTTCTAATAACCCAGATATACGTGAATCACCCGGGGCTCAACATACCCCACTAAAACGCATACTCAGATCCGCCACAGTTCCTCGGGCTCTCTGAAAAGTGTTAGAGATCTTTTCTCTACAAGTCCCGAAGGACATATAAGACCCCAAAGGTCTTTCCCTCACGCAATCTATGAATAGATGGGCCATTGTGACTGAACACAACCCTAGGTACATACCAAATATCATGACCAATAAAATTCCACATAGAATGTACAACTGTACAAAGCAATTGATATCACAATCAACAAAACACAAAGTGTGTGGAATATCAAGATTTCTATCAATAGGATATATCTCAAGACTAGGTCATGATATGATAGTGCAAAGAAAGCTCAAATATCAATGATCAATCTCACAACGATGTAAGCAAGCAAGTCAAATCCAAAGATCAGGCATAACCGATAACCACAAGTCGATTGGCTCAAATTAAGTACATCAGGTAGTGATAGAGTAAAAATTTGGCAGCATGTAGAAATGAATGTGACTGGCTGGGAATAACCACACAACAAAGTTCAGATTTACTTACCTCGGTTTCTTAGTGTCATATTCTCCGTTATAAATACTCTGATGATCTCCAGATACTTCAAGCGTATCCTTGCATAGCCTGAATAATCATCATTAATTTCAGACAGATCAGAATTCATTCATTCATGTCTTATTCATCATCACAGGAGTCTATTAGATGGCCTAATTAAGTTCATTGGCCTATTACCCACTCATTGGGTTTCAACTTATGTTATTAAATTCTTTAAATAGGCTTAGCAGCTGTCCGAATAATATTTGAAATCATTTTGACTCTAGTCGTTATCAATTAAGCACTTATTTGCCCTCAGGGGCAAAATGGTAATTTTGTCATTCTTGTCCCGGGCCCTATCATGGTCCCCAGAATAGTCCACATATCGTATATATAAATTTTTGAGTCTTTTGGACTTCATTTGGTACCCGCTTTTGATCATCAGGACTTATTGGTCATTTTTTATTTTACACGTTGACTGTTCCGGAGTCATATTTAGCCCTTCGATTTTCATAATTATACTTATGACAATTTATTAGATCAGATTGGCCTTTATTCGGCCTCTACTTTGCATTTACCATGCTTAAGGGTATTTTGGTCATTTTACGTTTCGTGAAATTCTGACCCCGATTCGTCATTTAATCATGTGTACAGTTTTACGAGTATCTGGGCTTCTATCAGTGTCAATTTCGTCCCAATCGAACTTCATTTAGACATCAAGGGCATTTTGATAATTTTACATGCCATAGCTAAATTTTCAGGACCTCAGTTCATAAAATGGACCTCACTATTAGGTCTAGAGTGTCCGACATAGTTGAATTGGACTATCCTTTATGTTTAATTGGCCATTGGTATCATTAGGGGTAATTCAGTCATTTACCAATTCGTGTCGGTATTTTTCGGAACTTGGTTTCATAAATTGGACTCCACCGTTGAGTCTAGAATGCCCGAGATGGTAAAAATACACTGTTTATTTATTTAATTTGGACTTCGTTTGAGTCATTTAGTATCCAAGGGTAAAATAGTAATTTTACCCAATTAATAAAATAATTATTTTATTATTTAATTATTTTTCAGGGGCTTAATTGAATTAATTTTCCAAATTTTGGGGCCACAACAGGATTCTTTTAAAGTTTGGGGGGGGTTAAACTATAAATTATGAAAGTTCTGGTTTTTAGTTTCAATTCAAAATAGTGAACCAATTGGTTCACTTGGTCCAAACCCTAAACCCGCTCTTCGGCCTTTGAACCGACTGGTTCAGTCCATCTCAATGAATCGGGATAAGATATCCCACTTAGCATCTTTATCCTTAGTTAGGTTAGTTTACTTTTGAATTTTTGATTTCTTATTCCTGCTCCCAAACAAGCCTAAATTAGTTTTAAAAAAATCAATTCAAAACGACGTCACTCGACTTAACCGAATCTACGCATGGTCGGGTCCCGACCCGACCTAACCAAGGTCTGGCCCAATCGACTTTAACATGACCCGTCTTCATCACGTAAATCCGGTCGTCTTCTCCGGCTATTCCACCGGAATTGCTACAGTGCCCCTTACTGATTATGCCATTTCAAACGTCCAAATTTTTCTGTCTTCACATCAATTTAATCCTAAGATCTTAACGAATATTTTAGGACAAATTTTAGCCTCAAAAAAATCTAATTCTCTGGCACCCAACTCGATTTTTCCGATCACACACCGACGAGGATAACTGACTGTACTAGGGCCATTTTTTGACCGTTTTAGTTGATTCTAAATGCATTAGACTCCTGACACTATTTTCTACCCGAATGCATGCATAAAATCAAGTTTAAGTTCCATTTGTCTCAGACCCCATATCCGAGGTCCATCAATGGCAGCCTTCCTCGGTTTGTACATTTTAAACCCTCTAGGTTAGCCCCTTTTTCACCTAATTTCATCATTTTTCATTTTAAGATGCATGCATGTCAACCAATACATCAAACAGTAGCTTAGAAGTAAAGAAATGGCAAAGAGAAAAATTTTACCCTTTTTGGTTCTCCTTCCTTCTTCTATGGTGGCTGCAACCTATTTTCTCTCAACTTCCTTGCTTCTGTTCCATCTCCTTCCACTTCCTTCTTCTCCTTCTTCCTGATCCTTAGTTCCTCCATGCACACACGAGCATACACATACTTGTACACAAGGTCTCTCACAATCTTACTTTCTCTCTCTAGGTTTCTCTTTCTAGATTCTCTATATCCGTACACAGAACACACACTCACTATTGTTCTGATTTCTGAATCATCCCAACCCCACGCAACATGATTATATCTCTCATATTTTATTGTTTTCATTTTAAAAATAATTCTCTTTGTTGCATGAAACCTAATTGGTGGGTGTGGTGGTCCAATGAGGGGTTGCCACCTCATTTATAATATTCAGAATTTAGACATTGTAGGATAGTTACATACATATTTCATGTATAATAAAGCACAAAAGTGCTTGTGGCCAAGTGGTTAACTTTTTTGGCATAACTTCCTTACTCTTTTTGGTCTAGGGATCAATTCCCATGTCCAACCCTTTTTGCCTCTTCTCGGCAAATCAAAATGCATATTTGGGTTTTTACTTTGTATTTTCCTTTTTATTTTTCTTTTTGCGAAGCGGTTTCTTTTAGTAGTTTCCTACCCGAGTTGGCCTCGATATTCTAAGTTTCGCACCGTATCCATTTTCCTTGCGGCTCCCGAGGCTTGTTAATTTCATAATCAAGGAATTTCAAATTTTGCTCCAAACGATTAGATTACATTATTTCTTCGTGTATTTGACTTTTCCACTAATCCTTCGTAATTTTAGGGAAGACCCGATAAATTTTCTTAATCGTCCTTTATTTTTGTTTCTAATTAATAATTAGTGAACTAATTATTAATTAATTAGGTCGGGGTGTTATAATTAAGGTGGATTTAGTTGATTATGCATTCATTCTCCCATGTTTCCCCAAAATTAATAATGAAGACTTTGCTATTTGACTTAACCAAAATGGTCTACTAATGTCACTCAAACATCCTTCCCAATGAATATTCAAAATAGTTTAAGTCATGTTCAAAAATGGCTTCCAAAACATCTCTAAAAATGTCTTGGAATAATGGCTCAAATGGGCCCCAAATGTCCTAAGACATGGGCTAACAATAGGTCAAAAGGTCTACCAAAATTAGTCTAAGAAATTGGCCAAACATAGCCCATGAGAGTGGCCAAACATAGCCCAATGGGGTGACCAAACATGGCCCAAAAAGGTGCCTAAACATGGCTCAAAAAGGTGCCCAAACATGGCTCAAAAAGGTGGCCAAGGGCTGGTGTTAGGGGGGGTGTCAAGCTAGGACACAAGTGGCTGGGCAGCAGGCGCGTGCATGGGTATAGGAAGTGGGCGCATGCAGGCAGGGCACACAAGCGCGCAGGCCAGGGCGCAGCGTACGCGCAGGTTTGGACCAAAATCTGATTTTTTCCTACAGGTTTACTGTAGCTGGCTGCGGGTAATTTCTTTGTCCAGTAGCCAATTTTCTCTATTTTTCAAAATTTTTTTTCAAGGTTTTGCAAGTTTGTTTTTCCTATTTTTGGCCCATTTCCTCAAGGCTTTTAACCCCCCTCTTTTTGGCACTTTTCTCACCTATTTATGTGGTGTTTTGCACACCTAATTTCTCTTTTAATTTCACAAAATTTTGACATAATCTCCTTTGTTTTCTAAGCATTATCCATCTAATATTTTGTAACCATTCATGTATACAAGTATTGCACATTCCATCCTCACTCAATGGCCACAAATTCATTAAAATTAAATGTACATCTAATGTTCTCAACATATACATATGATGCTCATTAAACAAGTATATCCTACATGTCATTTAAGTTTAAACCTTTACATTTCAAAATAGCCTAAGGCCTATAGTTCACCGTTCTTCCAAATTAAAACACAAGTCTTTTGGGCTTATACCCATACATACAAAAATATGCCCCAAGGGCCAAATATCTTTCAAATTTCCTTTCCCTCCTTTCTTCAAGACTTCATTAAGTCTCAAGTACCGGGAGCCTCATTTGTAATATGATATCCCACGAGGGGTCAGCAGAACCGCTGGTATGACATAATGCTAATGCATGGACCAAAGTTAAGGCGTGACATGTGCAAGTGTACATTTATAATCTGCATGTTTTCTAATTCATCAATATAATGCAATGGCAATACGCGTAACACACCCATGCAAACTCTATGCCACACCCATGTCTCGCTTCACGGCCCTTTCCCATTGGCACGCAAGCACCAATCGTATGTCTCGCTTCACGGTCCTCCTGTTGGGTTGCGAATACTAATGGCCAATTTTGAGTTTTTTACCACAAAATCTACACCCTTATAATGCATAACACTAAGTGTTCAACCCACACTATGTTTTCAAATAATCACTATATGCCAATGTGCCTTGATTTTTCTATGCAATTTCAATAAGGCATTTTATCAAATACATGACATACACTTTAAATCATGCATCATCCATAAAGTAAATTCTAACTTTCAAACCACACAACTTCTTCCACATAAACATATGCTATATACAATCAATTTAAACACATGCTCATGTTATATGTTCACTATATTACCTATTCTCAAGGAACACATAATTACACAAAACATCTATGCATTAAACAATCATATCTTCCAAAACACAAGGTCTATTCACATGAACATAAACCACAATGTGATGAATCAAACATATATTCAAGTTACATGTTCATCATTTTGACAAAATATTACAAAATACATAAAGTACCAACACATTGAATAAATCATAACTTTCCAACTACAAGATTTTGTCTATATGAACATAAGGTAGAATACAATGAATTTTACATATAGTCATGGTTCATGTTTATCACTTTACCACATTCTCAAAGAATACAAAGAACACACAGAGACATAAACAACCAACTTTAAGTTTTCAAAGCAACTACATCCTAAGTGACTTTTTAATAGCAAATAAACATATAAATCATTCAATCAACTTATAAAACACTCCTAAATTTAACCCTATTCCTTACTTAGCAAAATATCATACCTAAAAGGGTTTTTCTCAACCCTAGGGAGTTGTATCCGCTGTGCAGCCAAACCAATCAGTGAGGATATAGCCTTTGATGTGGGGAACAACTTCCTAGAAGGAAGCCTTGTGAGAATCTCAGCCTACAGATGTGTTTTGGTGGCTTGAAACTTGGAAAATCCTAGGTTTTTCTTCATTTTCTCCCATGCACGAGCTGCTGCTATATTCTCAGACCAAAGAATGAATTTTTTTATCTCTAAGGGGCAGTATTTATAGTAAAGGGGCAAAAAGAACCTTTTGCCCTGAATAAATTCGAGACCCCGTTACACTACAACTGGTCCCAAAATGCCTCAATTCGACATTTTTTGCTTTAAAAAAAAGTTCTTAAAATTATTTTAAATGATATTTTTCCAAAAAATTTGTTTTCGCTTGTGACCGGGTTTGGCCGGTTCCACCCGGGCCACTCGAGATGCCCTTTTGGTCTAATTTTTGAAACTATTTTTGATTAGGCTCAAATTCTCACAGGAGGTGTATTTTAACATTCTAAGCATGTTTCTTTTCTATGGAGTACTCATGTTATGCTCTTAAACATGACTTATGCCTAAATGATGCATGTATAACACCCTACTGGCAAACAGTGCATGAATAGTGGCCCTACCGGCAAAAATGAAAAATTTACCCTGATTTTTCAGATCTTTACATCCTTCTCCCCTTAAACTTTGTCCTAAAATTTAGAAATGTTCCACTTCGACAAAATTTTAGAAAAATCAATACAAAACGCGTTGTAACATGGAACGTGCAGCGTTACCTATGGATCATTCACCTCTCCCTTCCCCAGGCGATGTGGAATGCATTACCCTCTCCTCCCAAAAGAACCTCGTCCACTTGGGTGGGCGTGCAGCGGCCTGCAGACATCTCCACACTCCTTGCTAGGGTCTGGTTCTGATACCATCTGTAACGGCTCACTCCACATAGCACAACGCATAATGAAATCCTCAAACATGATGGCCTATCAATGCCAATTTTCCAAATCCATTCAAGCATCATGCTCCACCTCAACAATGTAACATAATTAAAATATAAAATTTTCAATGCCCACAAGGATATCTCAAAGTCTCTCAAGATATGTGATAACTATCTAACTAACCACAAATTAAGCTATGCGATCATCTAAGTAACCCATCACAATGTCTTCAATCCATCACCTACACCTCAATGTAACTTAATAATTCAATATTCTCCAAGAACTATAATTATCCACAAGACATCAACAAAATAATCTCAAGGTAAAGTCATCAGCATCTACCTTAGTGTATGTGTGTGTGTGTGTATATATATATATATATATATATATATATAATCGAGACTAAACATCAAGCACTTATAAAGATTAGCCTATTAATTTCAATCATATACATATCAATTAGATATCTGAACGTAGATAATGTAGTCTATGTATTCCAAACATGAAATCTAAGGTAATATATCAATGTTTAAAAATCTAAAACATTAGAAAAGGTAAAAAAAATATATCCCAATTTCATCTAAGGTTATTCTAACTCATCATCATTCTAGTCAATATATTAAATAAAGTCTCAAAACAAATGAGATTCTTAGTGAAACTCTTTACCAATTTTAACTATGAATATATAAACCTATACACACATGTATCAAAACACACTTACATACTACATGATTAAGCATATCCTTATACATGTATTAATATCAATCCAGTCTGTATAGATATCATTGTCTTAATATTGTAACCTAAGAATATTGGGTACTAACCTAGCATAGATATATAAAATCACAAGTAGCAATCAACAGCTAAAACATAGCCTATCATATAAATACTTAAGTATAGGATCCATCATAAGAATAAACATATATATATATATATAAGAACACAACCAACCAGGTAGATAACTAAGGTCCACAGTCTATCTCATAAATAACTAAGCATACGACCTACCATAGAGATAACTAGGTGCACAACCTATCTCATAATTAACTAGGCATACGACCTATCCCATAAAATATACGGTCTATCACATAGATATGAGTTTATAATCTTAGTCAACCACTATATCAAACAATCACATGCTCCCAATCAATCGGGAAATCAAGTATAGTGCATAACCGCGCACACCAATGCAACATGTGCACATAAAACATACCACCCAAACTAGCCCAAATAACTTGAGGTCTAATCTCTCCCGACTCATGTCAGAGTCAATCTTAGAAGGACCCATGGACACCCTACTACCTGATACAACATGGCCTAGAAACTATACCTCCTAAAGCCAAAACTCACACTTCGAGAGCTTAGCAAACAACGATGCTCCCTCAACTCAGCTGTAGCTATACGGTAAGGTGGAATGAAAAATAGGCACAGTTCCTAGGATAAGCTCTATCGTGAACTCTATCTCTCGTCTCGGTGGTAGACTAGTCAAGTCATCTGGAAAGACATCTGGAAACTCATCCATTACTGACGTTAATACACTCCCTGTAGTCCCACTCCCATTTGGTATCAAATTAGCCAACAAATAGCTATGACCTCCCCAATTTCTTAAGTCACACAAAGGTGGCACTAGGAAATCTCCACGATCCCCCGTGAAATAAAAGATATCTCCATCAGGAGTACACAAAGTCACTCTCCCCCTATAGCAGTCTATACTCGTCCGAAAAGCAAACAACTAATCCATCCCTAATATAATATCAAAATCAGACATGTCAAGTAGAATGAAGTCAAAATAAAGGATGCAATAAGCTATCTCTATCGAGCAAATAAGAAAATAGGCACAGTGTCTAGGATAAGCTCTATCGTGAACTTTATCTCTCATCTCGATGGTAGACTAGTCAAGTCATCCAAAAAGACATCTGAAAACTCATCCATTACTGGCGGTAATACGCTTCCTGTAGTCCCACTCCCATCTGCTATCAAACTAGCCAACAAATAGTTATGACCTCCCCAATTTCTCAAGTCTCACAAAGGTGGCACTAGGAAATCTCCACGATCCCCCGTGAAATAAAAGCTATCTCCCTCAGGAGTACACAAAGTCACTCTCCTCCTGTAGCAGTCTATACTCGCTCGAAAAGCAAACAACCAATCCATCCCCAATATAATATCAAAACCAGACGTGTCAAGTAGAATGAAGTCAAAATAAAAGATGCAATCAATTATCTCTATCGAGCAATCTCTATAGATCCTCGTTAGTGTCACACTACCCCCAACTGGTGTGTCAACATGTAATGGTGGATCTGGCCGATCTATTTCTAACCCCCAATGTCACGGCAAACATGGTAGATATGAATGAATGAGATGCACCAGAATCTATAAGTACGTTGGCCCATGAACTAAACACAAGGAATGAACCTTGAACCACTGAAGGTCCAGAAGTAGATGCCTCTAGTGTGACCACTGCATAAGCACGACCCTGAGTGGTCTGACCCTGTCTACCAGCCCCTCTCTGTCCCTACTAACCTCCACACCTCTGTCTAGGAGATCTAATACTCTATGCTGAATGTGTAGGCAGAAACTACGGTGTTAGAGGTCTATAACCTAACTGTGGATGTGGTAGAGCTAACAAGGTCTATCGTATTCAGTCTACAAGGCAACAACTAACTTTGATACGAAACACTCAATCCTAAGTGAATGCCATCTAAAAATAATACATCTTTCCACAAGAGAATTTAACACAAGAGTGTCCCTAAAATTTTATGTACAAATACTCTGAGTATCCACTGTCTAGTCCATACACAAGGATCTCCACAAGTCTTAATTCTTATTTTGGCATTCTAAGGTCTTATGTGTCTTTTAATTTACGGTTTACTACCTTATTGGCATTTGTTGATTTAAAATTCTATAACTCTTTCATTATTTTTCACTTTTATAGTTAGGTAATAACCCTTCATGGATCACATTAGACATAAGTGTTAAAAGAATATCAAGCATGTTCTTGTCAACAATTTACACTTCACAAGCAACAAGTATAATATATCATAACATACACATAGCAAGTTCTTACACATTACACAATGCTCACCAACATTTCAAATCATTTGTCGCAGCCCTATTGTGTTCGACAACACCCCACGGTCTCTAAGTATTCGAATCTAAGCTCTGATACCACGTTGTCACGTCCCAAATTTTCACAAACCCGGGGAATGAGTGAAATGAAATAAGAAAAGTAAATGAAAGGCCATTAAGGTGGATTTAGTTGATTATGCATTCATTCTCCCATGTTTCCCCAAAATTAGTAATGAATACTTTGCTATTTGACTAAACCAAAATGGTCTATTAATGTCACTCAAACATCCCTCTCAATTAATATTCAAAATTGTTTAAGTCATGTTCAAAAATTGCTTCCAAAACAGCCCCAAAATATCTCTAAAAATGTCTTGGAATAATGGCCCAAATGGGCCCCAAATGTCCTAAGACATGGGCCAAGAATATGTCAAAAGGTTTACCAAAATTAGTCTAAGGAAATGGCCAAATATGGCCCATGAGAGTGGCGAAACATAGTCCAATGGGGTGGCCAAACATGGTCCAAAAAAGTGCTCAAACATGGCTCAAAAAGGTGCCCAAACATGGCTAAAAAATGTGGCCAAGGGCTGGTGTCAAGGAGGTGTCAGGCTAGGACACAAGTGGCTGGGTAACAGGCGCGCGCATGGGCGTAGAAAGGCAGGGCGCGCGCGGGGGGAGGGGGCACTGGGCTGCGGCTGGGGCAGGTCTGGACCAAAATCTGATTTTTTCCTGTAAGTTTACTCTAACTGGCTGCGGCTGAATTGCTCTGTCCAGCAGCCAATTTTCTTTGTTTTCTAAATTTTTTTCCAAGGTTTTGCAAGTTTGTTTTTCCCATTTTTGGCCCATTTCCTCAAGGCTTTTAACCCCCCCCCCCCCTTTTTGGCACTTTTCTCACCTATTTATGTGGTGTTTTGCACACCTAATTTCTCTTTTAATTTCACAAAATTCTAACATAATCTCCTTTGTTTTCTAAGCATTTTCCACCTAATATCTTGCAACCATTCATGGATACAAGCATTGCACATTCCATCCTCACTCGATGGCCACAAATTCATTAAAATTAAAAATACATTCCATCCTCATAATGCATAGCACCAAATGCTCAACCCACACTATGTTTTCAAAGAATCACTATATGCCAGTATGCCTTGATTTTTCTATAAAATTTTAATAAGGCATTTTATCAAATACATGGCATACACCTTAAATCAGGCATCATCCATAAAGTAAATTGTAACTTTCAAACCACACAACTTCTTTCACATGAATATATGCTATATACAATCAATTTAAACACATGTTCACTGTGTTACCTATTCTCAAGGAACACATAATTACACAAAGCATCTATGCATTAAACAATCATATCTTCCAAAACACAAGGTCTATTCACATGAACATAAACCACAATATAATGAATTAAACATATATTCAAATTACATGTTCATCATTTTGACAAATTCTCAAAGATTATAAAATACATAAAGTACCAACACATTGAATAAATCATAACTTTCCAACTACAAGATTTTGTTTATATGAACATAAGGTAGAATACAATGAATTTTACATATAGTCATGGTTCATGTTTATCACTTTACCAAATTTTCAAAGAATACAAAGAACACACAAGTACATAAACAACCAACTCTAGGTTTTTAAAGTAACTACATCCTAAGTGACTTTCTAACAGCAAATAAACATATAAAACATTTAATTAACTTATAAAACACTAATAAATTTAACCATATTCCTTACTTAGCAAAATATCATACCTAAAAGGGTTTTTCTCAACCCTAGGGAGTTGTATCCGCTGTGCAGCCAAACCAATCGGTGAGAATGTAGCCCTTGATGTGGGAAACAACTTCTTAGAAGGAAGCCTTGTGAGAATCTTAGCCTAGAGATGTGTTTTGGTGGCTTGAAACTTGGAAAACCCTAGGTTTTTCTTCACTTTTCTCCCATGCACGAGCTGCTGCTGTGTTCTCAGACCAAATAATGAATTTTTTTTTTTTTTTTATCTCTAAAGGGTTGTATTTATAGTAAAGGGGCAAAGGGGAAAAACGACCCTTTTGCCCTGAACAAATTCAGAACCCCGTTACACTACAACCGGTCCCAAAATGCTTCAATTTGACATTTTTGCTTTAAACAAAGTTCTTAAAATTATTTTAAATGATATTTTTTCAAAAAAATTATTTTCGCTTGCGGCCAGGTTTGGCCAATTCCACTCGGGCCACCCGACATGCCCTTTTGGTCTAATTTTTGAAATTATTTCCTATTAGGCTCAAATTCACACAGAAGGTGTATTTTAACATTCTAAACAAGTTTCTCTTCTATGGCATACTCAACTTATGCTCCTAAACATGACTTATGCCTAAATGATGCATGTATAACGCCCTACCAGTAAACAGAGCATGAATAGTGCCCTACCGGCAAAAATGAAGAATTTACCCTAATTTTTTAAATCTTTACACGCTAAAATTTGAAACTGAAATAAAACTAGTAGCTGTCTCATTTGAACGGAGCCTTAGCTGCATCCGAACGAAAGAAGCTTATCTATTGGAATGTGTGTGACGTTTTGGAGATTCTGATTGGTTCTCCTATTTTGAAACTAATTAGGTTTAGGGTTATCTATAAAACTTATTGTGTGAGTTTCTCATCATGAATTGTGACTTTGCATTATAGATAGATAGTTTTGCATTCTTGTTGAGCTCTTAGGAACTCTATGAATCCTTGAAATTACTTTTACAATTCTAAAATTTGGATTCTATAAAATCTCTGCTTCACAACGGTGATTGTGAATTTTTTTTTATTTATTTAAGATAGCATTTTAGGACACTTTTACTACCACCACACTGATTTATGTGGATCTGAAGGTTATCAAATCGTGGCTAATGTGGTTGTTGTGAAGTGATCAACTTGAAAGTGCAACCAACGAAGAAGAACATTACTTAAAAGATTACGTGGATGATTGACTAACGGTATAAGACCATTAGACAGCATAGCAAGTTAGTAATAAATGGTTTGTTGCATTGTACCGATTGATTTTTGTAGTGTACAATTGTGAATTTTATTCCAAGAGGGCCTTCCACGTAAAATCGATGTCTCGTACTCTTGGATGTGTTCTTTATATTGGTTCTTATTATCGTGATTTAATTTAATACTTAGCCATAACATTATAAGAATATGGTATTTAAATAAGAATTCGAACAATTGATTAATCCACTTAAGTTCATGACTCTTGTATAGTTAATTAATTTACACATTAGACATAAGTATTAAAAGAATATCAAGCATGTTCTTGTCAACAATTTACACTTCACAAGCAACAAGTATAATATATCATAACATACACATAGCAAGTTCTTACACATTACACAATGCTCACCAACATTTCAAATCATGTGTCGCAGCCCTATTGTGTTCGACAACACCCCACGGTCTCTAAGTATTCGAACCTAAGCTCTGATACCACGTTATCACGCCTCGAATTTCTACAAACCCAGGGAGTGAGTGAAATGAAATAAGAAAAGAAATGAAAAGCCATTAAGGTGGATTTAGTTGATTATGCATTCATTCTCCCATGTTTTCCCAAAATTAGTAATGAAAACTTTGCTATTTGACTTAACCAAAATGGTCTACTAATGTTGGAAGCACGTTGTTGACACTCCAAAAAATTTAACCTTACTTCTTAACACAATAAAAGAAAACAAACACAATGGCTAGATGAGTAAGGGTCAAACCCACAAAGAGTGTTCACAATTTATTTTTTATTTATTCTGACCAATTCTAAACTGAAATTCAATTAATAACAAAACAATAAATGGGGGGGGGGGGGGTTGGAATTCTGATTAAACTAATTATGATTAAAAACTAAATTAATAACAGAAATCAATGAATTAAAACTTCAGTTCTTCGGTTCAATCTTACCCTCGCAGTTAATGGAACAATCAATTAACTATAACATTATTCCACCCTTCAACGAATCTAATAATCCTAGTTAACATCAAGCTCTGCTACCCGAAATTCTCCTTAATTCCTCACTAATGAAATAAGCTCTTTATTAGATTCTAACCATTAGACAATTTAAAACAAGTTTTCTAAATTTAATATAATGGTAGCATTAATATCAAGGAAATTAGATTATTCTAAGCAACAATCACTCAAGTTTGGACTGTTTAACTTAGATCATGATAATCATATCAATAAAAAAAAGCTTGTCCACAATCATCTATCACTATTTGCCATAATTGATTAGGAACCATATCAATTACGTAATATACTTCCTGAATCTAGCAATTGGTAATAATTTGATCAATTTAATAGGCCTTGATTAAATCAATTAAACCAAATAACAATAAAACAATTAAAATAGATTATTATGAATAGATTTCATAAGAAAATGGAGAAATAATGTTACTGATTTGATTCAACCATCAAACTGCAATAAAGGTTCGAAATCCCCTTGAACTGAATTGAAAAATCTAGCTTGACATACTTGAATAAGAAAACCCTAATAATTTATTTGTTTTTCTCCTCCTCTTCTTCGTCCGTAGCCTTCGTTGCAGCGCCGCATGTACTACTCTTTTTTTTTCTCCTCCCCTAAAAACAGCGCCTTACATCTTTTATACCTATCGCAACTTTTGACTTCCTTTTTTTTTTTTTTTTCCTTCAGTCGTGTGCCCTAGCTTTCCAGCCCGTACGTCCCTTTAAAGCCCAACACGAAGCCTAGCCCAGATTCTAGCCAAGCCTCCAAGCCGCTGCTTCTATTCCTCTTTCTTTTTCTTTGGTTAGCCGCCCACTCCTTCTTCTTATATTGTTTCATGCGCCAGGTCCTAGACCCTTTTTTTTTTTTGCTTTTCTCTTTCTCTTTTTTTTTTTCTTTTTCTTTGCGCAGCCCACTTTCAAAACAGATTGACAGAAATCACTGAAATCGTGCTGGAACTTGTGAGCTATTCTTCTATCTGATAATGACTGAATCTTGATTCGGGTACTTGATGAAAGTTGTGGCCCTAGATGAGTAGATAAATTTGGGATTTTGAATCACCTAATTTAAACTTCGAAAACTCAAGTTATGACCCACTGAAGTTTACTGGTTCGGGTAGGAATCCAACTCCAATCAGGATTTGGATCAGCTTTCCAGGCCTGACTTTGAACTAATGTTTGGAGGCCCAAAGAACTCAGATTTTTGAAAACCATACCTTTCTGAAAAGCTTAAGACGTCCTTTAAAAACTTCATGAAGACCACTTCCTCATTCTGAAACTCTAACGCCATCCAAACCTCAATTGAAGCTCCATAGATCGAATCTGCCTAAAAGTTGAAAATTGCATAATATACTCCATATCTATTCTTTTACCTTCAATGCTTTCCTAATTCAATAAATATATTAATCAGTTCACTTAAACAGAAAATATGTCATAAAACTAAATATAAAGGAATTAAGAATATTAAATATTATGCTCTTATCAAATGTCACTCAAACATCCCTTCCAATTAATATTCAAAATAGTTTAAGTAATGTTCAAAAATGGCTTCCAAAACAGCCCCAAAATATCGCTAAAAATGTCTTGGAATAATGGCTCAAATGGGCCCCAAATGCCCTAAGGCATGGGCTAAGAATAGGTTAAAAGGTCTACCAAAATTGGTCTAAGAAAATGGCCAAACATGACCCATGAGAGTGGCCAAACATAGCCTAATGGGGTGGCCAAACATGGCCCAAAAAGATGCCCAAACATAGCTAAAAAAGGTGCCTAAACATGACTAAAAAAGGTGGCCAAGGGCTGGTGTCAAGGGGGTGTCAGGTTGGGAAACAAGTGGCTGTGCAGAAGGCGCGCGCATGGGCGCAGGCAGGTAGGGGACAAGCACGCGCGCGCGCGCGGGGGGCTGCGACTGGGGTAGGTCTGGACCAAAATGTGATTTTTTCCTGCAGGTTTACTGTAGCTGGTTGTGACTGAATTTCTCTGTCCTGCAGCTAATTTTCTCTGTTTTCCTAAAAAATTTTCCAAGGTTTTGCAAGTTTGTTTTTCCCATTTTTGGCCCATTTCCTCAAGGCTTTTAACCCCATCTTTTGGCAGTTTTTTCACCTATTTATGTGGTGTTTTGTACACTTAATTTTTCTTTTAATTTCACAAAATTCTGACATAATCTCCTTTGTTTTCTAAGCATTGTCCACCTAATATTTTGTAACCATTCATGTATACAAGCATTGCACATTCCATCCTCACTCGATGACCACAAATTCATTAAAATTAAACGTATATCTAATATTCTCAACATATACATATGTTGTTCATTAAACAAGTATATCCTACATGTCATTTGAGTTTAAACCCTTACATTTCAAAATGGCCTAAGGCCTATAGTTCACCGTTCTTCCAAATTAAAACACAAGTCTTTTGGGCTTATACCCATACATACAAACATATGCCCCAAGGGCCAAATATCCTTCAAATTTCCTTTCCCTCATTCCTTCAAGACTTCATCAAGTCTCAAATACCGGGAGCATCATCTGTAATATGATATCCCATGAAGGGTCAGCACAACCGTTGGTACGACATGATGCTAATGCAAGGAACAAAGTTAAGGCGTGGCATGTGCAAGTGTACATTTATAACTTACATGTCTTCCAATTCATCAATATAATGCAATGATAATATGCGTGACACACCTATGCAAACTTTATGCCACACCCATGTCTCACTTCACGGCCCTTCCCCATTGGCATACAAGCATCAATCGTATGTTTCGCTTCACGGTCCTCATGTTGGGTTGCGAATACCAATGGTTAATTTTAGGTTTTTCACCATAGGATCTACACCCTCATAATGCATAACACCAAGTACTCAACCCACACTATGTTTTCAAAAAATCACTATATGCCAATATGCCTTGATTTTTCTATGCAATTTCAATGAGGCATTTTATCAAATACATGTCATACACCTTAAATCAGCATCATCCATAAAGTAAATTCTAACTTTCAAACCATACAACTTCTTCCACATGAACATATGCCAGATACAATCAATTTAAACACATACTCATGTTACATGTTCACTATATTACCTATTCTCAAGGAAAACATAATTACACAAAGCATCAATGCATTAAACAACCATATCTTCCAAAACACAAGGTCTATTCACATGAACATAAACCACAATGTAATGAATCAAATATATATTCAAGTTACATGTTCATCATTTTGACAAATTCTCAAAGATTACAAAATACATTAAGTATCAACACATTGAATAAATCATAACTTTCCAACTACAAGATTTTGTTTACATAAACATAAGCTAGAATATAATGAATTTTACATATAATCATGATTTATGTTTATCACTTTACCACATTCTCAAAGAATACAAAGAACACACAAGTACATAAACAACCAACTCTAGGTTTTCAAAGCAACTACATCCTAAGTGACTTTCTAACAGCAAATAAATATATAAATCATTCAATCAACTTATAAAACACTCCTAAACTTAACCATATTCCTTACTTAGAAAAATATCATACCTAAAAGGGTTTTTCTCAACCCTAGGGAGTTGTATCTGTTGTGCAGTCAAACCAATCTGTGAGAATGTAGCCCTTGATGTGGGGAACAACTTCTTAGAAGGAAGCCTTGTGAGAATCTTAGCCTAGAGATGTGTTTTGGTGGCTTGAAACTTGGAAAACCTTAGGTTTTTCTTCACTTTTCTCCCATGCACGAGCTGCTACTGTATTCTCAGACCAAATAATGATTTTTTTTTTTTTTTTATCTCTAAAGGGTTGTATTTATAGTAGAGGGGCAAAGGGGAAAAACGACCCTTTTGCCCTGAACAAATTCAGAACCCCGTTACACTACAACCGGTCCCAAAACGCTTTAATTCGACATTTTTGCTTTAAACAAAGTTCTTAAAATTATTTTAAATGATATTTTTTCAAAAAATTTATTTTTGCCTGTGCTCGGGTTTGGCCAGTTCCACCCGGGCCACCCGAATGCCTTTTTGGTCTAATTTTTGAAATTATTTTCGATTAGGCTTAAATTCTCACAAGAGGTGTATTTTAACATTCTAAGCAAGTTTCACTTCTATGGCATACTCAAATTATTCTCCTAAATATGACTTATGCCTAAATGATGCATGTATAACGTCTTATCGGCAAACAGAGCATGACTAGTGCCCTACCGGTAAAAATGAAAAATTTATCCTGATTTTTCAGATCTTTATATGCTAAAATTCAAAACTAAAATAAAACTAGTAGTTGTCTCATTTGAACAGAGCCTTAGCCGCATCTGAACGAAGCAGCTTTTCTATTAGAATGTGTGTGACGTTTTGGAGATTCTAATTGGTTCTCCCATTTTGAATCTAATTAGGTTCAGGGTTATCAATAAAAACTTATTGTGTCAGTTTCTCATCATGAATTGCAATTTTGCATTATAGATTGATAGTTTTGCATTCTTGTTGAGTTCTTAGGAACTCTATGAATCCTTGAAATTACTTTTACAATTCTAAAATTTGGATTCTATAAAATCTCTGCTTCACAACGGTGATTGTGAATTTTTTTATTTATTTAAGATAGCATTTTAGGACACTTTTAGTACCACCACACTGATTTATGTGGATCTGAACATTACTTAAAAGATTACGTGGATGATTGACTAACGGTACAAGACCATCAGACAACATAGTAAGTTACTAACCAATGGTTTGTTGCATTATACTGATTGATTTTTATAATGTATAATTGTGAATTTTATTCCAGGAAGGCTTTCCACGTAAAATCGATGTCTCGTACACTTGGATGTGTTCTTTATATTGGTTCTTATTGTCATGATTTAATTTAATACTTAGCCATAACACTATAAGAATATGGTATTTAAATAAGAATTCGAACACTTGATTAATCCACTTAAGTTCATGATTCTTGTATAGTTAATTAATTTGTGACTATTTGCATTACTTTGTAGAATAGTTAATTAATTAAATTATTTTTTATTAATTAATTATAATCCTAAATCGCCACATTTGAACAAAGCAAAGAAAAAAGAAAAAAAAAATGGAATTCCAACATTTTTTTGGGTAATTTTGGAATTCCAACATTAAAGGTTGCTTCTTAATAAAATAAGGGTTCCCAATAGCCAGAGATATGAAGCTTGAAAAGAAACCTTCAGAGCCCCGTGGTCCTTATTTTCTAGTCCCAAGCTTTATGGAAAATTATTTGGAATTTGAAAGTAATTCCCCAAGGTCAGAACCTTTTGGTGGAAGGCTACCGGCCTTGTTTGTCCCATTTCCATTTGGAATCCGCAAGAGTATCTGGTATTTGGATGCAGATATGTGGTAGTGAATCCAACTAAAAGGTTGATTCCCTCTCAATTCATTTTGTGCTAAAATAGAGAGTGAGACTGAGATCCACCGAGTGTTGGAAAGTTGAAATTCTTAATCTGATTTTACTGATATTCTAAGTAAAAGTTGCATATTTTGAATGGCTTATTTGGAAATCTTGTAATAAGTTCATCGTGTATGTATCTATGTAGTAGTCAGCAAAGCTTCAAAGGCTTGGGATGATTTTTGTTGGGCTTATAACTGTTAATCATCAGAGAGTTCCCCTGATCAATCTCTTTCTTAATCCTCCTGATTCTTATGCTCTCCATATTAATTTTCTTTTACTCTTCTTCTGTTTCAAAATTCTGAGGCAGTCACTTATTTGGGTAGTTTGGGGCTAGTGAGCATGCAATAAAGTATATAGTGCAATTTGAGATTGAAAGAACCCTCCTCCTTCCCTAAACCAGCACCACCCCACCCCACCGGTTGGTCTTACCTTTAACGTTTGTGTGTGTGTGTATATATATATATATATATATATATATATATATATATATATTGGAATATCCAATTACAGAAAATCAAATCAATTAGCATCAATTACTTAAGAAAATTCAATTCTGACTTTTAATCATAAAATTGGCAATAAAATCATGAAAAACAAGGAAACAAAATCACAACAAAGAGGATAATAAAACCCTAGACCCGGTCACCCCTTTTGCGCGCGCTCTCTCTCTCTCTCTCTCTCTCTCTATATATATATATATATAATCATGTAGTAATTGACGCTCCAAATACTGGAATTCACACAGAGTGTATATTGGGGCTAATTTGGACAGATGGGAGAGGGCTTTTGGTCTAATAATTTGAAGAAATCAATTCGTGCAAAAATATGGGGTTTAAGGTACAACCCTATTCATTTACTTTAATTTCTTGTATTTTCAATTAATCAATCTTGGCAATTGTTATCATGCTTCTCATATGAAAACTATTAATTAGAGATTTTCTTCTGTGATTATACTCTTTTTTTCTTTCTTTCTTGTATATCTCATAATATAATCTAAATGTATTTCAACAGCAATTGATCAGAAAAACTAATAGATGCTTTATGTTAGTAACTGTATTTTCACCAGCAATTGATCAGAAAACCTTCTTTTATCCCTTTTTTTTTCTTCAAAAGAAATAAAACAACATGAACCTTCTTGTATATTCAACGCCCTCCCCGATACTAAAAGTTAGCCCTCAAATAATTAATAATTTTGGCTTAACTAAGAATTATTAAATTTTTATTAATAAATTTATTTTCACATGTATAAAATGTTAAAACAAAAAAAAAATTCAAAGGTGGGGAATTTTATTTTATTTTTATAAAACAATGGTATTATATCTAGTTTAAGTCATGAAAAATCTCAAAATCATCATTCTTATTACTAAAAATTAGCATTGCTGATACTCTTTATATAGTAAATTCATGTATTCATATGTATTTTTTTATTTTGATAATGAATACTATAAAATATTTTTCATAAAAAATATTAGTTATTAAATAATAGAATTATTAATACTTTGTCATGGAACTAAGTTAATTTCCCAAAAAAATTATTAATTAATAGAGACTATTAAAATATTGAATATAAATCATTAAAGGGTTAATTGTATTCTTAATTTAAAAGATATTTAAAATTTTATTTTTTTAAACATACTATTAAAAATTGAAGTTGTTTATAATAAATTATAGATGATTTTATTTGAGAATCATTTGGAAATAGATAGACTTGAAGAATAAAATGAAGTGACTTGTAATGGTATGCTTCCTATTCATTTTTTTCACCTTTGATTCCCTTCTTATGAGTGTGTGTGTGTGTGTGTGTGTGAGAGAGAGAGAGAGAGAGAGAGAGAGAGAGAGAGAGAGAGAGAGAGAGAGAGAGAGAGAGAGAGAGGAGTTCTATTCAATAGCATCACCTTATCACTTTAACAAATACAATATTATTACATTTTATAATTACAGTATTTATTAAAGTAATTAGAAAAATATAATTCACAGTGGGAGGCTGTGGGTTTAAGCTTTTCTCTTATAGAGAAATGTAAGATTGGTTTTTCTCTTATTAGTTATAGGTTAAATTGAACTTGTCTGATCTAAGACTTATATTAGATTAGTTTATGTGATAATTAGAGTTCTTTCATATATATTTTTTTTTATACAAAAATGAGAAAGAGGGAATATAACCCATATCGAGCAGGGAGTAAGCAATTTTGGTTTTTGTATGAACGTTAATTTTTGAAACGACATGATAATACAGTATAAAATTAAAAGATTTGTGTTAAGCATAAATGAATTTAAGGTATAAACAATTTGACATATATAATATAGTTAGCGAACATGTTATATTTGAGTTTTACTAATGCCAATCTGTTTAATATAAGTTAATATATGTAATTATAAAAAAGTAACATAAATTAAGATAATTCGTTTCAAGTCGAAAGTTTATAAGATTTAGAGATTTTTTTTATATAAAAAAAGTCCTTAATTTTATTTGGCATATGTCCAAAATTGATTACACTTAAAAATTATTTACTTTTTTTTTTTTTAAAGAATTGGTATGTACAATTTGAAAATTATTTGAATATATATGAATTAATCATATGAACAGATATAACTTGTTTAGTAAATAAAATGAGTTTGAATTTTAAAACTTAACATGATTAATATATAATTTTGTATAAAATTTAATACATATTTTTAAAATGAATATCACAAGATAAGAAGAATGCTGAGACCCTAATCGCTTGAAATACTTAACATATGTAACCCAATGCCATCCTGTAATACATAAAAAAAAAAAAAAGGAAAATAGCTTTCTAATATCCAAAATTTGAGAAAACACGTCCTGGGAGGAAAAACAACATTTTGAGAAGTAACGAGGGAGAGCTGGACACAAAAATTTTGATTCGAATAAACACTCTGCTCTGTCTCTCTCTCTCTGTTCTCAAAGGAGGAGAAGAATACTCGCATTTGAAAAGTATAGAGATAGAAAGCTGGAGAGAGAAATTTTGAATCGAAAACACACTCTCCTCTTCTCTTTCTCTCCACGGGGGAGGAGGAGAATAGTACTCGTATTTGAAAAGTTCAGAAGGAGAGCTGGAGATACCAATTTTGATTCAAAAAGGCTGCCCATACCATATCCCACCATAAAATCCCTTCTTCACCACCCGTTAGCCTCTAACCCACTTCGACAATCTCAGGTCCTTCCATTTTAGATTCAAATAACTGATCCATACTAAACCATGAATGACGTCTTCAGTTCTCTAATTCCAAAATTCTTGTTCAAACCCCAATCCAAACCTCCTCTAATGGTTTCCCCCAAAACTTCGGGCTTGAATTCAAATTTCGATCACGATTTTCTATTCGGCTCAGCTGATAACCAAAAGAATCAACATTTTGGAGGTTTTGATGGCGTCGGCGATGTATTTGGCGGTCAATGCGCCGGAGGGTCGAGGGGGTGGTTCGCAGGTCCATTACGATTCGGTGTTTAATGGGTCCAGTGATTCCGCCGCAAAGTTTTCGTCTTTGCCCGTTCTCGATGAGCCCATTTATGAGGATGACATTTTTGAGGGTGTGCCAGGGTTGACGAACTCGTCTTCTGTTACGTATGATGATGTGTTTTCGACTATGGCTTTGCCCCGGAAGCAGGGTGATGCATTTGATAACCTTCTTGGGGGCCTAGCCAAGAACATGAAGGAGACCGAATTGAAGGGTTTGGGGCGAAAAGGATCAGGAGGAGTTGAGAAGGCTGTGTCAGGTTTTGATGATTTGATACCCGGGTTTGGTAGTACTTCCCCTTGTGACAGGTATGAAATGGGCTTGCTTTAAAGTGGGCAATGGGTATTTTTATGACCAACAAGCTAGAGCTTGGCAACTAGTCTACCTCCCCATGCGGGAGGTCGAGGGCTCAAGCGGTCTACCTCTCCCATGCGGGAGGTTGAGGGTTCAAGTCCCTTTAAAGACAAAGTGTGAGCGTGTGTGTAAGTTAGCTATCCAAAGAAAAAGAAGTGAGCATTTTTAAGATGTTACTCAGTTATTGTAGACCAAATTGTAATTGATTTCTCAAATAAAAATTCAAAAATTTTCCGGCTACAAATGTATACGTGCGTGTTTATATAAAGTGTGTGGTATGTGATGAAAATCAGAGTTTAATTAGATACATTTTAGGTTTGTCTGGGTGACTTTGTAATTTATGGTCTAATAACATACTGGGATGACACTGTTTTATAGTTTTTTGTATTTCATTTCTGTTTTATATGATATTATTATGGGTAAATTATACTAATCTCCACTGAATTACATTTGACTTCTCGTGAAATTTATAAATTTATACCAACCTCAAAACTACAAATACCCTTCTCTTGTCTTTTTCTTTTTCCTTTTCAAAATGATAAAATTGTCCTTTGTCATGTTTTTTTTTTTGTTACATTTTTTCAATTTTGACCAATTCTTTTTTAATTTTTTTTATTTTATATAAAAATAAATTTAAGATAAATAACTTATTTTCATTTTATATAAAATAAATTTAAGGTTTCAATTAATATTTATTTGAAAATGGAAAAAAATTAGTCAAAATTGAAAAAATGTAAAAAAAAATAAATATGAAAGGCGTAGTTTTGTTATTTTGAGTTTTTTTTTTTTTATTAGAGGGGGATTTTTGTAATTTTTCAGATAAAATAAGGAAAGTCAGTGTAATTGTTAGAAAATTTAGGAGAAGTCAGTGTTTTGTTGCACCTTACACGTATCCTGCTTTTTTTTAAAAATTTTCTTTTAACTGTGTGGGCCCATGAAAAATGGAGATTAGATTGGGCGAAGTTCTAAAAATTAAATAATTTCAGTTTGCACTGACTTATCTTATAGTATGGCTTAATATTTCTGTATTATTTGTCACATGTCTCTTCAGTTACATTTTTTTATTGTGTAATTACATGGTTGATATACATTGATATAGTTTCAACTTCGTATCAGTATGATTGATTTATGCCTTAGCACCATGTTTTTTTTTTCTCCATGCAGGAAAACTTCAAAACCAATTGCTGATGCAGCTAAAACAAGCTCCACCAGGATGGAACAAATTGGTAAGCCCAGTAACTCAGGAAGTACAAAAGTTGATGGTTCATCTGTTAATGGGGTAGTATTCAACAGTATAGATCCGCTTTTTGGCCTTGGGAAATCTGTGCCCATGTTTTCATCTGAGACAAACAAAAAGGGTAAGGATAGGAGCCCTTTACAGACAGGACCAAGCTTGAGCAGGACACAAACTTATAATGAAGAACCAGTTGATAAATCTCCTGTGGGAACTCCGAAGAGCCTCTCACAGAATATACCTGCTGATGATCAGGAGTCTCATCAAACCATATTGGACATGCGTACAGTTTCAACAGATTCTGATAAATCTGTTGGTCAAACTGCTTCTCCCCTTTCAGATGTAAATGCTACTTTTAAAGATATAGATTGCCAGGAAAGCATGTCTCTAAGATCTGAAGAAAACTTGGAATCATCTGGTGGTGTCTGGCTCACGGTGTCAGACATCCCACTTCTTACACAACCAACACGGGCTCCACCACCTTCAAGACCTCCTCCTCCAAGACCATCACAAGTTTTTAAAGCAGAGTCAGGCTTTCCTACTTCAACAAATGCAAGAAAGAATGTGAACAAGTCTTCTTCAGTCCCTAATTCCACTCGGTACCTTCAGAGTCGTAAGTTGGTCAATTCTGCAGGAAGGAGCTCTGCTGTCTCTCAAATTGATGAACTTGCAGATTTTACTATGGTGAGGACTCAGAATGATGTTGAGGAATGTGCAGATTTTCTTTCTGGTGAAGGAGCAGAGATGAACTCTGCAGCTGCTGAGTCTGCTGCTGCTATGAAGGAGGCTATGGATCGGGTTGAAGCTAAATTCAAGCATGCTAAGGAAGTAAGGGAAGGAGAACATGCGAAGACTGCTAGAAGTGAAGAAACTATGCAAGATGCTGAGGTGAGAGAACAAGGAGAAAGGCAGGAAAGATTTGAACATGAGCTACAGCAGAGGGAAAGGGAGGAGGAAGAGAGAGAAAGGAGAAGACTTGAGAAAGAGAGCGAAAACACTAGGGAAATTGAGAGGGAAAAGGAGGAGAAAGAAGAACAAAGAAGAAGACATGAGAGGGAAAGGGAACGGGAAAGGGAAAGGGAAAAGGGTAGACAAGCTGTGGAAAGGGCTACTAGGGAAGCACGTGGAAGAGCTGCTGCTGAAGCTCTCAAAAAAGCCAAAAAGGCTGCTGTGGAGAAGGCAAATGCTGAAGCTCGAGAACGTGCGGAAAGGGCTGCAGTGCAAAGAGTACAAGCTGAAGCCCGTGAAAGGGCAGCAGCAGAGGCAAAGGAAAGAGCAGAGAAGGCTGCTGCTGAAGCCAGGGAAAGGGCAAATGCAGAAGCAAGAGAGAAGGAAGCACAGGAGAGAGCTGTTTTTGCAAGGGCTGAAGCTGAAGCACAACGCAAAGCAGCACGAGCTGCTGTAGAAAGGGCTGCTGCAGAGGCTCGAGAAAGGGCCGCCGCCGCTGCAAGGGCAAACCAACAGAAGAATGAAAATGATCATGAAGCCTTTTTCAGCATGGGTACTCGACCAAGCAGTGCACATGGGCCAAGATCTAACTTATTGGTGAGAACTGAAGTCGTGATACATGCAGCTACATTTTGGGTTATTGCAGTGCTGTATTATTCAAGACCTAACTATGTGCAATCCTTTGTTCAATACCCAGCATGAGAATGGACAACGGCCTGAAGTGGAAAGGACATCCAATGGAGCCTCTTCAAGTATGAAGAAAGCATCTTCAACTGCCAATATTGTTGATGATCTTATTTCAATTTTTGTTGGTACTTATATAATTGGAGTGCAACTTTTCTTCTCTCATGTCGTTATGTTTCTCTCTTTCTCTAATGTCTCCTGCTGCCACACGAGGAAAGTAACTTTCTCATGTTTTTAACTAACTACTTCTACTAGTAAAAGCTACCCCATCATCTGGAGAACTCCAGGAAGTTGAATCGGAAAATGAAGAAAGACACAGAGCCAGATTAGAACGCCATCAAAGGACTCAGGAGCGTGCGGTATACTTTTATTTTTATTTTCATAAAATTTCATTATTTCTGTTTCCTGGTATGGTGAATCACTGAAGTTCCAGTTCACATGTGAAGTGAACCTATTATTTAGTTTATTCATCTATTTGTGTTTAACTTCATGCAATTTGGCTCGTGCTTTTATGTTCAGGCGAAAGCACTGGCTGAGAAGAATCAAAGGGACCTCCAAGCTCAGCAGGAACAAGAGGAGAGACATGTATGTATATGCAATTTTCTGCTGAATATATATGCACATATACTGGCCGTAATTCGTTTCTTTCTTTTTTTCTTATTTTTTTAAAAATATTTTAGTGCTAGAGGAAGTAATTTTTTTTTTTTTGGGTAAGTAGGATTTTTCTTTCTTTGTTGTGTGTCGCTGTGCAGTGTGCACCTTATCTCTGTTTTACTCTATTTTTTTTCTTTTGGTTGGGGTGGGGGTTAACAACTATAGCTGAAACTCTGCTGAGTCCGGGAATTAACCCAGAACCAAACCAGATCTAGGTTTGTTTTATCGTTCCATTTTTTAAATATATTTTTGGGAATAGATCTAGGTTTGTTTTATTTTTCCATTTTTTAAATATATTTTTGGGAATTTCATTAACTTAAAGTGCATCGTGTATCAGCAAAACTCACTAGGCCACAATGAGTTTCCAGTGATTTGTATTGAGTGGTTATGTCAATTTCATTGGCTATTTTTACCTTTTATTCTATATATGATGTCTAGATTATGTAGAAAAATAGACTATATGATGCAATAAGTAATCTGTATGCTATTTTTATGATTTATATGATATTTGATGACATGTTATGTGTGCATATTGGTGTTTGTATTCAGATATCAGTGTCATCAGGCAACCCCGCACCAGTATACCCTATCCATATTTGTGTGTTATCATGTTATCCTGGTGCTTGTCACATGAAATTATGTGGTGCTGATCTTTCAACAATAAATACTTGTAAATGTTGTTGGATATTTATCTTCTTGGAGTTTGAAAGATATTTGATTTTGGAGCCAATCATAAAATTATGCTGGAAGTGTCAGTAAGGAAAGTTATAATAAAAATTTATTAATCTATATTTCTATTGATTATATTATATTGCCGTATTTATTTATTTTTGTTTGCATTTGGCACTTGCATTGGCACCTACCTGAGTCAGTGAGTGATTGCCATTTGGCTAATGTTTGATCAGCATTGATTTCAGATGATTGCTGATGCACTGGATGCTGAGATCAAACGTTGGGCTGCGGGGAAAGAAGGAAATTTGTGTGCACTCCTATCAACATTACAATATGTGCGTCCTCATTATCAATTTCATATTTTCTCTTTAAGCATATCTCAAGTGATTTTGATGTCTGTGAGAATTCTAGGCCTTTATATTCTTTCCGTCAGTGTTTGAATTTTGGCATTTGTAAGATAAATTGTTTTTATTACAGGATTAAACATTACTGTGCAGCTCTATTTTAATTTTTTTCTTATATTATTTAAATTCCTAGGTCAATATCTACTGAGCACATTATTTATCTATTATTCTTTTTAAACATTTGCTTGCAGCCTAGCAGTTATCATCATTACACTTTTTTTACTTTTCTGTTATTGTTGAAGCTCCACCGAACCAAACTTTGTGACCAAGTGGAAAGTATGAGTGGCCAAACTCACTCTGGTTTACTGACCAGTATTAATCACTTACTTCATACTCTTGGAGTTTGATTCAGATGGAACTTCTAAAAGCTATTAGCTTTTTTGTTAGCAAAGACAGAGTTAGGGCTCTGTCCATCTTTGTAATTGGATATTTCCTTCTGCTTGTAACACACCAATTTTCAGTTACTGAAAGCATGATTCTTTCAGATGGAAATATATGTCTTTCTTTAATTTTTTTTCCCTCCATTAAAGTAGCAAGTATTGTAACATTCACATGTTCTATAATATTTGAGGTTGAGATATGGGATTCTTAGCTTCGGATAGCCTGAAAATATATCTTTATCTAACTATGTCAGTATGACTAGTTAGAGGTTGCACACAAATGGAACGTGTTGAAAAAGTAGTTCTTGCAGAAAGATTGAGCTGAAGGCTACTAAGCATTTGGCAATTTCACCTGTCCATATCTGTTAAAAAACCATAGAATGTTTTATTTTATTATTTCTGTATGATAATTAATAGACAAGAATGTGGAGTGATAAATCCAAGTCTTCGTTACATGGGTGAAGTCCAGTTTTTGGGATTCTATTCTCTTTTTTTTCCTCTCTCTCTGCACACACAAACCAATGCATTAATACACACATATTTAAATATATAAACATACATTCCGACATACATCTATTTGTGGCATGAAGTAGGTATTCTTTAATCACTTCTTTTATGATTAATTGAAAGAAAAAGTTAATCTGTTGCTGCTTAGGTCTCTCCTCAAAATTTGATTTGACGTATCTTTAGTTTGTTGATCTTTATGTTTTCTTTATTTGGATATCTCTGTATCACATGTTAATCATTTACCTCTTGGTGGGCTGTTTCTTGTTAATTTAATGTGCTTTTTAATTTCTGACATCAACAAAATGTCTATGAATTAATACTGGTTGGGATGAAAGTTTAAAGGTGACGCAGTATGAATCCCATTGATGTGGAAGGACTGAGACATTTGTAGTGGTAAAAGATATATGAGAATTAAAGAGAGGGACTCGAACAGGAAGAGTCACACATGCTTCTTTTTCTAGAGTTTTTGGGATCTCACCACAATGGGGTGTATGTTATCTCACCACAAAAGCACTAAAAAAAATACAATATTCTTCAATTTATTCATATTTTTATTTGTAAGAGAAGTTACAACCTTATATAAATCAACAGAAGTATTCACTTAGGTGCTATGTACCTAAGAGCGAAGTATTTATGTAGGAAGTAGCTTGCTCTGTGGCAATTAGCTTGCTAGGTGGTCAGCCCAAGACTAAGTGATCTACTTAATGAGGAGTTGACTCATGGACTAAGCAGTCAAGCCTTCTAAGTAGAAATTTAATATAAAATTATATTTCTATCATAGTTTATGTCTTTTAGTATAACAAAAACACTCCTTTATAAAAAACACCAAATTGCTTATTAGTTATTTTGTGCTTAAAATTGGTGTGATTCTAAATCAAGACCATGTTGCGATTTCTCCAGAAGTATTCCCCTGAATGGATTTCCCAGTCTGCATGGAGGTGCATGGCAAAGCCTCTGCTGTACGAGACGTGTGCAGTGTTGACACTTGACACTTCTTTTCAGATGCATACAGCCCACCCCATATTGCTTCCAGGTTTGCTTAGTTATTAGGAGTGGAAGAAACCAAAACCCAACCACTTCCCACCCAAAAGGAAAAAAAGGGCTTTTAAAAACTTGGCAAGCTGGTAGAAAAAATGCCTGAAAGTTGTCAAATTAAAACTATCTGTACAAGTCCCATTGGTCAACTGTCAGTGTCTATGGGTTTTAGTGACTTGACCCCCAAAGTATCGGAAAACGACCTGTGTCTCCCAGCCTAAATTCTCAGTAAATATGAACACGTGTTGCTTTCCAGCAAGCTTAATGTATGCTCACAGCATCTTTTCGAATCTCTCAAAGACCCTCATGGTCTCAAATAGGTACTCAAGCCCATGGGCTCATACTAGAAATGATAACAAACATTAGGGTTTGTGGCACATGGACTAGTTTGCTGCTGGTAAGGTATTTGGGTACTCATACTAGTGTTTTGAGATGAGATAACACCATCAATTTGGGTGGATTGTGGGTCTCATCTAGTCTTAAGCAAAATCCTAACAGTTCAACTTCCAGTGAGAAGTTAAGAATGATAACTTAATGGTCCCTTATTAACTAGAGCCTTGTACATTTTCTGGAAGGCCTCTGTTATTTGAGGAACTTTAGTATGGAAACTTAGTTGCATTGGTAATCAGGATTCAGGTAATATTAAAGGTTTAAGATAAATCACAGACAATATATTGGATCAAAGGTCCAAGTATATTGTAACTACACATTTCAGTTTTTCACATACTTTGATAATGTGTGTCAAAGTTGGATGATTACGTCTGTTATTCATATAAATCCAATTCTTTATTCTGGCTTAAAACTCTCATTGGCTTCTGAGACCTCCTAAAGATACTTCTGTTCACTTTTCCAGGAGAAGGATGCTGTGTTGCCTTTAATTTGCACCGTTGAATTGTTAAACATGAACTTCAGAACTGTTATTTCACTAATGTTCTTTTCTGATCCACGTAGCTTGATTGGTCATTCGTGTGTCTTTTGGTTTTTAAGGCTCATCACCTAAGCAGATTCCATAAATGGTATTTTTGGTTTCTTATTTTTGTAGCAATACCTATCAAAAGAAAAAAAAAATCATAATTTGTGAATTATAATTATTTAAACTCAGAAGTTAGCACCCAAATGGTTTCTATATTTGAGGTATGTGTGGAAATTCTTATATTAGATAAAGGTTCTGTACTTGTAACATAATCATGTACTTTTTTTTGGTGAAATTACCTCGGTTCTGGTTAATGATGATCAGGTTCTTTGGCCTGAATGCGGTTGGAAGCCAGTTTCTCTGGCTGATTTAGCTACTGGGGCCTCAGTCAAAAAAGCATATCGAAAAGCAACTTTGTGCATCCATCCTGATAAAGTACAACAAAAAGGCTCGAATCTTCAACAAAAGTATATTGCTGAGAAGGTCTTCAATCTCCTTAAGGTACTTATCAATATTTAATCACTCTTGTTAATCAGTATCTATCTCCTCTTGAAGCATGCTTGTATTGTTCTTGCCATGATTTTAATGGTTTTGCAATTTATAAAAAATGATGAGAGTTATATTGCATTTAATTAGAAGGGTGATTATTTTCTCACATTTTTTGGGCTATTCCATTATTGCATATAATTAGTAGGGAACGTCCTTTTTTTTTTTCTGCTGGATAGGACCCAAATCGGGTTGGGCCCTCTGCTCTTCACAACCACAACATGGAGCGAGAGAGTGAGAGAGAGAGGGAGAGAGGGAGAGAGAAATTAGGTTGTGCAATGGAATTGGGTCAAGAAGCAATATTGCTGGTAATGGTTCCCCATTGATTTAGATGGTGTTGTGGGATGATTTCAGCTGAGCGCTCATGGTCACAGAGGTGTCGTTGGACCCTCTACTCTTCACAACCACAACATGGAGAGAGAGAGAGAGAGAGAGAGAGAGAGAGAGAGAGATGAGGTTGTGCAATGGAACTGGATCAAGAACCAATGTTGCTGGCAATGGTTCCCCTTAGCTGAGCACTCATGTCACAGAAGTGTCATTCTGTTATCCTTTTTGTTCTTTTTCAATAGGTAATACACACATATGTTTCAACTAGGACTTGAACCCTGCACCTCGCCCTTCGGGAGTGGTAAGAGATAATACTTAAGCTAACAGCTGGTGGTTGTCATTTTGTTATCTTGGCAACTTTATAACAAAAATGATGCTTGACAATGACAAATCCATTAGGTGATTTTTGATGATTCTGGCAGCACTGGGTCATAGATTTGCCCGGAGCATGTAGTGGTTTTGGTTTCTAGTTTGGGAGGTGTAGTGGTGCTGGTGGTGGTGGTGAAAGACAATAACTAAAGGTTTTGAATGTGATGGTAAATTTTCAATGGTGAAGATGGTAATAGAAGGTGTTGATGGTAACAATGTGTTGAATACAATAGTCAGGAACCATTAATAGTCTCAGCAAGCTTAGAGTGAACTTCTTTAGCTTTGTATATTAATCGTTTTTGACCTTGTCATGCACTCGCACCCTAAAAATCCAGTCATGATTAAGATTACTTGAACCCTAATTGAATAGCAATCATGGTCAACTAGATTAAGAAGTCAACGTAAATTTGTTTTCTATATACATGTGAGCGCCAACTTAAGTTACCAAGATCTTTTCAATAATAATGCACTTAGCTAGTGTTAGACCTACTTTAGACAATAGCAGAATAAATGTCAATAGTAATCATAGATATTAGAGTCTAAATCAACAACTCACATGCAAGTCTTATATAGTCCGAAGTAATAAAGGGTAAATCCACCCCTTGCACAAAATAGCACCGAACATGGTCCTGGTGTTTTCTGATACAAGGTAGCCTCACATGGCCAGGATTGCTCCTGAGATCATGTGAAATCTTTTGCTTTAGTTGGATTAGTCAAAAGATAAGGGGTAAGCAACATTGCCCAGTAGCTAAGAAGCATGGACACGACACGAACACGCCGATACAAAATTTTTTAAAAAAGTAAGACAGGGACACGTCAGAGACATGCTGAATAATATATATTTATTTTTATATATTTGATCATATAATCAAATTCTAATATTATTTTAATCAAATTTAAGACCACCTATCAAAAATTAATATTAATAATAAAGACTAATTTTATGACTGGTTTTATTAATTTAATTTACTAAAAATTTATGTAATTTTTTGGAGTAATTTAATGATATAGTGAACTGATTTTATTAAGTTAATTTACAAAAAAATTATATACTTTGATGGACTAATTTAATGATATAAAATAACTATATTAGAGTGAACTACATATTAAATAATTAAGTATATAAATCATCATTATTATTATTATTATTATTTAATCCAACAAATAACAAAGAATGGTACAAGCAAGGGATTTATTTTTAAATATTTTTATTAAATTTAAATTAAACCAATTTAAAGAATTAAATAAATGAAAAATAATTAATATTAATAAAATCATATTTATGGTGTTAGGAAAGTATCTAATGGAACCCTGGTCACATGGTCATTAAAAAAGAGTCAAAAACTAAACTGGTGGAAGGGAGTTTTCAACGGAAGAAGATACCTGTTATTTGATTTGGCTGGTCATCACATGGGTGATGGGTCTCCGATTTGGTGTCGTTGCGATCCTTTCACAACCACAACAGGTACTCCTCTTTCTTTCTTTATTAGTTGATCCTCTACTCTTCAATCAATTTTTTTTTTCTTTTTTTGAAAAAACAGTGAAAAATTCATCACTCTTCTTCTCTTCCATCACTGTGATCATGTCCCGATGTGTCTGAACATGTAGGGAGTGCGTCCGAAAATAAAAAAAAAAAAATTGGATCCTAATTTTTTACGTGTCAGACACGTGTCAGAGCATGTCTAGAACATGTTTGTGTCCTAGATGAGTTGGACATCAATATGCTAGTCTTATAGACGTATTCGTGCTTCTTGGCCCAATAGGGGTGGCCCAAAATAACACAACACAACACAACGTTATATCAATCAACAGTTTGTATGCATTTATTATAAACATATGGTTTGTATGCATTTAGTTGGAATGTAATATGTTTTTTGATTGTATTTGTAATAATATTCGTATGTGTGTGTGTGTATATATATATATATACACACATAATTTAAATGAATCTAAGTTGTTATATAATAAAATTCCAACGATGTGTATATATATTTTCTTGTATGTTGTATGATTTTTTTTTTTGATTTTTGATATTTTAGATTGGAACGCTAAATCTTGCGTTCCAAATTGCTAATGATCCATGTTTTAGATCGCGCAATCCCAATTTGCAATTCGCTAGAAGGTAAGCGAATTGTGGAAACTATGGTTTGTACAGTTCATATATATATATATATATATATATATATATGCCTCCACGAATGACATAATCAATTAAATGAAAGGTAGTAAGTTAATTATTTACTTAATTCTGATTATATCAGTAATTTCCCTTTTACCTGAGAATGTCTTAATAGTTAATCTTGTTTACTTGGAAAATGAAACACTACTCTTGTATCCATGTGCATTGGCCACTTTCTCTAGCTATGGGCATGATCACCAACGAGTAGAGACAATCCATAGTTGGCCAGGTTTAAGGTTTTGCATCTAAGGGCTTTGGTCCCTTCTTGCTGTAAATTTCAGGTCCTTTGTCAAGTAACCAATTCATTTAATAGTTTATTATGAATTCCTTATAGTTGCTTACCCAATTACAAGCCTTCACTTTCTTTTTTATTTTTTTACAGTTTATGCCAATTGATTCCATGTCCAAATCCCAAGCATTTATCATTCAATATTTATGATAATTTCATATTTAAATAAGACACTTCATAATATGTTTAACCATGCATTACAAATATATTACAGTTTATAGTCATGCTGCATCCTTAACTAATAACCTAGATATGGCAATGTAATTTTAATGACAATTACATTCAAATATTGGAAGTATTAAATCATACATACAGTCCTCATGTGTTCAACCACACAAATAAGTAAAATGTTGTATCATTTTATGATAACCTAGGAGTGCGAACCCACTTACACTAGCTTTATGCTTGTATTTTACCTATAAAATATAAGTAATTTGAATATTATAATTGTTCTACGAAAAAGAATATGAATGGTCTCTTTTCTTATCATAGCCAAACGGTTCTTTAGCTAATTACTAGACCAAACAGGCCTTGACTTTGTTTCAGGCCAAATAGGCCTTTAAGTTTGATTGGGCCAAAAAACTTTTTTTTTTGGGGGGGTTCTAACAACCCTTTTATTTGTTCAAGTAACCCATTGGCCCTTAATTAATTACAATTTCTTACTAATTCCTTAAGTTTATTCGGGCCAAACAAGCCCTAATTTTTGCTTTGGGGCCAATTGGCCCTCATCCCATGCTTCAGATGGTTCCTGGGGCTTAATTTTCGTAGATGGGCCTCTGATTTAAATTTCGGGCCCCTAAAAGCTCTAGATATGCTTTTCTGAAAGTAAAATGACCTTATTTTGATAAAATTAGAAACAACTTGACCTTTTTGTAATTAATTGAGAATAAATTAATCGGGTTATGATTAATCAGCCATAAGCTGACCACTATGTAATTAATCAGAAAGGATTGATCTGATTATATTAATTAAATAATAGTTGACCAAGTTGTAATTAATTTGGAATAGGTGGTTCCACTGATTTGGTTGACTTCCTGGCCCAACTAGTTTGGGTTAAACCCAAACCCAATCCAATCCAACCCAACCCATGAACCAAGTCCAATTGCTAACTCCTTGATCAACCCTACATGTCAACCAACTCAACCTAGTTGTTAACCAGATAAGCTAACTCGATACGGCTTTGGGGTGAGGATGGGTTTAGATACCCCTGCCCCACCTTGCATCCCTCCACTCCTCACCCCAACTATATATTGAAATTACAAAAGTACACTATAATATTTTCATATTTTTTTAAAATATCCCCACATATGTAGATCTAATTACCACCCCCACCCCCGCCAATTATATATTGAAATTGCATAAGCACCGTTTAATATTTTCACATTTCCTTGAAATCCTCGCATATTTGTAATAATGTTAGTTGATTAGTTATAATTTTTGAAAAATTAATAAAATTAGTTTTTAGATGGAACATAACTAGTGGGATGGGCTGGGCATGATGAAGGCATTTAGACAGGTTGGGAATAGGGGAAGGCCCACTGTCCCAAACCTATTCCATTGTCATCCCGAGACTCACTTCATGGATTCCTCATGACTGCCTCATGCATACACACACATAGACATATATCTTTGTATTTTCATATATCTTAGATGTGCCAGAGCAATAATACAGAGGTAAGAAAAGCCCCTTACCTCTGTCTGGAAATCAATCCATGATATAGAGGGAGAAGCTAGAGAGAAAATCTCAAAACTTTCTCCCCCGTAGCTCAAAACCCTCTGGTAAGCCCAAATAATCGGTTCCCAAGTGATTCTTTAACTCATGTTCCACGCATTGTGATGAACAGTCGTGACTCATGAGAGATGGGGAATGAATAGTGCAGGTTTATATATACATATGTGTGAGCATACTACTTTACAAGGCTTCAGGTGTAAGTGAGAAAAAAAGTTATGTTGTCAGTGAGGAATATTTGAGATTGAGAGGGTGTTATAGAGGTCGAGTGGTACACCCAGTTCAGTGTGAGAGAGTTGCCAAGAGAGATATTCCTCCCGTTCTCTCTCTCAGTGCACATATATATTACATACCTGCACACCTCACCTAATTCACTTGGCTCCTATTTCTACACTTCTCATTTCTTAGTCACTAAGCATTTCACAAATATCTAGCAAGTTGGCTCCTGAGAAGCTTGTTTACTGTACACTTACCATGTGACTAGTTTGGCCAATACATGCATGTGCACGCGAGCGTAAAGTCACTTTTTAATATGTTACCAAAATTGATTGGGTAGCCTAGTTTTGTGCATAGATTTCAAATATGAGGTCCTAGTAATCGAATTTTGAACATACAAATATTCTAATTTTCTCATGACCCACACTGGCTTTTGTGGCACTGTATCTCACGTTCGCTCAAATAAAAACCTACACTCAGCATTTTAACTACCCAATCACACATATTTTACCATATAATTGATTTCACAATTATACTAGGCTTGTTGACAATTCAAGTTTAATTACTTAAATCAATTCACATATTAAGATTACAAATTACCAAAATACTCTTGATAAATTTCCAGGTTTTCTGATTTTTTGGTTGTTACTTTATGATCTTGGTGTCTTGCTTCTCATTAAGAAAGAAATGCATAGCAGGACAATGAAGTTGGTTATGGGTTGGTGATATTGGGAACTATATATATATATATATATATATATATATATATATATATATATTAGAGAGAGAGAGAGGGAGAGAGAGAATTTGGGATTTCTAATAATTTAGTCATCTATTAACACAGATACAACACAATTTTCTGGATTAATTTCTTTCAGCAGCACTAATTTGGCATGTTTAGGCAAAGAGGGTGTGGAAATAGCAGTTGTCAATTTTTTTTTAAAAAGAAATATATATATATATATATATATATATATTAGAGAGAGAGAGAGGGAGAGAGAGAATTTGGGATTTCTAATAATTTAGTCATCTATTAACACAGATACAACACAATTTTCTGGATTAATTTCTTTCAGCAGCACTAATTTGGCATGTTTGGGCAAAGAGGGTGTGGAAATAGCAGTTGTCAATTTTTTTTTAAAAAGAAATTTGGCTTAGCCATTTGTGAATATTCCATGATTGCAATTTAATATTTGAAACTTACATTTTATTTCTTTCTGTCCAGTGTTTTTAATTCTAAATTTTTTGTTTAAGCAATTTAATCACAAACTATTACATTTGGTTACTCACACAGTTTAGTCTGTGTATCTTGTTATAAGACAAATATCATCTAATGGCTACCCATTTGAAAAAGATTGATCAGGGGTATAATGATATTTTATTAATAATTCTATGTGATACTTTGAAACATATTATCATTGCAATTTACGTTTCTAGTTCTCTCTGTCCTTGTTGTTGCTGTTGTTGAATCGAATATCTTCAACCTAGACTCAATATATTGGGTTTTTCAGTTCTCTGAGATTAGTTCGAAGAATGGATGCATTGTAATGTCAAAATCATTGGATTTATTTTTAGTACTTGTTTGAACTGCATCATCTTTATGATTAGTAAAGAAAATATCATTTGCTTTAATTTCATTTGTTATGTTGAATAACTACTGTTAATTGTTTGAGTTATTGGCCTCACTATTAACTATACCATTGAATGCAATTATAGGATTCTTGGAACAAATTAAACTCAGAGGAGCCATTCTGAGTTCCAGCTGATGTTTTCACACTTCTATCTTCTGGTGTCATGCCTTCCATCAATGTTGAGTTCTATTGGGCGGCTTTCTCCTGTAAATGCCTGACTGGTAAAGTAGCCATTTGTTTTTTTTTTATTTTTTATACTGTACATTGATGTTCCTTGGGGTGATATACAGCCATATAGGGTGGATCAGTGTGGAAGTTGGAGTGGCTGGCATTATTTTTTTTGGAAATAGTCCTACACACCTTTGTCATTTCTTTTTTCAGCCATTCCATTCGAGAGATGTATAAGTTCATTTTTGTTATTTCTTACATAAAATTTTGATTTGTTAAATGAATATATATACCTATTAATGATGGGATCCACTTCGATACATACCGATGTTGCTCTTTTCTGGTCAGAAGAGCCTCCCGTCTTTCGCTATCTATCAAGAACTTGAGGTCAAAGGGTCACTAAAAAAGCTCTGGTAGTAGCCGCTCCAATGTTAAAGTTAGTAACGAAAAAGAGGTTGTAACTTGAAAGAAAAATTGAACATAAATTGATAACATACCTTATGGTAGGCTATAGATTTCCTAAATTGAGTAGGATTAGGAGTTATAAAAGTAGGGATTTGAAGATATCCGAAGATAGTAGTTGGCATATTGAATTTTGTTTCCTTATTCTGAGATCGGTAGGATATGGAAGGCAGGGTTATGTTTTGAACCATATACCTTTGAACTTTCCATATTTGGTTGATTTGGATAAAATAATTTTTTTTGATTTGTACCTTGATATGTTTATCACTTTATGGTATATCACGTAGATAGATGTATATTATAATGAAAATTGGAAAGGTATAGTAGATAATAAGTGTGTGTATATATATATACACACACACTTTAACTTCATAAGCTTGAAAATCAAGTTTAACAAATGTCAATTTTTACACAAAATATGTTTAATAACATCTAATTTAAATTTTTTTAATTTTATTATTGAAAAGTGATTTGACTGTGTTTGGTTAGTGTTACAAAACTTGTTTCATGATTTTCGAGAATCCAATTCGTGTTTGGTTAGGATTTTCAAATGTTGTGTTTCAAAAACTAATTTTGAAAATTCATCTTCCTCTTTTTTTGGAAGTTTTCAAAATCTTTTCTCCTTCCATCTCTCTATCTTCTCTCAACATCACCCGCCATTCACGACAAACCCACCCATTTCTCATCGCAATCTCCCATTAACCTCTGTCTACAACCACCCAGCACGGTCATCGGAGGGGGTGTCAGGCATTGTTGCTCTATTGTTTTTGTTGTTGTTTGGAGAGAGAGAGAGAGAGAGAGAGAGAGAGAGAGAGGGGGGAGGTGGTTGTTGGTGAAGCTTGTTGGTCACAGTGGTGACTTCCGATGGGTGTCAGTGGTGTACGCCGGTGAGGTGGTGTGGGCGGTGGGAGTTGGTGCTATGTTGTGATGGAGGTGGGTGGTGCTATTTGTGAATGTTTAATAGAGAGGGAGTAAGAGATAAGATTCTTTTGGGTTAGGATTCAATGTAGCTAGGCTTGGCAAAATGGGCGGGTTGACTGGTTGAAAACAAGTCGGGTCAATTTGAATCCAACCCGTTATTTTTTTTCACTCTAATAGAATAAACATTATTTTTAAATAATCAAAATAATTGTTGCACTTTGAATCTCTTGAAAATCTAACAAAACACTATTGCTAAAAGAAAATCAAGAATACAATTAGAAAATTAACAAGTCGGTTCAGTTTTAGTTTAAAATTTGAGCAAACTGAACCAATTTGAGAATCAAACTCTCATTATTTTTTTAAAAAAAAATTAATATGTATATATATATATATGTGAGTATTATATATATTATATTGTATATATACACATATATTTATATGTGTACTGTATATATACATATTATATTTTATATATATATATATGGCTTTTAACTTAAATGGTTTCAATTTCAATCAATCTATAGTTGATAGTCAAGGTCGTGTAATTAATACTTGGGCTGAAATCATTAACCGTGCTAACCTTTATATATATATATATATACATACATACTACATTATATATATGTATGTATATATATTGTATTATGTATGTATATATGTATATATATGTTATTATATATGTATATATGTATATATACTGTATTATATATATATGTATTGTATTATATATATATATATGCACTGTATTATAGTATTATGTATATATGCATTGTAGATATTGTATATATATATATATATATAGTATACTATATATATGTCATATATATATATATATTTAGATATAAATATATGTACTACATACATATATATAATATGTTGTATATATATGTCATGTATAATTACATGAAATCACTCATTAATATTTTTAAATAGTTAAGAGTTTATCAATTTTTAGAGTGAGAGAGAGTGAATTTTGAGTTTTATAATTATCAAATTGTTTATAAAGTACTCATTAGTTGTCATGACTATATATTGTATATGTTTTACTATTTTATTCTTTCCCAAATGGAGATATATACATATATATATATATTCTTTTATATATATATATATGTATTCTTATATATATATATATATATATATTCTTATACTATTTTGTTATTTTTTATTCTCAACTCGTCAAATATTCATATTCAATCCTATTTGTTATTTTTCATTTCCATACCGTCAAATACCCATATTCAATTCATATTGACCCGCTAAATTGACGGGTTCCTTATTACTTAACCCGTTTATGACCCACTAACTAAATGAGCGAGTTAGGTCGCGTTGATTATTGGGCGGGTTAGGTCGGGTTGACGGGTTTGGATAACATTTGCCACCTATTATATAGCATACGATTTGTGAGCTTATTTGACTTAACCATAAAAGTTTTGACTTTTGATGTCTTTCTAGTATGAGGTTCAATTGCGGTAATTAACATGTTTTGATATTAGTATATAAAAAATGTGAAGAAAGTTTTTGTTTTTTGAATTATATCCAAACACATTTTCATTTTTTTTAAAATTTACATTATCATATCCAAATGCATTTTCACAATTTTAAAAAAAATTATTACAAAATTTTAAAAAACATTTTATAGAAAATCATATTTGAATTATGCAACAAATATTTTGATTATTTTGGATGCAATTTGAGTGTGTATTAATGTTTTTTTTTTCAAAAGCTCAAAATTTGAGAAATAGAAGGTTATTTATTATTTTATTAGATATTAATATGAAAAAATGAAGTGAAATAAGACAAGGAATTTAAAATTGAATTAAGAATTTATTATTTTATTTGGTTGCCAAATTGAATTTTAGGTATGCAATTTTAAAAGTATAATGACATGAATGAAAGGCAAATAACAATATAGTACCTTGAATTCTTAGTTCAATTTAAAATTTATGTAATTTGGTACACTAAGGCCCGATCTGGACAATAAAAAAACTACAAAATTCTTACTTTAATTTTTAAAGTTATTAATACAAATAAATTTATAAATAGATATGAAATTCAACCAATGGAAAAGATCATTAAGAAACTTAAAGTTATGCCAAGAAAAAAAAAAAAAGATCAAAATGTAGATAAAAGTTCTATTGAGAAGTTAAATTAAATTAAATTAAGGATAAAGTGTGAACAAATTTAAACATAGAAGGGCAAAAATGTAAATTAAAATGGTATATTTGAAATATTTTTTTTCAAGGTATATAAAAGTTTTCAAGTAAATTTTTTTTCCAAAAGAAAAAAAATTGATTCTTATTTGAGTTTAAGTTGGTACTATTTTGTTGGAAAAAGTGAGTTTTTGAGCATAATAACTAGTTATCTTTGAGTTAAAATTAAAGTAGGCCCTACATATTAATTTTGGCGAGTCTACGTGGAAATGTGTTATCTTCCATGAGGAGATTAAGATCATGTATTGGGTTGCTCAATGTCACGCCCCGAATTTCCACAAACCTGGGGAGTGAGTGAAATGAAATAAAAAAAGTAAAGGAAAAGTCATTAAGGCGAATTCAATTAATTATGCATTCTTTCTCCCACGTTTTTCTAAAATTATAAGTGAAGACTTGCTATTTAACTCAACCAAAATGGTCTCCTAATGTTGCTCAAGCATCTCTCCCAATTAATATTTAAAATAGTTGAAGTCATGTTCAAAGATGGCTTCCAAAATAGCCACCCAATGTGTCTAAATATGCCCTTAGGTAATGGTCCAAATAGGCCCTAAATGTCCTAAGACATGGGCCAAGAGTAGGTCAAATATCCTACTTAAAATGGTCCTAGTGAATGGTCATACATGGCCTTGAAACATGACTAAAAAAATGTCCCAAAAAAATGCTCAACATGGCTTGATGTAATGGTCCAAAGTAGCCTAAAATGGGCTACAAAAATATGGTTAAGAATGTAAGTTAATGGCCTTGAAAGGCAGGTAATGAAATGTCATGACATGGCCAAAACAGTGGCTGTGCAACAAGGCAAGGCCGCAACACGCATGGGCAAGGCAGGTGCAGGTGCGCAAGGCGCACAGGGGGCAGGCTGCAGGCGCGCGATAGGCAGCAGGCATGCGCGCGGCATGCACGAGGGCGCGCGAGGCTCAACTGGGCGGCAAGGGCATGTCAGTTTGTGTTTCACTGTAGCGACTGCAAGCTATTTTTCTGATTTCCTGCAAAATTACTGTTCATGGCTGCGAGCAAATTTCTCTGTTTTCAAAATTTTTTTTCAAGTTTTTCAAGCCACTTTTCTTCCATTTTTAGCCTATTTCTTCAAGGTTTCTAACCCTCCATTTTAAGCACTTTTCTCATATATTTAAATAGTGTTTTAAACACTTAATTTTTTCCCCTTAATTTCACTAAAATTTTGACATAACTTCCTTTGTTTTCTAAGTTTTTTTCCCACCTAATATTTATGATACTTCATATGTATAAACATGTCACAACCCACCCTCACTCGGTGGCCACAATTCATGTAAGTTAAACATAGATCCCTTGTCTTCACATACACATCCATTTGTGTCAATATATATATATATATATATATATATGCTCATTGGATAAAGATATCTTACATATCATTTCTTTCAACACATATACATTTAACTAAAGCACACTACATGTCATTTGGGTTTTAAGCCATTACATTACAAAATGATTCAAGGTCTATAATTCACCATTCATCCATATTGAAATATAAGTCTTTTGGGCTTATGCCCATATATACAAAATATGTCCCAAGAGTCAAATCTTCTTCATACTTCATTTTCCTTCATTTCTTCAAGACTTCAACAAGTCTCAAGTACGAGGAGCATCATCTGTAATATGATATCCCACGAATGCGTCAGCTCAATTGCTGGTATGACAAAATACTAATGCTAGGAACAAATTTAAGGCGTGGCATATGCAAGTATACATTTTAAAAGTTATTACCCTGTAATCCCTCAATGCTATGCAATATCAATATGCATGACACACACATACAACTTTATGCCACACACATACAACTTTATGCCACACCCATGTCTCGTTTACGGATCGTTCTTGATGGACCTTGAGTACCAACACCCGTTCACGGATCGCTTCCGTTGGATACTAGGCACCAATGCAATGGCCAATTTTGGGTTTTTCACCACAGGATCTACACCCTCATAATGCATAGCACCAAGTGCTCAACCCATGCCATGTTTCCAAGGAATCACAATGTCATGACCCAAAACCCACCTTATGTGGATTTGGGGTCCGTGACCCGGGTTTGCGGCCCGTGGGCCGTTCCTCGTCCAAAAGGATTTGAAATACTGGGTAAATTTTTAGCAAAATATTTTATAGTCATTAAATACACCTGGTAGCATAGTTAGTTCACCATTTGTTACATGCCAAAAAAAAGACATAAGTGTTTAAATACATATCCTCCAAAAAGAACATCCTTCCAGGACCGTGGTGACATGGGAGCAAATAAGACCTTCAATATTTAACTTAATACAAAACTCACCAAAATAACTACCAGTAACTAGCAGCGTCTAGACCCCTGAGGCGCCTGAGGGTTCCCCAACTTCTTGTTGTCCTGAAAAAAATATAAGGGAGGGGGGTGAGCTAATAGCCCAATAAGTAATTTCCTAGCTTTAACATGGGTTAGGGATACTCCAAGGAAGTGATAGAACAAAGAGGCATATCCCAATATAAAGCAAGAGGCAATAACAAGTTTAATCAAAGTTGGGATCTAGCCTATCATGATGGATTGCTGCCACAACAAACGTTAGCCAATCAAAGTTATATCATGCTTGCTATAATATGATCATTCACAGGGCATAAAATATGATTATCCAACGAATACAAGAATAAATCATCATCGAGTTCTAATAACCTAGATATGTGTGAATCACCCGGGGCCCGGCATACCCCATTGGAACGCACATTCAGTCTCGCCTCATTATCCCGGGCTTACTGAATAGCGCTAGAGCTCTTTTCTCTACAAGTCCCGAAGGACATACAAGACCCCCAAAGGGTCTTTCCCCCACGCAATCTGTGAATGGATGGGTCATTGTGACTGAGCACAACCCCGGGTACATTCCAAATACCATGATCAATAAAATTCCACACAGGATGTACAACCGTACAAAACAATTGATATCATAATCAACAAAACATAAAGTGTGTGCAATATCAAGATTTCTATCAACAGGATATATCTCAAGACTAGGTCATGGTATGATAGTGCAATGATGCTCAAATATCAATGATCAAATTCACAAAGATGTAAGCAAGCAAGTCATATCCAAAGATCAGGCATAACCGATAACCACAAGTCGATTGGCTCCAATCAAGTACATTAGGTAGTGATAGAGTACAAATTTGGCAGCAGATAGAAATGAATGTGACTGGCTAGGAATAACCCATATTAAAGCGTCAGAATTACTTACCTCAAAAATAGCTTTCGGCAGTTCAACTAATTTAAATCTCCTGCTCCTTCCCCTTGGAGGTTCCTATAAATCAGAAATTTAATCGTCATTAACCCATCTCAATTATTCAGGGTTGATGTTACTATTCGTGATTTAATTTAACTCTCTCGGTATTATTTAATTACACTCTTAAGGTTGCTAAGTGTATTACATCGGCCTTCAAGATATTTTATTTGGGTAAACGGGCCCTACCGTTGAGTTTGGAACGTCCAAGAAAATAAATCTAAGCCTTCGTGGCTTTTTATTTGGCTTCGGGTACCACTTGGGGCAATACAGTCTTTACTATTTACGTGTCTGTATTTTTCGGGACTTGGTTTTACAAATCGGACTCTACCGTTAAGTCCGGAATGCCTGAAATAGTAAAAATACACTATTTATTCACTAATTTCGGACTTCGTTTGACTTTTGTAATGACTACGGGCAAAATAGTAATTTTGCTTATTTAATAAAATAATTAAAGAAATTATTTTATTATTTAATTATTTTTCCAGGGGTGTAATTACATAAGTTTTTCAAAATCAGGGACATAATATAATTCTGTTAAATAGTGGGGTTCAAATTGTAATTATCCAAAAGTTCAAAACTGAACCAAAGGGTTCAGTCCCTTTGTAAATGAACCAATCCGGTCCAGTCCAGTTCTAACCGGTTCTGTTGCATTGTTGATGTCATGATGACGTCAGCCCTATTATTTAATTTAATTTAGTTCGGTTACAAAAACGACACAGTTTCATTTAAAACAGTACACCCTTTTTTAATCGGGTCGAGGCTCGACCCGACACCCGATCCGACTCGCCCGGTACTGTTCATCGTCCCTAACCCCTGGTCACTGTTGCCCTAAAAATTTACAGAATTTCTCTTTCAATTTTGTGACTTTTGGGACACGGTTTTTAACTGGTCTTGATTCCATTCGGTTTCTGCACTTGATACCAACATTTTGGCATCGATTTCAAGCATGAATCAACCTATAAGTGGTTGGTTACAAAGTGATAACCGTGACCTGCAACTCATCAATACGTCCCCATTTCTCAACCATTTCCCTTGAAATTTGTTTCTTTGTGACCCACGAATCATAAGGTTCAAGTCCCTATTTTCATTTTTCAGTTTGGTCTCGGTTTTTAAAACATTGGGTTTTAAACCCGTGCCTACCACTCAAAATTTGAGGGCCTTAAACTGGGTTCTAGGGTCTCGGCCTATGGTTTTTGAGATCCCCTTGGGGTCTATTTTAAGTCCCAATATTCAGAGTTTTGTTCTGTTGGGGTCGATTTAGACCTGTGCTTCCAAGGTCCATCAATGGAGGTTGGTGTACGGTTTCATGGTTTCTTGGCCATTTAGACCCTTCTAATCCTCACAGTATGCATAAAATAGTTCCTAAAGTCGATGTTAATGCATGCATGTAATTCTAACAGCTCCACAATGACCAAAACAGTTCTAAAATTCAAAACAAGGAAATGTAGCAGTTTGATATTATACCTTCTAACAGTGGCCTCCTCTCTCCTATGGCTTGACTCAGAACCTCGCAGTGCTCCTCAGGATCTTCCCAGACTTCTTCAGGTACACTAGAAGGCCACACTCAAGCTCACACACACATGAACTTGCACTCCAAGTTCTCACTCTCTCTCTCAAAATCCCCTTATGGTCTCACACCAATCTGATATATATAGAGCACACAGTTTGCTCGTGTTGCTTGTTTTCTAAAGCCAGAATTGGCTGCATGAAAGTTGGTTGGGGGATAAAGGTGTAATGTAATTATATTGCCCTCTTATATATATATATATGCATATATATACCAGTGCAGTCGTGGAGTTGAAAGATTGAAGTGAGAGGTTCTGATGTAAGCCAATAATGAGGGGTTTGCCTGCAAGGCCATTGGCCAATTTGTGAGGTGGCTTGGGCTAATTTGAGGTTATATACATATCTTGGTGTAAATGTGCACAAAGTAGTCTGCAGTCTAGTTGGTAACTTTTTGAGTGAAATTATTTCCCTTCCATAGGTCAAGGGTTCAATTCCCCTTGGCCACTCTTTGGTTAATTTTTCCTTATTTTAGGCTAAGGCCTCGTTTGGTTGACCAGAAATTCAATTTCACTGTTTCCGCTCTAACTTTCGTTCCGTAACTCCTTTTTCGACGCGGTTTCTTCCGGTCACTTTCTATTCGGATTATCTTTATTGTCCAAGGTCTAGGATCTGTTTTTACTTTCTTGGATTTTTCGTAATTAGCTAGTTCGAGTTTTAATTGCGATAAAACAATGCTTAAAATAGCCAAATTACCACATTAATTTCCCAAATGGACTTCATTACATTAATTAAGTAGGGAAAATAAGTTTGGGGTGTTACACACAATATGCCAAAATGCCTTGATTTCATTATGCAACTTCAATGAGACAATTCATCAATTACATGGTGTTTACCTCAAGTCATGCATTATACCCAACGTAAATCATAACTTCAAAATCCCTAAACTTCTTTTACATGAACATATAATATAAACTATCCATTTTAACACATGCTCAAGCCACATATTCACAATCTTACTAATTCACAAAGAACACATAATTTCATAAAGCACCAATGCATTAAACAATCATATCTTCCAAAACACAAGATATATCAACATGAATATAAGCCAAAATATAACAATCCAAACACATAGGCAAGATACATCTTCATTATATCAACAAATCATCAAAGAACTCAAAGAACACACAAACACCTAAACTACCAACTCTAAGTTTTCAAAGCAATTACCTCCTAAGTGATTTCTTAACATCAAGTAAACACCTTAATCACTTAAACAACATATAGAAAGGCAAAGAAACTTAAACATATTCCTAACTTAGCAAGATATCATACCTAAAATGATTTTTCTCAAACCGAGGGAGTTGTGTTTGATGTGCAGCTGAACCGATTGGTGAGAATATAGCCCTTGATGAGAGGAACAACTTCCTAGAAGGAAGTCTTGTAAGACTCTTGGCCTAGGAATGTGTTTTGGTGGCTTGAAGCTTGGAGAACCTAGGATTTTTCTTCACTTTCTCTCCATGAACGTGTTTTGATTTGTATCTCAAACCAAAATATGAAAAAAATACACTAAGGGGCTGTATTTATAGTAAGGGGGCAAAGGGGCGAAATGACCTTTTTGTCCTTAATGAATCCGGGACCCCGTTACACTACAACTCGTCCTGAAAAGCCTCAATTTGACATTTGACTTTAGCCAAAGTTATTAAAATTATTTTAAATAAAAAATTTCAAAAAAATAAATTTTCTCTTGTGGCCGGGTTTGGCCAGTTCCACTCGGGTCACCAAGGACGCCCTTTTGGTCCTGTTTTTGAAATTGTCTCCGAATAGGCTCAAGTTTTTTCAAGAAGTGTATTTTAACATTATAAGCATATTTATATTCTATGAAACATTCAAATTATGCTTCTAAACATGACTTATGCCTAAATGATGCATGTAAATGTCCTACTGGCAAAACTGTGCATGAATAGTGCCCTATTGGCAAAAATGAAAAATTTATCCTCATTTTTCAGATCTCTACACTCAAAACCATTAAAGAGGGAATGAAAAATTGTCTCCAAACATTACCATTTGAAAATGGTAATAAAAGCTTGAAATTTGTGAAAAAACTTGTGTTCTACATAGAATGGGTACAAGGTTTTTAAAGAGTATATATATAATTATGTTGAAGGAAAGTTTGGGCTCTAAGGGGCACCTAAGTTTTGTGAAATGGGCTGGACCTAGCACATGCTTGGTTCACCATATACGCGTGCACCGTTGCCCCACCACGCACTAAATCGGGTCGGGTTCAGGTTTGGGTTTGGGCCTTGCCCATGCTATGTATATATTTTTTTGGAAAAAATTCATTCAAATAATTTTTCAAAACGCTACCGTTTTTGTTACTATTAGAAACAGTCCAATACGCTGTCGTTTTTTGCGATTGTGTTTGGTTTTGGTTTAAATCCAAAAAAATGATGTCGTTTTGTAATTAAACTTTGGTTTGAATTTTGACTGAATCGTCTTCTTCCTACGACTGTTCATTGAACAGCTGCAACTGTAAGCCTTGTGTCTGTACCAAACAGACACGAATGCTTTATATAAACACTACCTACACACCTACATGCATTGCATTGAATTCATTCCATTCTTTCTGTGCGTTCATATAGTTTGAGAGAGTTCTGAAATAGAAGTCTGGTTTACTGTATGCAGAGATTGCAGTGCTTCTTCTCTGTGTGAGACCATTATTGTATGCAGAGATTGTGTTTGGTTTTGGTTTAAATCCAAAAAACAATGTCGTTTTGCAATTAAACCTTGGTTTAAATTTTGACTGAATCGTTTTCTTCCTACGACTATTCATTAAACAGCTGGGACTGTAAGCCTTCGTGTCTGTACCAAACAGACATGAATGCTCTATATAAACACTACCTACGCACCCACATGCTTTGCATTGAATTCATTCCATTCTTTCTGTATGTTCATATAGTTTGAGAGAGTTTTGAAACAGAAGTCTGGTTTACTATATGCAGAGATTGCAGTGCTTCTTCTCTGTGTGAGACCATTTCATCCTAGGAGGTAGACGTCTATTCAATCGTAAGCACCAAGTGCGAGGGCGTATTTTGTCTATAGCGTTAAATGTTAGACTTGGTTTGATCCTAAAACCTGTAAGTTTCTTCCATGTCTAGTTTTTTGCTTTTGTTCAAGTATGTATACCGTTTCTAAACAGTAATCTTGTTCTGAGTTTTAATTCTACAAAATAATAAATTACTTTCTTTAACACTCAGAATATAAGTAGTTTCTTTTTTCTCTGCAAATTCATGTTCTGTATTTATAGAATACAAAACAAATAATTTTGTATTTATAGAATACAGACAACAAGTTCTATATTTTTCTTTTATTACTCTATTGCTAATATAAAACAGATTTTGGAAATATAATGATTAACAATCTTAAGACAGAATTGCTTTCCAAATCAATTTTATTTTTTCAGATGTTTTGTTTTCTGTTTTAATTTGCAGTATTCTTTACTGCAGAATTTTTTGTTCATAATACTATATTTTTGTTTTACAAATTTTAATTAGTGAAAAAAATTTGTACTATAGTTTATTAAATGGCAGCCAAAACAAACCCAAATCCTACTATTATTGTTGTGCTGCATGCACCTGTTATAACACCAGTTCCTGTGAACCATAATAAGAAACCAGAGAAATTCAGTGGGACTGATTTCCAGAGGTGGCAGTAAAAGATGTTGTTCTATCTCATTACACTGAATTTGACTCGATTCCTTCGAGAAGATGCTCTTTTTTTTAGGAAAAATGAGATTGATAGGTAAGTGATCATCGCAGTCAATGCTTGGAAGCATACTGACTTCCTTTGTCGAAACTATGTCCTTAATGGCTTGGACAACACATTATATAATGTGTACAGTCCAATCAAGATTATAAGGGAATTATGGGAATCTCTTGACAAAAAGTGTAATACCCCGAACTTATTTTATCAATTAATTAATATAATGATGTATTTTTTGAAATTTAATGTGTCGATTTAATCATCTTAGCTAGATTTTAATACTACAAAAAAAAAAAAAAAAAAAACCATTGGGCTTTCAACCAATTTTGTACCATATATAACACATGAAGTATATATACATACATAAAGAGAACACTAGAACAAACATTTAAAATAAAACAATTATAAAATATATTATATATGTGTGTGTGTGTGTATATATATATATATATATACATAAATAGGTGCATAATTGCAACAACCAACCTATGGCTTAGATACACTCATATAAGCTACTAAATGTAGCATGGTGGTTGGAACAATGGGGCTGAAACAGGGAGGTGAACAGATCTATAGACTGTATGTATATATATATGTATGTATATATATATATATATATATTAAGTGCAGTAGCTGAGGGCTCTGGGATCATCTTTTGATATATATATATATATATATATATATATGGGCCTTGTGATTATATCGTCCAAGTGTGTGTGTGTGTTGCATCTTTTGACCATGAGGAGACCAAGCACTGTGTGTGTGTGTGTGTGTGTATGTGAGTGACCCAAGAGTGAGTTACAAAGAGAGAGATAGATAGAGGTCTGTGAAAGCACATAGGTGTTGTGTGCTGTATATACAGACAGTGTATCCGTGAGTGATTTCGTGGGAGTGGATCCATGTGTGTGAGGGTTGTATGTGTGTATGTTTGTGAGTATGTGTCCACTCGGAGGTGCACAAAGAGGAAGGAGACTGAGCTGCTTGGAGAAACTTGATAGATCAGAACTAAGCCTCAAGTAGAGAGGGTCTCATTGTTAAGAAAGGTATAAGGCATCAAAACTCAAAAATTTCTCTTTTATTTTCTTCTCTGTTTCAGCTTTGTGTAGTAGCTAGATTGCATGCATAAATTAAATGGACACTAAGGGACTATTATGAATTAATTGAGGGAGTTAGGAAGGCTTGAAAAGCCCTAAACCGAGAAGGACCTCTATTGTTGGACCTTCAACAATGTATATTTGAGTCGACCATTAAAGAACTTCCTTTTGAAGTTTTAAAGTTAAAGTAGACTTCATAAGCATTTGAAAACCACTAAGCCGCCATCGAAAACCCCAAAGGAAGACCCCCAAAACTTGAGTTGCAGGTTCGGGTCCAAAAACAGTAACCCTCTATTTGGAAACCAAAACTTAGATTTTTGAATGGGGAATGAAACCCCTAGCCAAAAGGTGCACAACAAGCCAAACCATGCATAACATGGTGACGGAATGGGGATTTACGAGCCAACTGCAGATCGAGACCACCCACTTCACCACTGCTCCTAGAGCTTGATTCGAGCTCTAAAATGGATGCCAAACCTTTTCCCTTACCTTCAGTAGCCCACACCACCCAAAAGTAGAGATCAAATCAACCCCAGAATGCACGAAATTGGAAAAGCTTGAAAACAGAAATTAGGGCAACACAGTAGGTGAGTTGGGGAAGAAGATGAATAATGATTGGATCGGGTTCGGGTCGAGACCCGACCCATTGCGATTGTAGGGTAAGTAGGATGACGTCGTATGAGAAGGTTATGTTTTAATTTTAAACCTGAACTTGGCCTGTTTGGTTACTGAGATAAGGAATTAAATTGATATCCACATGCGGAATAGGGATATTGCCTTATCCTAGCCCTGCTTGTTCGTTGTTTGGGTTAGGAAAATCAGAAAAATAAAAGGGGAGCTACAGCTCCCTTGGATCGAACCCTTAACCTTCGCAAACCTAAACCCTAAACCAAACCCAAAGACCACTGAGCCACTGCCATCACTGTTAACCTATGTTAACAAAAATATTATATATTATATAATAAAAATATTAGATTAATTAAATTAATTTCAAAATGGGAAAATATCCCGATGTCTAAATTAAATAAACAAATAGTATATTTTGACTATATGGGACATTCTGGACCTAATGGTGAGGTCCCATTTTTGAACCGAGATTCCAAAAAATTAAGTCACATAAAATATGAAATTACCATTTTGCCCTTAAGGGTACTCGAAGCCAAATGAGAAGCCGCGAAGGCCTAGACTTATTTTCTTGGACGCTCCGGACTTAACAGTGGAGTCCGTTTACCCAAATAAAATATTCTGAAGCCCGATGTATAAATTTAGCAACCTTAAAAATATACTAAATAATATCGAGAGAATTAAATAAGTCACGAACATTAACATCGACCTAAATAATTGAGATGGGTTAATAACAATTAAATCTCTGATTTATAGGAATCTCCAAGGGGAAGGAGAATGAGAAGGAGAAGGAGAAAGAGATTTAAATTAATAGAACTGCTAAAAGCTATTTTTGAGGTAAGTAACTCCTACGCTTTAATATGGGTTTTTCCTTAGCCATGTCACATTTTGTCTTAATGCTGGCAACATTGTACTCCATTACCTACCTGATGATCCTAAATTCTTTGAATTGATGCCAATCAATTTATGATGCCTGTACTTCGGTTTTGATTTGCTTGTCCTTGACTGTTGATATTTGAGCTTAATCATACCTCTATGTATGCCATGTCGTGATCTTGTGATATATCATGTTATTGGAAATCTTATTATATCACACACTTTATGACTCGTTGACTGAGAAATTGATTGATTCACATGTCTGTATATCCCGTGTGGTATTTTGTTGATCATGACATTTTGTAAGTGCTTGGGGTTGTGCTCAGTCACAATGGCCCACGTACTCACAGATGGCATTTTGGACCTGTATGGTCATTTATGTCCTTTGGGACTTGTGATGAAAGAGCTCTTACGCTATTCAGTAAGCCCAGGATAGAGAAGCGGATCTGAATGTACGTTTTGGGGGTATGCTGGGCCCTGTTTAGTTTATGCATCTGTTTTGTTAGAACTCGGTATATGATATTTTGGCATTCATTGAATGATCATATTCTATGCCCTGTAAATGATCATATTGTTGCAAGCATGTTACGCTTTTGATTGGCTAACGTTTTGTATGTGGTAACGATTCATCATGATAGGCTAGATCCCATTTTGATTGATTTTATCATTGCCTTCTTATATCATATTGTGGGATATGCCTTTATTTGGACTCTCGGGTCATTGTTACTCTATTTTGGTGACTGGCTATCTGTTATCTCTCTTCTATTATTCTTATGGACTAACCTTGACCCATGGCAAAGCTAGGAATTTACTTACCGAGCTTTGTTAGCTCACCCCTATTATATTTTTTTCAGGATAAAAAGATTTGTGGGGACCCTCAGGGGTTCAAGTGGACTAAACGTTAATGAGTGACTGGTATTCCTTTTGGTGAGTTTTGTGATAAAATGAATACTGTGAGGTCTTAATTTCTCCCATGACACCACGGTCCTGTCTGTTTTATATTTTAAGGATCTGTATTTCAAACACTTACATTTTGGCATGTATAATGACAATTTGATAATGGTACCAGATTTGCTATTGACTGTAACTTGTGCTTATTAAATTTTTATACAGTGTTTAAGATCCTTTTGGCAGGGGAACGGCCCACGGGCCGCAGACCCTATCACGGACCCCTAATCCACATAGGGTGGGTTTTGGGTTGTGACAGAAAGTATAAAACGGAAGATGCTGGCATGAAGAAGTTCGTAGTAGGCAGATTCCTAGACTACAAATGATTGACTCCAAGAAGTTGATTAATCAAGTTCAAGATCTTCAGGTTATCTTGCATAACATTCATGCAGAAGGTATATCCCTAAGTAAATCCTTCCAAGTGGCTGCGATCATTAAAAAGTTGTCGCCTTATTGGAAAGAATTCAAGAGTTACCTAAAGCATAAGGGAAAGGACATGAAGCTTAAAGACTTGATCATGAGATTAAGGATTGAAGAAGACAATCGTACTTCTGAAAAGAAAGCAGGGAAATCCATTATGGAAGCTAGGGCAAACGTGGTGGAATAAGGTCAAACCTTTCACAACAAGAAAAGAAAGAATTTTGACATTGGTGCTAAACAAGGGCCCAAAGGCAATGACAACAAAAAGTTCAAGGGAAAATGTTACATATTTGATAAATCAGGGCATCGCACAAAGGATTGTCACAACAAGAAACAAGGCCAAGGGAATCCTAACAAGAGGCAAACACAGGCCAACATAATCGAAGTAGAGAACCTTTTAGATGATGTGTTTGAAATGAATCTTTCGGCTGTGGTTTCTGAAGTCAATTTCATTGGAAGTAATACCAAAGAATAGTGGGTGGACACTGGGCTACTCACTATGTTTGCTTTGATAAGAAGATGTTCTCATCATATCATGCTATAGATAATGGAGAACAACTTTTTATGAGCAACTCCTTAACTTCCAATGTTGAAGGTCAATGATAAGTGGTATTGAAGATGACATTTGGAAAAGAGCTTACCCTCAACAATGTGTTGCATGTGCCTGATATCCGAAAGAACTTGGTGTCTGGTTCATTTTTGAGAAAAAAAGTATTCAAAGTGGTGTTTGTGTTTGATAAATTTGTCCTTACCAAAAATGGGATGTATGTGGGTAAGGGATATATGAGTGATGGACTCTTTAAGATGAATGTAATGACTGTTGTACCTACTATTAATAATAATAAGAATACAACTTCTGCTTATATGCTTGAGTCTTCAAATATGTGGCATGGTAGACTAAGACATGTTAATTTTGAAACATTATGTAGATTAGTTAATATGGAATGTTTGTCTAAAATAGAATTTAATTCAAATCATAAATGTGAGACTTGTGTAGAAGCAAAGCTTACAAGAACTTCCTTTCAATCAATTGAAAGAAGTAGTGAACCTCTATAATTAATACATTTAGATATTTGTGATTTGAAATTTATTCAAACTAGAGGTAGTAAAAATATTTTCTTACTTTTATTGATGATTGCACAAAATACTATTATGTTTACTTGTTAAGAAGTAAAGATAAGGCATTAGAAATGCTTAAATATTACAAGAATGAGGTTGAGAATTAACTTGATAAGAAGATCAAGATATTGAGAAGTGATAGAGGTGGTGAATATGAAACACCTTTTGGTGAATTCTGTTCACAACATGGTATTATACACGAAACAACTGTATCCTATTCACCTTAGCAAAATGGAATTGCTAAACGAAAAAATAGAACTTTAAAAGAAATGATGAATGTATTGCTATTAAGTCTGGACTATCTCAAAATTTGAGGGGGGGAGGGAAGCAAATCTTTCCACAAATTATATTCTCAATCGAATACCTAAAAACAAAAAACCAATAAATCCTTATATGAGTTGTGGAAAGGTCGAAGACCTTCTTAGAAATACTTAAAAGTGTGGGGGTGTTTGGCTAAGGTGGCAGTTCCTATACCTAAAAGGGTTAAAATAGGACCAAAAATAGTTGATTGTGTTTTCATAGGGTATGCTCATAATAGTGGTGCTTATCGATTTCTGATTCACAAATAATTTTTTTTATATGCATGTTAATACTATTATTGAGTCAAGGAATGCATCGTTTTTTGAACATGTATTTCCTTACAAATCAACACAAGAATCGAGTTCAAATAAAAGAACTCATGACACTTCAGTAGGCAGTGGTCAAGACCAACAAGATGATGATGAACCTAGACGAAGCAAAAGGACTAGAACATCAAAATCTTTTGGTCCAGATTTTCTAACATATTTGTTAGAAGATGAGCCTCAAAACTTTAAAGAAGCAATGTCGAGCCCTAAAGCTCTTTATTGGAAAGAGGGTATAAACAATGAAGTAGAATCTATTCTACAAAATCATACGTGGGAACTAGTGGATCTTCCACCAGGTTCAAAACCTTTTGGATATAAATGGATATTCAAGAAGAAAATGAAAGCAGATGGATCTATTGAAAAGTACAAGGCCATGCTTGTTATTAAAGGATACAGGCAAAATAAAGGTTTAGACTATTTTGATACATATTCACCTATCACAAAGATATCATCCATTCGAATGTTAATAGCTATTGTGGCTATGCACAATCTTGAGATACATCAAATGGATGTAAAGACAACTTTCTTAAATGGTGAATTAGATGAAAAAATATATATGGAACAACCCGAAAAGTTTATTGTTCCAGGTCAAGAAGAAAGTTTTTCGGCTTGTTAAATCTCTTTATGGACTAAAACAAGCACTGAAGCAGTGGCAGGAGAAATTTGATATGTCAAGAACATCGAAAATGGTAACAAATGTGTATATGTCAAGAACACCGAAAATGGTTTTGTCATTATTTGTTTCTATGTTGATGATATACTCATTTTGGGTAGTAATAATGAAGTCATTAAAGCTACCAAGAAAATCTTAAACAATAAGTTTGACATGAAGAACTTAGGTGTTACCGATATTATACTTGGGATAAAGATCTCTAGAACATCAGATGGACTGATATTATCTCAATCACATTACATTGAGAGAATACTCAAGAAATTTAAACAAGATGATAGCAGTCCAGCGAGAACACCTATAGATATAAATCTACACTTATCCAAGAATAATGAAAAAAACATATCGTAACTAGAGTATGAGCAAATAATTGACAGCCTAATGTATGTGATGAATTGTACCCGTCTAGACATAGCTTACATTGTTAACAAAATGAGTAGATACACAAGTAATCCTGGTCCGGACCATTGGAAGGCAATAGTTAGGGTTTTAAGGTATTTGAAATACACCCAAAACTATAAATTACACTACTTAAAATATCCAGTAGTACTTGAAGGATACTGTGACGCGAATTAGATATCCGATACCGAAGACTCAAAATCCACAAGTGGTCATTTGTTTACACTTGGTGGTAAAACGGTATCATGGAAATCTTCTAAACAAACATGCATTGCCAGATCCATAATGGAATCTGAGTTTATTGCACTTGATAAAGTTAGTGAAGAAACTGAGTGGCTTCGTCACTTCTTATAAGATATTCCAATATGGCCAAAACCTATGCTCGCTATTTGTATTCATTGCGATAGTCAATCAACAACTGGTAGGGCACAGGGTCATATGTATAACGGTAAGTCTTGACATATTCGTCGAAGACATAATACTGTGCAACAACTTCTCTCTAATGGTATTATGACCATTGAATACATAAGGTTAAGAAATAATATTACGGATCCGTTAACCAAAGGTTTGACCCGAGAGCAAGTGAATAAATCATCGAGGGGAATGGACTTAAAGCCTATGCACTAAGAATCCCCATAATAGCAACCCAGCTTAGCTGACTAGAAATTCCAAGATCTAGGTTCAAAGGGACAATCGATGTGTGACTCATTAAAGATCACTATGGAGATAAAATTTGCTACCCATTCCTATGATAAGAATAGTGATGCCTGTAGCGTTGAAAATGATAATTTAAGCTTTTAATGATTCTTATACCTTGTTAAATACAAGTGGGGTATAATATGATACTCTTAATAAGAAATCACCTATAAGAATGATAAAAGGTTAAATTCTCTAAGAACACTCATGAAATCAGGAATTATTCAAGGTCAAAATGAACACAATCATGAGAACCAACTATGTCAGGAATGATTTTGTGTGAATGCTATTGTCTTGGTTTACACAAACGGTTGGATAGTTCAAGACATCATGTTCATTGAACAACAAGTAAACCCAATAGTATTTCACAAGGGAAGGTTCAAGGCCACAAGCTACCTTCTTCTATGCAGAAGATTTCCAATAAAATTCTCTCTAAGTGTCTGCATATCATTTGTAATACTTTTAGTCAATTTCATTCATGTGGGGGAGTGTTGAAAAAAGTAGGTTTTTGAGCATAATAATTAGCTATTTTTGAGCTAAAATTAAAGTGGGTCCCACATATTAATTTTGGTGGGTCCATTTGGAAATGTGTTCTCCTCTATGAGGATATTAAGATCATGTATTGGGTTGCTCAAAACCATTAAAAAGTGAATGAAAAATTGCCTCCAAACATCACCACTTGAAAATGGTAACAAAAGCTTGAAGCTTGTGTCCCACATAGGATGTGTACAAGGCTTTTAAATAGTATATATACAATTACCTTGAAGGAAGGTTTGGGCCCTAAAAGGCACCCAAGTTTTATGGAAGGGGGAGGACCTAGCATATGCTTGGTTCACTACACACGTGTGCGCTGTTGCCGCTGCCCCGCGCAAGACCAAATTGAGCTGGCTTGGGTTAGGACGGGTTGGGTTTGGGTTTGGGTTTGGGTTTGGGTTTGGGCCTTGGCCTATTATGTATATATCTTTTTGGAGAAAATTTATTTAAATAATTTTTCAAAACGCTGTTGTTCTTGTTACTGTTAGAAACAGTCCAAAACGCTGTTGTTTAAGTTACCAGATTAATTAAATTCCAAACACTATTGTTTTGCGATTGCGTTTGGTTTTGGTTTAAGTCCAAAAAATGACGTCGTTTTTTGGATTAAACCTTTGTTTGAATTTTGACTGAATCATTTTCTTCCTATGACTATTCATCGAATATCTGGGACTGTAATCCTTCGTGTCTGTACCAAACAGACACGAATGCTCTATATAAACACTACCTATGCACCCATATGCATTGCATTGAATTCATTCCATTCTTTCTGTGCGTTCATATAGTTTGAGAGAGTTCTGAAACAGGAGTCTGGTTCACTGTACGCAAAGACTGTAATGCTTCTTCTCTGTGTAAGACCATTTTATCTTGGGAGGAAGACGTCCATTCAATCGTACGCACCAAGTGCGAGGGCGTATTTTGTCTTAAGGAGATAGCGTCAAACGCTAGACTTCGTCTGATCCTAAAACCTGTAAGTTTCTTCCATGTCTGATTTTCTGCTTTTGTTCAAGTATGTATACTATTTCTAAACAGTAATCTTGTTCTGAGTTTTAATTCTACAAAATAATAAATTACTTTGTTTAAAACTTAGAACATAAGTTGTTTCTTTTTTCTCTGCAAATTCCTGTTCTGTATTTATAGAATACAAAACAAATAATTTTGTATTTACATAATACAGACAACAAGCTCTGTATTTTTCTGTTATTACTCTATTGCTAATATAAAACTGATTTTTGAAATATAATGATTAACATATTTTAGTTTAGCTTGTTATGGTATCATTTGCTGTTTACATTGATACTAGTGAATACACACAATATTTTAATAAAATAATCGATAAAGGAGAAAAGCAACCGACTAATAAAATACCACAATAATAAGCGCAAAACTACCTAGGTACTACGGGGATTGAATTTTTCACAAATAATAACTTTCCTGGAAGAAGTAAGATAATACAATCGGAGTTACACTGAGACATCAGTTTGGTACCGGTTGAGGGTTCATCAACAATTAAGTCAATGGTTTGTTAATCTCAAAATAAAAAATTTAATATCAAAGTTAGCGTATTTTTGTACTAATAATCCCGATGTTTTTATAGTGAACAATGATTCTGAGACGGTTCATCATGCCCTTGTTGGCATTACGTATTTTTTTTTGAGATAATTACACTTACCTCCCCTGAGGTTTCTGACAATTACAGAAACCTCCCCTATAGTTTCTGAAATAACACTGTCCCCCTTGTCAGACTTGTCGGTAAACGGCGTTAACTGACGTTAAAATTTTTACCATTTTACCCTCACTTTAATAGTAATGTTTTTAATAAAAATAAAATAAAATTTCTCATTCCATCTCTTGTCTCTCTCGTAAGCCAGAAACCCTATCTCTGTAATGCCTCCCACCTTCTGCCCCAGACCCTGAATTGTTCTCAATCCTTCTCTCTCTTCTCAGAACTGGTCATCTTCCATCCAAAGCTATATATATATATTTGAAACAAATTGGATGGGTTGACAAACGAGAGATGAGAGATTTATTGGTGGTTAATTGAAACCCAACACTGCCATCGGAGATTTACTCAAGTCACTTTCCCTGTTGAGTGCCTCAAGCATATGTGTTCTCACGCGTTAATTTTTTTCAGCAAACCCCAATTGTTTTCCCCACAGATCCAACCCTCCAAGCGTCCAAGGTTCTCTCATGATGCGCCATCATCATGGAAGTCTGTCCTCCGTCAACATTACAATTGCATGGCCGCACAATCTTCATCGTCGATTCCAAGCCAACAGTCTATTGTTGTAGCCTGTGTTGTGTTGATGGCGATGGTCGTTTGTGGTAGGGCCTTGCGATGTCGGCGGTTGTTTAGGCTTGCGATGCTTTCAGTGGTGGTTTATTGGTGCTCGGTGGTTGTGTACGGCGTCGTTGGTGGTTGCTTTGGTTGTGAGCAACGGATGTTGACCCAAATCACTACTAAAATCATTCTTCTCTTTTAATTTCTTGATAAATGACAGCAGGAATATCTTGTGCATCCGTTAATCTGGGCAGTTTCCTCCGACCCCACCTTCCTCTCCGCCACCGTCGCCGACCTCCGCGCCGCTGATTTTCGGGTTTGCAGATTATTTATCTTGATAATGGTTTTGTTAGAGAGACGTTGAATTGGGAGAATGTGACTAGATCCAGTTCAACAGTACAGGCAATTGGGTCATCCCTAGAATTTTTATTCACCAGTTTCGAATCTAGTAGGTGGAATTCGAATTCGATTATGGTTTTTGATCTCCAGGATAGTTTCCGTCCCGTTATAGAGATTGGTCATTACGAAATTTTTGGTGCCAATCTTGATTCCGCTATTCCAGCGACAAAATTGAATTGGGTTTCGAGTTACAATCTGTTGATGGCTTCTGGTACTCATAGTGGACCTTCTGGCGTTTTGGGTAATATTAAATTTTGGGATTTAAGGTCTGGAAATGCAGTTTGGGAGTTGAAGGAAAAAGTTGATTGCTTTGCAGATGTCACGGTTTCTGATAATCTTTCAGCAATTTTCAAGGTTGGTGTGAATTCGGGTGAGGTGTTCTTCACTGATTTGAGGACTGTTGGTGCTGAGAATTCATGGGTTTGTCTTGGGGATAAAAGAAAGGTGGTCAATGGGAAGAAAGAAGGGTTTGGGTGCAAGATTGAGAATCATGGAAATCAAGTATTTCTTTTCTGTTCTTTTCTTTTTGATTCTGTTAAATTCCAGAATATCCAGATTTTGTGGTTCAGCCTAGCTCATGAAAGAAAAGCAAATTTTGATGGGAATTAATTATCTTTTGTGATTTATATAAACACAAGTTGGTCATGTAAATTGCCTATATAGTGAAGAATTTTTTTCCAATTCTTATTTTAAGGGCTATGTTTATTAACTTTTGTTAGAAACAAATAATTTCAGTTGTGTAAATTCAACTCCCTCTCAGTTCGTATGCATATGAAACTACAGTGGAAGTGGGAAGGATGGATCTTCTGTCGGTAGTGGCGGTAATGGTAGTGGTGTAAATTTGGGGAATAGTGAGGGTGGTTTTAGTGAGAGTGGGATGACTTGCAATATGATTGTAATATTAAGGGCAATTTGGACATATAACATCATTTTTTTGGCTGACATCATCATTTAACGTCTGGGTAGAAACGGACGTTGAGGGGAAGGGGGAATCTGTTACAGATTAGTAAACCAGAAGGGGAACAGTGTTATTTCAGAAAGTATAAGGGAGGTTTCTGTAATTGTCAGAAACCTCAAGGGAGGAAAGTGTAATTTATCCTTTTTTTTTTTTTTTTGCCTTGATTTGCTCGGGAATTGGTATCCCGTTTAATCAACCTTTATTATGCGGGTTGGTTGGAAATGATCAATCTTGCCTTTCATGTACAGTGATACTAGCGACTTGTCTGTCTAATCTGATGAAAGCGATCTGAGTATTTTATCCATACTCCTCTACTATGATGTTACCAGTTTATGTCAGATGTCACCTTTAAATGTGTGAATCATTTGTGCCCATACAAGTACTATTTAATAAAGAAAATGATATGAAATTATTTTTAAAATATTATTATTTTTAACAACTTTACATTGTAATAAGTAAAATATTTTAACAAAAGTATGTATTATAAGTTTTGATACGTACAAATAAGAAACCATTGGCGTGTCAGTGAATAGTTTTTGAGCTACTTTATTCTAATATAATATTAAATGGATTTCACATGTGTCCTTTTTATGTTTTTTATGATTTGGAGCTTTTGCACCAAAAGAAGCTCCTAAAAACGTGCATTCAGTGCTGTTTTCTTTTCCTCTTTCCTTCTCTTCTCTCTGGATTCGCTCGTTTGGGATGTCTTAGGAGTTTGTTTGGAAAATTTTCAATTGGATCAGGTTACAATCATTTTTATTGAGTTATTTATTTTTTAAAAAAATTAATTCTTCTTTAATCTGACTTTATTCAAGTTTTAAGTATTTTTTAAAATTAGATATATCAAATAGTAAAAAATTTTAAACCAATTCATTTATATTTTATAGAACCGATTTTAATATTTCTCAAACATACCTTATATTTTAATAACCCTTGCCCTTTCCCCAAAACCAAAGGTTTATGGGAGAAAGGGAAATAGCTTGTCATCAATATTAATTATTTTCATTTTTTTTGGGGTAGTAAAGAATCCTAGCTAATTTTTTTTCTTCTACTTTTTGTTAAATAAGGGATTCTTATGATCAATAAAACATTCATAGGATATAAAAGATATGAAATCCAGTAAAATTAATAAGTTGTTTGAAAGTTATTGAATTAATCTGGATCTTCCTATTCATTTTACTGAATTTATTTATTTATTTATTTTTGGTAATTGTGGAGGGAGATATATCATTTTTTTTATGAGTTGGTAAGGGAATAAGGGGGTCTTTTATGTCAGTTTACGTGTCAGTGACTGTCAGGTCTATTCTTTAAATTTTAGTTGATAATAATTGGCGTAGGAGAAAATTAAACTCGAAAGATTTAAATTTTATCTTCAATATTTTTATCATTCAGCCACATCCCATTCGATAATTATATAATATTTCTAGCAACCCATATGTTAATTGTTGGAATGTTCAAGTTTTCTCATTACGTATAGTTAATTAGTTGGTTAAATTAAGGCTAGTCGAGAACTTGATTGATGGGCCTTACTCAAGTCTGTAAACTTGACTGTTTGGTAAAACACTTTGTGCTGAAATGTTTTTATTTCTCTTTTTGAGGTATAGCTTTCTCTGACAATTGAAAACAATATCTTTCTTGTTTATGACATTACAACGTACACTGATTTACTTATTATTCATCTTTCCTTTCCAATATTTAGGAACGTAAGGGAAATTATTTTAAATAGTACTGTTTCTGAAAAAATTTCTTCCTATAATCATTCCAACCACCTGCAAAGGTTCAAAAACTTCAACCTTAATATTTTTGAATTTGTTCACTAGAAAGAGCAATTTGGTCATTATAGATATACTTGTTTTTGTTTATTTCTTTCAAGACTTCTTTAAAATTTAATGTTTTAATCAACTTAGTTCACTTAAGCTAGAAAGGCTAAAAAACTAGTTTCTTGTCATGAATTTGAATTTAGTGAATTCTTCTGTTATATGAAGAAATTTCTTTATGTTGTCATTTTAACTTGGCAAAAGTTTCAATTATAGCCTCCACTTACAAAGGTTTATAAGATCTTGGAGTTTGTTCACTAGAAGAAATCCATGAACTTGGTCAATTATGGATACAAACGGAGCAAATACGTGTCCTAATAGAAGTTTCATTCGACCGGTAAAAGCTTCTTTGTTCGAACGTGTGTTTATTTCTGGAGATTATGATTGGTTTTCCTATTTCGAATAAAATTAGGTTTAGGGTTACCTATAAATATTCTTTGTGCGAGTTTCACATTATAAGTTGCGAATTTTGCATTATAAAGAGGCAACTTTGCATTCTTGTTGAGTACTTAGGAAGTCTATGAATCCTTGAACTTGATTCTAGTGGCAGAACCAAAAATCTTAGATTTGGGGAGGGGGGAGGGGCGCTAAATTGCATGTATTGAAATTTAGGGAAGGTTGATATGAATATAAAAAAAAAAATGGGATGGGAGGTAAGTCCTATTTTGTTAAAATATTTTAAGAAAATTAGTGATAAAAAATACAAAATCAAAATTTGGGGGGGCTAGGAAGGGGAGGGGGGCATAACCATCTTTGTCTCTCTTGGATTCGCTTCTACTTGATTCTATTATTCTAGAGTTTGGATTCTATATAGTCTCTTTTTCACAAAAGTAATAGTGAAGGTTTTGCATCTAAGAGAACATCTTAGGAACATTTTTTTACCGCTGCACTGGTATGTGTGGATCTAAGCGCTGTTAGATCATGGATAAAGTGGTTGATGTGAATATATCAACTTTAAGATGCAGTTTGCAGACAAAAAGGACTACGTAAAGGATTGACTAATACTGTAAGTCTACAACATACCGTAGTATGTTAGTAATTAGTGGTATGACGTAAGTCTACAACATACCGTAGTATGTTAGTAATTAGTGGTATGGCGTTTATTGTACAGATTGGTTTCATAGTAATAGTTCTTCTCCACTATTGTATGTTTTATTTCTCATAAGAGTTTTTCATATAAGATTGGTGTCTCTCACTTGTTGATGTGCTCTTTATATTTTGTGCTTCTTATTTGTTAGAATAAAGAGAAAAAAGAGAGAGAAGAGACTTGAGAATAAAGCTCTATATTTTGTGTTGTGGTTTAGGTGTACATAAAGATCTCCTTTATATAGGAGGAGCAATAGAGTAAATAAGGAAATAAGGAAATAAGGTATGGCAATAGTACATTAGTACAATAGTAGTACAGTAGTACACTAAAGTACATAGTACATTGTACTATGTACATTTAACATCCCCCCGCAATGTAGAGACCAACTTGAGTTTGGACACTAAGTCATGGAAGCGGCTTGGAGAATGAGTCTTTGTGAAGACATCGATAATTTGAGCAACGGATGAAACCGAGACAAGACTGAGAGTACCATGAGTTAAATGATGACATATAAAATGATAATCAAGCTCAATGTGTTTAGTACGCACATGAAATACATCATTATGAGCAATTTGAATGGCACTGCGATTGTCACAATTAAGTATAATAGCAGAGGAATGTGTCCAAGAAACCAACGTAGCCATAGGAGCTCAGAAGTGGTATCAGCAAGAGTGCGGTATTCAGCTTCAGTGCTAGATTGTGCAACAACAATCTGTTTTTTACTATGCCAAGAGATAAGAGAATCGCCCAAGAAGAAATAATAACCAATAACAGAGCGACGATCGGTAGGATTACCAGCCTAATTAGCATCAGAGTAAGTAGGAAGCTCAAGGGTAGAATGAGCAGAAAAGTGAAGACCATGAAATAGTGTTCGCTTGACATAGTGGAGAATATAAAGAATAACATCGAAATGAGATTACCCTAGAGCAGACATAAATTGGTTGACTGAATGAACAACATTAGCAATGTCAGGGTGAGTAATAGTGAGGTAAACGAGACTACCCATAAGCTGATGATAGAGGATAGCATCATGGAGTGGAGTACCCTCTAAATGGGCAAGCCTGAGATTAGGCTCAAGAGGAGTATAGGCAATTTTACTATTAGTCAAGCCAACACGAGACAACAAATCGAAGGTATACTTAGCTTAAGAGAGATAGTATCCATCCGAAGTAGATGTGACTTCGAGACCCAAGAAGTAACTGAGAGAACCAAGACCTTTCATCTCAAAATGATTACTAAGAAATTTCTTTAGAGTAGAGATACTAGAAATATCATCGCCAGTGATGATCATGTCATCAACATAGAGAAAAATAAGAACAATCCCTCTAGGAGTCTTGTGAATGAATAAGGTAAAATCATGAGGATTAGAGACATAACCAGAGTGATTGATAGTACTGTTGAATTTTTTGAACCAGGAGCGGGGTGCTTGTTTAAGACCATACAAGGCAAAACGGAGCTTACAAACTTGTTGAGATAAATGTGGAAGTCCAGGAGGGGGTTTCTGTAGACTTTTTCTTGCAAATCTCCATTTATAAATTCATTTTTGACATCCATCTGAAAAAGATGCCATTGGTGAGTTGCAGCAATAGCTAGTAAGCTACGAATGGTAGTAAGATGAGCAACGGGTGCAAATGTTTCCTTATAGTCAATGCTGATGTTGCTCTTTTCTGGTTGGAAAGTTTCTTATCTTTAGCTACTTGCCAAGAACTTTAGATCAGAAGGTCACCAGGAAGGCTCCGGTGGTAGCCGCCTTGATGATAAAGTTAGTAAAGAAAAAAAGGTAATAATTCAAGATAAGAATCGAACATAAATTGAAAGCATATCTTATGGCCTTATTTATAAGCTGTAGATCTCCTACATTGAGTAGGATTAGGAGTCATGAAAATAGGGATTTAAAGATATCTTGAAGATAATAGTTGCCATATCAAACTCTGTTTCCATATTCTGAGGTCGGTAGGATATGGAAGGCGGTGTTAGGCTTTCGACCCAATACCTTTGAATCCTCCATGCCTGGTTGACCTGGATAAAATAACATTTCTTGATCTATGCCCTGAAGAGCTCTATACAGACACGTGTCATGATTCGAATATGTTTTTCACTTTATAGTATATTAGCTACTCCCCCCGAGCCTCTGTTCTGGGGCATGCTTAGAGCTGAGGTTAGGGTTTCTAAGACGTTACAAGCATGGAAATCATAAATACGCCGCTCTGTATTCCGAGGAGACAGTTGTTGATGTGACATTTATTGCATTAGTCGCTGGTTGGAATTACGAGGCCATTATTTCTCTAACCTTTCTGGCTGTTCAAAAGTAGAGGCCTCTCATGTCGACACTTGTTGGATCCTTATAAGAGGGGGAAGAGCACATCACTGTTCCCCTTTTCAACACTTCATCATCCTGAGAACTTCAAACATCAAGAGAGAAAGAACTCGATACTTTGACCTTTCCAAATAGCAAGAGAGATTTCTGCGAGAGGCGAATTCTAATGTGCCAGAAAGATCAACTCCGATTTAAGCAGTGGTCAGGTTCGGTTCATAAACATTTCTTTTAAATCTCTTCACTTTATCCCTTCTTCATTTTTTATCATTCATTTTTTATTTTTATTTTGGATAATGTCTGCCTCTGACGCCTAATCAAGCACTGATCATGAGATCGTAGAGTTCTTTGAGATATATGATCAAATAGAAGTGAATCTTGTAACTAGTAGCCCATCAGAAAAGGTAAAACATAGGATTATCGGTAACCCAACCCCAAGTTCTAAAGTTAGGATAGTAGAGGCTTTTATAGAGCCTAGGAACATTGGTGGGGAAACCTAAGGTAAATCCCACAAAAGGGAGGAGGGAGAAAACACCATGACTCAGAGCATGATAGATGCTCTAAGGACTGGTTTTGACTTTCCTACAAATGTGTCCTGTAGGGTACCAGGACATATAGACCATCCCTTTAGTATCCAGTAAGGTGAGATCTGTGCTTACCTTGAATGGTTTGAGATAGGGGTTCAATTTCCCTTTCACTCTTTCATTAGGGAGTTTTTTAGCTAGTTTAAGACTTGTCTAACCGACCTGAACATAAATAGTTGGAGGCAATTGCTAGGCTTCATAGTTTTGGGTCATCTGAACGATATCGAGGTAGATCATCCTTCAATTCGGAGTGACATGGATTTGAAGTACCTGAGGTCGAAAGGCCTCTTCTATATGTTTTTTTGATAAGTCATTCAGACCTCTTTCCTCTGTACCCACTTCTAATAAGACTTGAAAGAAATGGTACTTCTATGTCAGGAGAGGCTGGGAGTTTGAGGATTTTGATAACCAAGTTTCAACCTTCCCATGCAAGACTGGTATCAAGGGTGAGCCCCCCTATTTTTGTTTTTGTTTTTTCTTTTGTGTTACCTGCCCCCGATTTTTTATTTTTGTGTATTTTGATTTAACTCATTCTGTTTATACATATAAGACGACATGGAAAAGTTTGATCTTTACTTCTGACCTCCAAATGAAGTATAAGAAACTTCTTCAAATTAACGACTGTTCGTACGAAGCCATCCTCACCGCAAGAAACTTGATGGATGCTGGCCTGGTGCAAGATTGCACTACTATTTTGAAGAAGTCCCTGGTCATTGGGTGTGTGCTAGGGAAGAAAAAGAAGAAGATTGGGGAGAGTTCGTCCCTATCGAGCCTCTCTTTCTAAAGAAGAGAAAGAGGCTAATCTCTAACTACCCCGAGAGAACTGTCTTGGACGATTTGGGAGTGTCTCCAGCTCGGGAAGCCCTTCTACCCCGAGTGCCTTCCATATTGAAAAAGAAAATGGGGAGGGGCAAATATTTTGTCACCTCTTTAGGGCTTGATGACTCCGACGTGACATCCGTGAAGAAGGCCTACGAGGATTCTTGGGCAACAGGTCCAAGCAAATTCACAAGGCTAAAGCCCCAAAAAATAGCCAAGGACTTGATAGCTATTCACATGAGGGTGAGTTTTTCATCGTTTTCCTTATTTTCTGTGTTCTTCATATATTCAGCTCTGACTTGATTGTCTTTGTATTATTTTGTTTGTGCTTTTCACGTCGTCTATGGTTTGACAGCTATTATGGACTACCTTTAAAATTTTGAGCAGATTGACACCCTCCAATCTGAGCTCGATGAAGCCAGACTTCAGTTGGGGATGACGTAGTCTTCGGTGACGGCTACTGAGGAGAAGCTGAAGAAGGCTGCCAACTCCCATTCCATCCTAGAGTCTGAGAGGGATGCCCTTGCTATTGACCTAGAAGACCTTAAAAGGAGGTTTGTAGACTTCCAGGTTACTTCTATCAAGAAGGTTCAAGACACCGTTGAAGCTGTCAGAGCTTAAACTGAGGTGGATCTGAAGGCTGAAGTCCAGGATCTAGGGGGTGAACTGATTGAGTATGGCTACCGAACCTTTAGGACGAAGCTCCGTAAGAAGTATCCCGACTTGGATCTGACTAGAATAAATGATATCGAAGTCTCTCAAGTTGAGATTGATACACCAGATGTTGATGACGAAGAAGAGGAAGCAGATCTAGAACTCCCTCAATTCGCCCTATCAAAGAATGCGGAGCCAGCAACAGAGTAGACTTGGGATTTTTTGCATTTTTTGATCTTGTAATTTTCTCATTTTTGGGCTAATATATGAAATTTTGACCATTCCAAAACTTGTGTCTTGCTTGATATCTTCGTGATATATCTGACTTCAAGATTATTTCTTCAATATCCAAGCCAGTAGACTCATAAGGTATTTTAGAGGTCTAAATAATAGGATATACAAAACCACGACACTTATAAATAAAATAAAGTTTCTCAAGCATCTATATACTGAAAATTCATAATATACAGACCTACAACACTTCTAAATAAAATAAGGCTTTTTAGAGGTTTGTAGAGTGGGAAAATGGACCAGACCCATTACACTCGTAATGAATACAAGGTATTGAGAGGTCTATACATTTATTTAAATGGACCAGACCTGTAACACTTGTGATAGACACAAGTTTTTTTAGGGGTCTGTAAATTGGTTTAGATGGACCAGGCCTATAACACTTGTGATGAACACAAGATTTTTAGGGGTCTGTACATTGGTTTAAATGGATCAGACTTGTAATACTTGTGATGGACTCAAGGTTTTTAGGGTTTAAATGGACCAGACCTGTAATACTTGTGATGGACACAAGGTATTTAATGGTTTGTACATTGGTTAAGATGGACCAATCCTATAACACTTGTGATAGACACAAGGTTTTCAGGGGTCTGTACATTGGTTTGAATGGACCAGACCTGTAATACTTATGATGGACATAAGGTTTTTAGGGGTCTGTACATTGGTTTAAATAGACTAGACCTGTAACACTTATGATGGACACAAGGTTTTTAGGGGTCCGTACATTGGTAAAATGGACCAGACTTGTAATACATGTAATGGATATAAGATTTTTAGGCATCTGTACATTGATTTGAATGGACCAGATCTGTAATACTTGTGATGGACACAAAGTTTTAGGGGTCTGTACATTGGTAAAATGGACTAGACCTATAACACATGTAATGGATACAAGGTTTTTAGGGGTCTGTACATTGATTTGAATGGACCAGACCTATAATACATGTGATGGACACAAGGTTTTTAGAGGCCTATATATTGATTTGAATGGACCAAACCTATAACACTTGTGATGGACACAAGGTTTTTAGAGGTTTGTACATTAATAAAATGAACTAGACCTGTAACACATGTAATAGAAACAAGGTTTTTAAGGGTCTGTACATTGATTTTAATGGACCAAGCCTATAACACTTGTGATGGACACAAGGTTTTTAGGAGTCTCTGCATTGGTAAAAAACTCTAAAGTGAATCAAAAGTAGCTTTATTATTGATAATACTTGCACAAGTGTTTGACGTTCCAAGGTCTGGGTACAGGCTCCCAGTTGAATCTTCTAACCAATAAGTTATGGGTCTAACGATCTTGGTTACTTTGTAAGGTCTTTCCTAGTTTGGGGAAAGCTTTCCTATGATGGGATCTTCAGTGTTTGGAAACACCCTTCTCAGAACGAGATCTCCAAGCTAGAAATTAATGATGAAATGTGTCCAAGATGCGAATGTCATAAGTATAAAGAAAGGAATGTTGGTAGATGTGGAACCGGCCAAGGGATATGGAATAATTGGAGAAATATGGAGAGAAGTGAGCTTAAACATTCGTCTAACTCTTCGGCTTGTCCCAAGGATCTGTCCAGTCTGCGGGTCCTGCACATAACAATTAGTGAAGGAAAAATGTAAGTCAAGACCAAGTTCACACAATTGTCCAACAGATATGAGATTGAGGGTAAGATGATAAATCAGATATGTACAAGGAAGAGTTAATATAGAAGTAGAAATATGAGCTATGTGGCTAACATTCATGTAGAAACCATTAGTAGTATGAATGGTAGGAGCATGAGAATCATGACATTTGTATGAGAAAAGAGTGGGAGTAGAGGTCATATGATTGCAACATGTAGAGTAAAAAAACCAAGATGAGTTACTTGGAACAACAGATAGAGGAGTGGATGGAGTAGTTTTAGAAAGAACCTGTTGAAAAGGGCTTGAAGCTCACTTATAGGTACATAGGGTTCATCAGTGGCAGCATCAGTAATAGTAGAGCGAGGCATGAATCTGGAAGAAGTACTAGACTTACTTTTGGAAAAATCCAGTTGATGAGGTTTCATAGGATAGTGCTCAATAGAATGGCCAATGGCATGACAGTAACGACATTCAACCTGAGGCTGTAAGGAGGAAGTAGCTAGGCAAGAGGGCCAGTGATCTGCAATATGCCCTTTCTTTTAACAAGTGTCATAATTAATAGTAGGGCAGTTTGCAAGAAGATGACCACTCTTGTGGCAAAAGTGACAGTAGAGTTTGCGACCAACAGAAGGTTGAGTGCGGGAAAGAATAACGCCAATAACAACATTAGAGCGTGGAGGTTTCAGAGTCTCCAGTCGAGTTTCTTTAGAAATGAGCTTAGATACTGCACTATTAAGTGGGGCAGAGGATTTTGATGAAGCAGTGAAGCTCTGATGGGTTCATAATTACTCCTGTGTGCCATAAGGAACTGAATAAGTCGCATCTCATTATGATAGGTGCAAAATCAAATTGCATCATTTTTTGTTTCCCGTTTTGGCTCAGAGAGAGCGAGTTGATCCTAGAGAGAATGCATATGAGAGATGAATTTACTAATAGATTGACCAGGTTCTTGTTTGAGAATATGAAGATGGCCTACTAATTGATACCGGCGAGCAAGGTCTGCAGTAGTAAACCGTTTAGCTAGAAGATCCGAAACTTCCTTAGTCGTTTCAAAACAATCAAACTCTTGATGGATAGAGGGCACAGAGGTATTGTGAAACCAGGTAATGATCCGGTGGTTCTTGCCATCCCATGCATCCAATTGTGCGGCCAATTCCCTGCCAATGTCCTATGCAAGCAAAATTGGCCAAAACTAACCAAGAATTCAGAATCAAAAGGTTGGAAACTATAAAGAACTGGCCAAGAAAAGCCTCAGGACGTGAACTGGTTCAGGTGGACAGGTCTGGTTGCCCTAAATGATGTGGCAATCAATGCTGACGTGGAGCATAGTCAGCCTTTGACTAATGACGTGGTTATTGATGGTACTGATGATGTAACCGATGACGTGACTGATGATGTAGCAGAAGTGTGATCGATTGATGATGTGGCGGATGACATGTCTACTACTATGGCTAAAGTGGGACTGGTTGATGACGTGGAAAATGACATGGCATTTGTAGGGCTACTATGACAGAGCTTGCTGTATGAGGCGTGTGTCGGCGTGTGTAACGCGTGGCCCAATCCAAAAAATTCTTAGGGTGCGTGAGGTCATGTGGCAGCTCCGATGAGGCTTTGGTTTGGACTGTTAGGCTTGTATGGTGTTGGAGATCAATTTTGTCTACTTGGAATTGGAATTTTAACAAGATCATTGAGGGTTAGATCTTGTGGTGATAGAGGTTTAAAGTAAAGAAAAAAGAAAATTCTATAGTGTAGACTCCTATCATTGGAGAATTAGTGATTTTGGTAGCCACTACAGTGGAGATAAGGAATGGCTCTAATAACATGTTAGAATAAAGAGAAAAGAAAGATAAGAGACTTGAGAATAAAGCTCTATATTGTATGTTGTGGTTTAGTTGTACATAAAGATCTTCTTTATATAGGAGGAGCAATAAAGTAAATAAGGAAATAAAGTATGGTGATAGTACAGTAGTACAATAGCAGTGCAGTAGTACACTAAAGTACATTGTACTATGTACTATGTACATTTAACATTATTATTGTGAATATATTTAGCACTTGGCCAAATTACAATAGGAATATGAAATTTAAATAATAACTATCTTGAACACTTGATTAATTCACATAAGTTTACAATTCCTATTTAATTATTAATTAGTTAGAGAATTAATTTGAAACTATCTGAATTACTCTCTATAGTAGTTGATTGAGTTAATTGAATCATGTTAGGGACACCACCTTTGGATACCACCCTTTCACATGGACTGGGTTTTATTTATAATTTGTTAATGATGGGACCCACTTTATGTGAGAAGGTGATGTCCAAAAGTGGTACACAAGATAGTGCCTCTAGCATTATTGAAATTAACTTTAGTTAATTAGTTATAACACTAAAGCGCATCAGACAATTTTTTTGTCCTCGCACGTTTTTCCTACATTCTCTGTAGCTAGATAGTGTCTTCTTTCACTTTATTACATTATCTCGGGAATCCTTAAACATTTTTACTTTCAATTGCCACTCCTGTATGAACTTCTTCTTACTACTAACTATATCAAGGAATTGCTAACATAGCTTGATAGACATTGTTGTCACTTCTATTAGAGCAATTGGTGATTTAACATTGTATCAGAACTCTCGTTATGAGAGATCTTGGATTCAAGTCTCACCCCATGCATTTCTCACCCTATTACGTTAGGCTTATTTCTTTGCCCCGTTATGTCATGGTTTGCACTCTGTGCCACCTACTCCTTACTCTCCACATGCAAGACAAGGCTGCACGTGAGTGAGGGTGCTAAAAACAACTTGATATACATTGTTTGGTTATTCTCTAAAAACTTAAGTTTTAAAAACAATTGGCAATTTAACAGGAACAATGCTCCCAAGTGGAAGAACTGCTGAAGAGAATGATTGAATAAGTAGATTCTACATTACTAATTTGAGGATTATCATGAAGCCCTGATAAAAAGACTGAATGATGAAAATCTACTGTTGGAAAAGAACTGACAAAACAAAATCATCAATCAATGCTCGAGACTAATGTTTATTATGGGTACTTAGGATCCAGGGGCATTAAGATTTTCCTGATTCGGGTTTCCAATCTTGGCACTACCATATTTTAACTCACAGATTGAATGAAGATGACTGATAATAGGAGACTCATGTTTTGATTTCCACATAAATAATTTACACACAGTGTTGCCTCACTTGGAGGTTGGCAACAAACTGTCAGATAAAAAACAGAAAAACCAGCGGGAAACTACAAATAAACACCACCAACACCATCCTCTTGAGAGGTTTAAAATCAACATTAGAACTGGAATTTAATCCTTAGGCTTTTTGATTGATCAAAAGAAGGCTACTGATTTAGTAGCTGGTCTTGAATGGCTTATATGCCTTAAGATCAAGCACGACACCAGCGATTGAACCAGCAGCAGCTGCAATAGAGATTATGAGACAAGCAATGCTCAGCATTTGCAGGCAAATCCATCTGGTACTCCATTTAGGTATCTTTTTCTGGGCTATATACATCTCAATTGGAAAATAGACTGTTAGAGGCCAAAACCCAAATGCCCCAAGAATTCCCACGACATCATTGAAGAAAGGGAGCAACATGGATATGACAGTGGTTAATATCACAAAAGCCGTGCGCCAAACCAATTGGAAGAGGTTTAGGTTATATGGATGACAACCCGGGATTGGGATCTTGATTTCCTTGGTGATAAAATCGCTTTCAGGCCATCTTGCTGCTGCCCATTTCTCGATGAATGCAAAAAGTGGCTGGCAGTAGACTTGGTATGCTCCCACAAGGTGGACTACTATGGCAGCATTGGCAATATCCAAAAGCCAAAACGGGTTATAGAAACCAAAACCAGTGAGGAGGTTTCCAGGTGCCAGGTCCCCAAATGCTGCATATCCCATGCAGCCACAAAGCATATAGAAAGCTGTAGTTACTGTAATACTTATTAAGGTGGCTTTCTTCATTGTCTTTGTTTCTGATGGCGGGGACTTAATGGTGTCCTGTTGTAGAAAAAAATCTGATTAGCTTCAGCTCAAATAAAAATATTGATTTTGGTGTATTTGAAAGTGAGAGAAGTACCTGAATTTCAATGAGGATGATTGAATACGAATAAGCAAAAGCTATGTCACCCAGAGCTTGGAAACTCCTCCATATCTTTTGGGTTTGAGTTACAGTTCCAATGCTTATACCGGTGAGACTACCCTTAAAAGTTCCAGTAGCTGATAATCCATGGACAATAATGTTGAGTCAGTTGTATAAACAAAACATTAGATTTTGCAAGTTCAGATTAACTATTGAAGTAACACTGACCTACAACTTTGGCAATCCCAAGACCAAGACCAATTGAAGAGTAAGTAAATGACATGACAGCGGCAACAATTGAGAGCCACCATATTTGATCAAAGTCTGGGATCTGAGAAAACACAATTTCTGTGATACCAAACATGATCATGTATGGGTTGCTTGACATATGACATGGGTTCTTTCCACCACTCTCATGGAAACAATTAGACCTTTGAATCGCCCTGTTGATTGAGAACATTACATATCCATTAGTCCAAGATTGTTTGACAATACCAAACAAGACACAAAATAAAAAAAACTTCCTAATTGAAATTCAACTTACATCATGCTTATAGATGCTGCAATAGTGTATCCAATGGCAACTCCAAAAAGATTCAAATATTGAATCAGCCCACACACCTTGACCTTAAGTCCCCCTGAGAAAGTTAAAACAGAGGAATGCATTTCAGAACACAAAAACAAAACACATATTTTATCTAAATTGGTAAGCCAAGAACTTAGAGAATTTTTACCAAGATTGGATCGAACCGCATCTGTGTAAGTATAGTTTCTCTTGCCCGTTACAGGGTCACCAGACCGGTAACAGTCAGCTAGGAGGGATGAAGTGTAGTAAATCACAAATGAGAACAATAACATCACAGCCGGACCAGCTATCCATCCCAACTGAGCTATGGCCCATGCCAAGGAAAGCACCCCAGATCCAATCACAGCTGTTATTATGTGGGCACTGGCAGTCCAAACAGTACCTAACTCAAAACAAAAAATGAGAACAATAATTAGAAAGCTAAAGAAGGGTTAAAGAGTGCAGAAACAGGGGGAGAAAAAAGAGAAACTAATTTGGGGAAAAAATGGGAGGGAGGTTCTGTACCTGTTCGTTTGAGGCGGCCGTCATCATCAAAACATTTGGAGCCAGTTTGTGGAAGCACATCTATGGAGATGTCAAAGACTTGGTGGTGGTTGTGGTGGTGGTGGTGGTGGTGGTTCTTGGTGGCAGCATTCTCACCCATCTTCTATTGAAATAGAACAACACAATGATAGTTTTTGTGAGTCAAACAATATAAATGAGCTTTACAGTGTGAAAAAGGAGAGCTAGAAATCAATGTGCTGGTGTTTGAACAAGACAAGTATGTTTTACTTGTGTTCACCGCCTACCTCAAAATGCTAAAAAGCAAGAAAAAGAGGAGAGTTGGGGAGGGGTCACCAACTCTGGTGAACTTGTTGAAAGGAGGAAGGGTTTGGGGGTTGTGTGTTTAGGACTGTCTATGGAGAGAAGTTGGGAAGAAAAGAGAGAGAGAGAGAGAGAGAGAGGAGAAGAGTGAATTGAATGGTGGCAAATAAGGGAGGGAACGGGAGGTATATATAAGGGTCGAGATGAATAAGAAAAGCTAAAAATGGAAAGCCACGTGATCCGGAGACCCAATATTCCTGACATGTCAAACAAGGAGTCGTTATTCGGTCACTCTATATTTGAAGTGAGGGACTCCTACAAATTTCAGCACTTTGCTGTAAATTATAAGAAAAATAGAATGTGTTGGTGTCACTGCCTCACTAAATAAATAATTTATAAGTCTAACAACAACCCTGGTTGCTTCTTTGTGAATAACCCATCAATCCATGTTTTGGATTTTGGAGTTTATGTAAAGATAGCGCGCGCTCTCCCTCTCTCACTCGTATGCTGCTTACATACCTCACCACCACACCATTTCACATGCAAAACAATAAATAAATAAAAAATAAAACAACATGGGTGTACCTCCTCATAGTAACTAAACACACAGATTTTTAGGAATTTATTAATGCAAACATAATTTTTTATCAATTTTTTTTTTTAACTTATGAATTAAATTTGATCTTATTGTCAAACTCACATAAAAGCTAATAGACATTTCTTTTTAACTTATGAATTGAATTTGATCTTATTGTAAATAAGCATTTTTATGGAGTTAGGCCGAAGCCCGGCTTGTTAAATTTTATGGCACATAATGCATATAATAGGAAACAAAAGAATCCACGTCAAGGAGTAATACAAAATAATGACATATAATAGGATGAATATCTTATTTGAATAGTGGAAGTGCTCAGTTTCGATATAGGATGGTTTATGTTTCCACACCTCCCATCATTGTATAAAAAATTGAAAAAGAAGAGAGGTGTAAACATGAGTAGTAAAAAGCTAAAAATAAAGGGAAAAAAATTATAGCAAAGCAAAACAGCTTGTTAATTACCTGCATTATTTAGCTTCCCTCTTCCTCTAAACCGAGGAACCAAACTATATACACAGAGGGTATTATTAAAAAGCAATGAGAGATGGGCTGAGGGACCAATTGCTGCACTCTCTTCCAGTTTGTCTGTCAAGCTTATATAGAGAGACATGGGAGCAGAAAACTATAAGCAACACCACTACATATAAAATCTTATTATCTCTCACTAAAGCTTGCTTTTGTTATTGCTCTTTCACGTGTATCGTCTCCCCTCCATCCTTATTGAAAGAGAATCAATGCTCTTTCTCCATACCTTTGAATCTTTACTCATTTGACTACAAGTTTAGGCAAGTGCATGATTAAACAATTTAGTATTGGTTGGTTTAGGAAGACGACTCTGTCTAAATCATGCTCCTACTGAATTTGTTTTGCAGAAAAATAATAAAAAATTAATTCAAATCTGCTGCAAAAATGTAATAGTTCTTTTTTGGGTTAGCAAAAAATGTAATAGTTGCAGTACTTGAAAAGTAGTGGACGTTCTCGCCATTCAATTGCAATCTGTTATAAAGGCCTGCCCACAAAGAGAAGAATCTTACTTGAAAGAAGTATACATATTACATATAAAGGACAGTTTTAGCACAGAAACTTTGGCAATTGTAAGATTTAAAAAGAATTAGATATATGCAATTTTATTTTATAAATAGAAAAATTATTTCCGAACACAATAACATAATTTTACTGTTACACCAAAACCCACAAATGATTAAAATATATATATATATATATAAATATATATATTTATAATGTTGTGTGTGTGTGTGTTTGTGTTTGTATGAATGAATTTAAAATACTCCAACACTAGGCTTTGGTTGGCTTCGCGACAAATGATGGTATTAAACATTAGAGCAAGAAATATAAGTAGTAAAGAATATTATTAAATTATGCAGAGTATTTTGGATTAGAGTATCCTGCAAAAGGTCTTTCTTGAACTAATACAATGTTTACAATATGATTAACAGTTCAATACGCTAAGTAATGCTTCGTTACTTTCTAATAAAAATGTGAGCATACTTTACGATATTTCAGTGGAAGCTCCATTGAAAATTTCTGTACCTAATATGAAAATTGCAATAGTTGTAGTGAAAATTTTGGTTTTCTTGATTTATCTTACGATTCATTTCAAATTTAGGAAAGACAAAAAATCATTACTTAATGTTGGTCCCATTTATGAGAGCGTTAAGAGAAATAGATTAGAAACATACCTAATTTTTGACATGTTTGTCAAATAATAGTGAAAAAAATAAATAAATTAAGTGAGAGTGAAAGAACCTATTTGATAATGAAAAAAGGAAAAAAAGAAAGCATGATTAGGGAAATTTGAAAAATATTTTAACAATATATTGAAGAATGTTTTTTTATTTTAAAGTAAAATAATTTTTAAAGTAAATTATGGGAATTTTGTTGCAATTTGTGGGTAATGAGAATATATACTTGAGCGGTGCATGGAACTAAAAATGAAGTAAGAACCATTGAAAGTGGGATTTAAGGGTTTGACCACCACATTGAGTGGTGGGTCATGCAACATGCTAAGATAAGATGTAAATTCAAATGGAATGATTGAGCTACTACCTATCCCGTGAATGGGCCTACAAGAAATAAAGAACAAGAACTAAAGACAAGTGGTTGAATCATATACATGCATGCATATATGGGATACCAAGTTAGGTCTTGGCACCATTTGACTGGATTTCAAGCTAGGGCTGCAACTTTTTTCTCTAAATAGGCAACAAAATCATGTTGTTGTAGCGTTTTCTGTGTTTGGGTATTGAGCTCAACATTCTATACATTTGAGTTCCTTTGTTTTTGAATAAAAAATGGTATTGAGTCTTGTGGCATGATCTATAGTTTCTTTTCTTTTTTCTTCTTTTTACTACTTTTTTCAACTAACCATGATGATTAGTTGTTCTAATGGATTCTATATTTTCAGGATAGCGAAAGAGAAAATTATGAATTAAAATGTTAATTTAACTAAATTGTGTGAAGAAATTGGTGACAGCCAATCCTAAATGATATTATTTTTTCTTGAAAATACACATTTTTTATTATAAATTGATAAAAATTAAACCTTAAACACTCTCTCCTGCCAATAAGAGAGTAATTAATGTCAATTGTGCTACAACAATAAAGGTCTAAGATACACACAAAGAAAGTGAAATTATATGGAGTACTAGCTGGTTATATTCAAGAGAAGGTGAAACCAAAAGACACATAAAGGGAAACATGTTCCAGTCATTCAGAGATACCAATTTAACCATCTTAAGCTTTCAGAGAATGCAAGTTTTTATTAGCCAAAATGTGAAGCATATATTTTCTTGTTGCCGTTTATAATTATTTTATTTTTCTTGTATGTAAGAACTCAACCATATTTTGGTGGGAAATGGCCATGAATTTACTTATTTCTTTATTTTGGACTTATTTTGTTTCATTGAAAAAAATATTGGATTGATGGAAAAATACTTTTTTAAACTTGAAATCACATCAAATAAGGCACTTAAAAGTCTTTTAATGAAGTTTTCTCCCCTCTGAATTGGTGGAAAATAGTTTTCCAAACTTAGAAATCACATCAAGTAAAGCTTTAGGAAATTGCTATGCTAGACACAAAATAAATGGTCCCACATGCATTATTTTAGTAGACCTCGTTACCTTGTATCAAGAAGTGACAAAATTCATTATGTGTGATATACCATAAAGTGACAAACATATTTAAAAGCATGACACGTGTCTGTACAGAGCTCTTCAGGGTACAGATCAAGAAAGATCGCTTTATCCAGATTAACTAAGTATGGAGGGTTCAGAGAACACAGTACCACCTTCCATATCCTACCAATCTCATAATAAGGAAACAAAGTTCAATATAGAAACTACTATCTTTGGATATCTTTAAATTCCTACTTTTATGGCTTCTAATCCTGCTCAACTTAGGAGATCTATAACCTATAAATAAAGCTATAAGGTACGTTTTTAATTTATGTTCAATTATTCTTTTGAATTACAGTCACTTTTTCATTACTGACTTTATCATCGGAGCGGCTACCACCGGAACCTTCCCAGTGACTCTCTAACTTCAAGTTCTTGACAGATAGCGAAGGACGAGAGGCTTTTCTGACAAAAAAAGAACAACATAATCTTGGCATCGTCTGTAAGAATGACAATCGTTCTTACTATCTTTTTTTCAAAACAACAAATCTTTTATCTTTTTTTCCAAAAGACAATGTCTCCTAGCCTTTGTCCTAAAAAGAATTCTTAAAACCCTCATAATCAGCCTCTTGCTGGAAGAGGAAGGGGACAAACATCCATTCGTTTACAACAACAGTTTGATCAGATTCAATGACAATCTGATTAGATGCAGGAACAACTCACTGCAATGTCACAAGCTCTGGCTTCACTGGCTTAGAACCAACGGAGTAACCCTCCTCGTCCTCCTCCTCCTAATGTTGTTCACAAAAGACCTGAGCCTCCCGCCACCACCATAGACGGAGGATCTCCCAACGAGGAGTTGCCTAACACGCAACTAGTACACCCCCATAGTATTGCTCATATGGGGCCTGATCCCTAGTCGTCAACAGTTGTGGGGAGAGGAATGCCTATGTTTCATCCGATTATTCATTACTAGAGCAGAACGAGGATACCAATTCCAATGGCCTCTGGAACCAATCCAGCGCTACAGGAATCCCAACCTCCCGAGACTTTAGTCCCTTTTATTTTAGGAGAGCAGCATCCTCCTGCTAACACCAGACAAATTCCTCCCTTACATCGAGGATCTAGAGGCGCAGTACAAGATCAACAACAGGTTCTGATTGCACAACAAGTCCTACCCAAAGCTTCTCATAGGGTAGAGGATATAGCAAACTCCCACGATTAGACGATCTCAACAAGATGGTTATATGCCCCACCAGAGCAAGACAAGCTAAGTAAATTGCTCGGTAGGTTCTCTACGCCATATATCTATGACATAATGACAGAAGAGTGACTTAAGAAGTTCATTGTCCCAAAATTCAGCCTCTACGATGGGTCTGAGGACCTTGGGGACCACCTATCTCATTATCAACACACAATGGCTCTACACGGAGCTACTGATGTCTTCATGTGTCAAACTTTCATGACGAGCCTCAAGGGTACCGCCCTTAAGTGGTTCCACAACCTCCTCCAAAAATTGATCAAGAATTTTTATGAGTTTAGTAGGCTATTTCTTGACCGATTCTTAACAAGTACAAAGTTGAGAAAATGTCTAGAATTCTTGGAAACTGCGAAACAAGCAAAGGGAGAATCACTTCGGGAGTATATAACTCATTTTAACAATGAGCTTTCAGAGATAACCGATTACAGTCCAAGTTTCCTAGTGGCCGCCCTCACTTCAGGCCTTCGGCTTGGACGTTTCCAAGATTCCTTGACCAACAATCCTCCTACCGATATGACAACACTCATAGATAGAGCATGAAAGTATATTAACCTCAAAGATACAAAAACCTCATTTTGAAAAGCTAAAGAACAAACTCAAAAGGATGAGCAAGTTCAGAATAGGGATAACAGTGCTAATAAGAAGAGGATCAAGAGTCCCGACAAGAGAACAACACCTAGAGCCTAGAATAACTCTAACTCTGGAAGGCATGGGACTTACACCACTCTGAATGATTCTCTTACCCATTTACTCTAACAGATCCAGACTTGTGAAAACCTGAGGTGGTTGGAGCCATTAAAAAGCCACCCCGACTCAATATATCAAAATAAGTATTGTGATTTCCATAAGGAGCAGGGGCACACGATTGAGGAATGAAGGGCTCTAAAGTAGGAGATAGAGCGTCTCATCAGGCGAGGACGACTAAGAGTGTTTGTTCGCCACGATGGGAGGTAGAACCCTCGTGACGAAAGACCACCTCAAAAAAGGCAAGAGCAAAGGTTTGAACACAGGGAAATTTGGAATGATCAACAACGACAAAATAATCAGGTCATCTTTATGCTTCACACTAACAATATGATGATAGGAATGTCCAACCGAGCCAGGAAAAGATATGCTCGAGAGGTAAGGGTAAAACCTGGTATCATCTAGATCTCGGCTATTGAGAAAAAGGTGAAGTCAGAACCTCATATCCAATTCTCTGAATTGGACCTCATTGGGATACATTGTTCCCACAACGATGCTCTTATCATCTCAGTCAAAATTGCTAATTTTGATATCAGAAGAATTCTCGTGGATACTGGAAATTCTACTAATGTATTATTCTACGAACCTTTTAAACACATGAAGCTCAACTCTAATGAAATCAGAGCTACTGCTACTGTCATAGCAGGATTTCACGGGAATCTCAGCACCACAATAGGCAGAATTGATCTATCGATTACGATAGAAGAAGGGGACGGACAGAAGACACTGATCTCTAAGTATATGGTCCTAGACACTAAATCTTCTTATAATGTCATTATTGGGAGGCCTTGGATCTACCAGATGGGAGTAGTTACTTCAACCCTCCATCAATGCTTGAAATATATCCATAACAATAAAGTTCTCACCGTTAAGGGCTGTCAGCCCACTGCCTAGGAATGTTATGCCTTTGCACTAAAAGAAAAGCCCTCCAAATAGAAATTACAATACCCTCATGAAAGGAAAAGTTTCTCATCTTCTAACTTTCAGGAGGTAGAATAATGTCCTTTTGAGATTGACGAGCCACTAAGTCCCAGAAGAAAGGACAACGCAGTCAAACTAATAAAGGAGCCTATCAAAGTACTCATCAATAATGAAGGAGAGGGAAAGTACTCATCAAAATCAAAGTAATAAATGTTGGAATGATAAGAGAAGTGTTCTACCCAGAATGACTTGCCAATATAGTTTTTGCAAAAAAAAAAAAAAAACGACAAGTGGAGGGTTTGCATTGACTATATTGACCTAAATAAAGCTTGTCCTAAAGACAGTTTTCCTCTTTCCAGAATTGATCAACTTTTTGATAACATGGCAGGTCACGAACTCATGATTTTCATAGATGCATACTCTAGATACAATCAAATTCAAATATTTCCTCTGGACTAGGAAAAAATAGTCTTCATATCAGTACGAAGTCTCTATTGTTATAGAGTGATGCCGTTCGATTTGAAGAAAGCTGGAGCTACGTATCAAAGGCTTGTAAACAGAATGTTTAGCCCTCAAATTGGGAATACAATGGAAACCTACATCAACGATATGCTTGTCAAAAGTGTTTGGAAATGTGACCACATCCAGCACTTAAGCCAGATGTTTGATATCTTGAGGAAACACAAAATGAAGCTTAACCCATTAAAATGTACATTTGGGATCACAAAAGGAAAATTCTTGAGTTTTCTAGTTTCCCAAAGACGAATTGAGGCAGACCCCACAGATCAAAGCTCTCACTGAACTAGAATCACCCAAAACCAAGAAAAATATCCAAGGGTTGAATAGAAGGATAACAACATTAAATAGGTTTATCTCTAAATCTACGAATCGGTGCCTCCCGTTCTTTAAAGCCTTAAGGGGGAGTAAGGCATTAGAATAGACCTCTAAATGTGAAAAGGCCTTCCAATAACTTAAGCAATACTTAACCACCCCCGAACTCCTTTTAAAATCAATGCCAAAGGAAAAACTACTCCTGTACTTAGCTGTGTTAGAAAGTGCCATCAACTTTGTGTTAGTTAGGGAAGACAAAGGAATTTAAAGGCCTATTTTCTTCGTCAGGAAATCACTTCTAAACATTGAGATGAGGTACTCCAAAATTGAAAAACTGGCCTTAGCCTTGGTAATATCCGCTCGGAAGCTCAAACTATACTTTCGAGCCCAACCTATCATAATCCTTATATCTTATTCTTTAAAATCAGTCCTACATAAATCCGAAGTTTCGGGACAACTGGTCAAATGGTCAATAGAACTAGGAGAATTTGACATATCCTATATGGCACGGACTGCTATCAATGGCCAAGTATTAGCAGACCTTATAGCAAAATTCACTAGAACACAACATTCAAAAGTTTAAACCACTACAAACACTTAAGTATGGCTAATTTACACTGATGGTTCATCTACGGACAAAGGCTCTAGAGTAGGTATAATACTTCAGTCTCCTAATGGGATCGTAACTGAAAAAGCCATCAATTTGGGATTCAGAGTCTTTAATAATGAAGCCGAATATGAAGCACTTATCCTTGGGATGAAATTGGCTCTAGAATGCGAAACTCTGGATCTTGACGCATTCTCTGACTCTCAACTTGTGGTGAGTCAAGTTTTGGGAGACTTTTTCACCAAGGATAATAGAATGACCAGATATTCAGAGTTAGTGGAATCGCTAAAATGGTCTTTCTACAAGTTCGCTATTTAGAAGATTGAAAGGAACCAAAACTCCAAGGCCAACGCTTTACAAAATATGGCCTCCCATCTCAAGCTAGAAAGGGACTAAATGGTAATAATATCCTACCAGTCAAAACCTAGTATTAAGGTAATACTATCCCTTCAAATTTTGGAACAACCTCAGAATTAGATGACTCCCATCATCTAGTACCTAAAGGAAGGGTTACTTTTAGAAGACAAGAATCATGCCAGGAGAATTCGAATTAGGGCAGCTCGATATTTAATTCTTAAAAAAAAAGCTTTATCAAAGGTCCTACACACAGCTCCTCCTACGGTGCTTAACTCCAGAAGAGACCCACTATGTCCTAACCGAGATACATGAGGGGATCTGTGGCAACCATAATGGCGGTAGGACCATAGCTCACCGAACACTAATTTAGGGCTACTACTGGCCTAGTATGCTAAAACAGGCTAAGGAATATGTTTGGAAGTGTAAAAAATGTCAACATTTCACTTTATACCAACATCAATCTCATCATGAATTCGTCCTTATCACAAGTCACTAACCTTTCGCTTAATGGGGAGACATTGTAAGGCCATTACCAAAAGCCTTTCAGAACAGGAGGTTCGGTATACCTCGCATCATTATTTCAGAAATGGGATGCAGTTTGCTGGAAAGGTATTCCAAAATTTTTATAAAGACTTGTATATCAGTCACCACTTCTCATCTCCAAGGCATCCTCAAGCTAATGGGTAAGCCGAGGTTACCAACCATATAATCCTCGAAGCAATAAAGAGAAGGTTGAAGAAAGTAAAGGAAAGATGGCTCGAAAAGCTCCTCGGAGTACTCTGGGTGTACTAAACTATTAAAAGAACCCCCAACTATGAAAACACCATTTTCACTCGCCTATGGCATCGAAGCAATCATTCTTGTTGAAATTGGCATGCCAACCCTTAAAATAGACTGCTTTGACCAAGAGGCCAATAACCAATAGCTTGTAGAAAATTTGGACCTACTGGAAAAAAGACGTGTGCAAGCTCGGATTAAGATTGAAGCCTACCAACATAGAATGGCTAAATGTTTCAACTAGGGGTTAAAACCCATTAATTTTCAGCTCGAAGATCTCGTCCTAAGAAGGGTGTTTCCAAACACTAAAGATCCCACCATGAGAAAGTTGTCCCTTAACTGGGAAAAACCTTACAAAGTAACCAAGATCGTCAAATCTACGACTTATTGGTTGGAAGATTCAATTGGGAAGCATGTACTTAGACTTTGGAACATCGAATATTTACGCAAGTATTATCAATATAAAAGCTACTTTTGATTCATTTCAAAGTTTATTATCAATGCAAGGACCTCTAAAAGCCTTGAATCCATTACAAATGCTATAGGTGTGATCCATTTCACTCAATGCACAGACCCCAGGTTTGGCCTATTTCACTCAATGTACAGACCTCTAAAAGCCTTGTATGTGTTACAAGTGCTACAGGTCTAGTCCATTTCACTCAAAGTACAGGCCCCTAAAAGTGCTATAGGCCTGGTCCATTTCACTTAATGTTCAGACCTCTAAAAGCCTTGTATTAGTTGCAAGTGCTATAGGTCTGGTCCATTTCACTCAATGTACAGACTCCTAAAAGCCATGTATCCGTTACAAATACTACAGGTCTGGTCCATTTCACTTAATGCACAGACCCCTAAAAGTCTTATATCCGTTACAAGTGCTACAGGTCTGGTCCATTTCACTCAATGCACAAACCCCTAAAAGCCTAGTATCCATTACAAGTGCTACAGGTCTGGTCCATTTCACTCTATGCACAGACCCCTAAAAGCCTTGTATCCGTTACAAGTGTTACAGGTTTGGTCCATTTTGCTCGATGTACAGACCCCTAAAAGCCTTGTATCCATTTCAAGTGCTACAGGTCTAGTTCATTTCACTTAATATACAGACTCCTAAAAGCCTTGTATCCGTTATAAGTGTTACAGGTCTGGTCCATTTCACTCAATGTATAGACCCCCTAAAAACCTTGTGTCCATCACAAGTGTCACAGGTTTGGTCCATTAAATCAATATATAGATACCTAAAGGTCTGGTCCATTTTATCAATGTACAGACCCCTCAAGACCTTGTATTCATTATGAGTGTTATGGGTCTGGTCCATTTTTCTCATTTTATAGACCTCTAGAAAGGTCTTATTTTATTTACAAGTTTTATAGGTCTGTATATCATAAATTATCAGTATGTAGATGCTAGAGAAACCTTATTTATTTATAAGTGTCGTGGTTTTATATATCATGTTATTTAGACCTCTAAAATGCCTTATGAGTGCTTTGGAGTCCCTAAAAGAACTTATATTTTCTATTGATCTAGATATTGAAGAAATTATCTCGAAGTCAGACACAGCACAAAGGTATCAAGCAACACACAAGTTTTGGAATGACCGAAATTTCATATAATAGCCTAAAAATGGGAAGATTACAAGATAAAAAGGGGATAAATACAAGAAACCTAAGTCTACACTATTGTTGGCTCGGCAGTCTCTAATAGAGTGACTTGAGGTAGTTTTGGATCCGCTTCCTTTTTATCGTTATCAACATTCGGTGTATCAATCTTAAATTGGGAGACTTCAATATCATTTATTCCAATCAAATCCAAGTCGGGATACTATTTACAGATCTTCACCCTAAAGGTTCAGTATCCATACTCAATCAGTTCGCTACCTAGATCTTGGACTTTAGCCTTCAGATCTACCTTAATTTGGGCTCTAACAACTTCAGTGGTGTCTTGAACCTTCTAGATAGAAATAACATAGAAGTTTACAAACCTCTTTTTAAGGTCTTCTAGTTCGGTAGTAAGGACATCCCTCTCGAACTCCAAGATGGAGTGGGAATTAGCAGCCTTCTTCAGTTTCTTTTCGGCAGCCGCCACCGAAGACTGCGTTGTCCCCAGCTAAAGTTTGGCCTCATCGAGCTCAGATTAGAGGGTGTCAATTTTCTCGAGATTCTCAGGGCAGTCCATAAGAGCTACCAAACTATGGACGACCTATAGCACAAAACAAAGACAATCAGGTTAGAATTGAATATGTATAGAATACAGAAACAAGAAACAGAAAATAAGAGGAATAATAGAAGAATCACCCTCATGTGAATATGCATCAGGTCTTTGGTTATCTTTTGGGGGCTTTACCCTTGTGAATTTACTTGGGCCTGTAGCCCAAGAGTCCTCATAGGCCTTCTTCACAGCTGTCAAGTCGAAGTCATCAAGCCTTGAAGATGCAGCAACTGATTTGCCCTTCCTTCTTCTTTTTTTCAGTGTGGAAAGTAGTGGGGGCAGAAGGGCCTCTCGAGCAAGGGAAATCCCTAAATCCTCTAAGAAATTTCTCTTAGGGGAGTTAAAGATTAGCATCATTCTCTTCTTTGAAGGGGGAGACTCAACAGGGGATGAACTCTCCCCAATCTTCTTCTTCTTCTTCTTCCTTGGCACCTACCCAGTGACCAGGGACTTTTTCAAACTTGCAGTGCGATCTTGTATCAGCCCATCATCCATTAGGTTTTTTGGGGTGTGGATGGCTTTTTGCGAACGGTTGTTGGTCTGAAGAAGTTTCTTGTACTTCCTTTGGAGATTTGAAGTAAAGATCAACCTCTTCCACACTAACTTATCTGCACAGATAGAATAAGTTAAATCAAAATACATAAAAATAAAAGATTGAGGGAAGGTAACACAAAAAAAAAAATTTAAAAAAAATGAGGGTAGGTGGGGGGGTTCACCTTTGATACTAGTCCTGCATGGGAAGGTTGAAACTTTTTTCTCGAACTCCCAGCCTCCCTTGATGTAAAAGTACCATTTCTTCTCAGTCTTATTGGAAGAAGGTACAGAGGAAAAGGGCCTAAATGTCTTATCAAAGGACATGTAGAACATGCCTTCCGACCTCAAGTATTTCAGATCCATATTACTCTAAATCAAAGGGAGACCTGCCTCGACACTGTTCAGATGACCCAAAACTATAAAGCCTAGCAAATTGCCTCCAACTATTTATATTCAGGTCGGTTGGGCAAATCTTAAACCAGTTGAAACATTTACTAATGAAAGGGTGGAAGGGAAATTAAACCTTTATCTCAAACCATTCAAGGTAAGCATAGATCTCACATTGCTAAATACTATAGGGACAATCCATATGTCCTGGTACCCTACAAGACACATTTGCAGGGAAGCCAAAAACAGCCCTTAAAGCATCTATCATATTCTAAATCGTGGCACTTTCTCCATTCACCCTTTTGTAGGATTTACCCAAGGTTTCCGCAACAATGTTTCTAGGCTCCATGAAAGCCTCAACTATCCTAACCTCAGAACTCAAAACTGGACTGTCACCAGATCTATTTTCTACGTCTTCCGAAGGCTACTAACTACTAAATTTACTTCTACTTGGTCATCTATTCCTTGAAGATCTACGATTTCATAACCAGTGCTTGACTAAGCATCAGAGACAAACATTGTTCAAAAGACAAACAAAAGAGAAGTATGTAAAAGAAAGGTATAAAGAAAAAAAAAAAACAAATGAAGAAATTTAAGGAACGTTTGTAAACCAAACCTGACCTAGGTCTTGATCAGAGGGGACTCTCTGATACACCGGAGATCACTTCAAAAATTGCTTTTGGGAGACTAAGTATTCTCAAAACTGAATTCCAATTATTGAAAGGGGGGAAATGGTGATGCGTTGCCCCCTTTTTATAGAAGCCCGATGGGTGCCCACTTTGGGGGACGTCGCTTTTAAACCGCTGCGTCGATTGAGGTAATAATAGCCTCGTAATTCTAACCAACAACTAAAGTAATAAATGTCATATCAATGGCTATCTCATAGAAATACGGAGTGGCACATTTATAACCACCACGTGTGAAACGTCTCAAGAAACCCTAACTTCAACTCTAAGCATGCCCTAGAACAGAGGCTTGAAAGGGGGGCAGAGTAGCTAATATACCATAAAGTGAGAAACATATCTGAAGCATAACACATGTTTGTACAGAGCTTTTCAGGGTATAGATCAAGAAAGATCGTTTTATCCAAATCAACTAGGCACAGAGGGTTCAGAGGTATATGGTTCAGAATATAACACCGCATTCCATATCCTACTGATCTCAAAATAAGGAAACATAGTTCAATACGACAACTACTATCTTCGGATATCTTCAAACCCCTACTTTTATGCCTTATAATCTTGCTTAACTTAGGAGATCTACAACCTATAAATAAGGCCATAAGGTACGCTTTCAATTTATGTTCAATTCTTCTTTTGAATTACAGTCTTTTTTTTATTACTGACTTTATCATCGGAGCGGCTACCACCGGAGCTTTCCCGGTGACCCTCTAACTTTAAGTTCTTGACAAATAGCGAAGGATGGGTGGTCCTTCTGACCAGAAAATACTAACATCAATGTGTAACATCACTCAAAACATTAAAAGTATTTTAATGAAGTTCCACTCCCCCTCTTCCACCCAAGCAAATTTTTTTTTTTTCTTTAATTTCTATTCGAAATATTTTCTTAAACATTTTTTTATAGGAGAATAAAATTTAAGAAACCAGAAGGAACTAATCAACAGCCCACAAACTAGAACGAACAAGCCAAACCGAAGAATCATGACCCAAAGACCCTTCAACCAATTCTTAAACAAGACCATGCTCCATCACTATTGTCAGATAACAATTAAGCACCTAATCTCCCCAGCATCAGAACAGAGAATCAACCAGTAGAAGATAGCACCTCAGAATCATCTTTAAGATGAAATTCCAAATCGAAAAAATAGACTTGTGAGCTAAGATTCTATAAGGAAAACCAAATTGGTAACTTAATTGCCAATTGGTATTTCTAACTTTCTTCCATCCACACACAGAGTCAATCATCCAGGAAATTAAAACAGCTCGATGTACATTGTTGGTCTACTCTCTAATAGTTTAACCTTTTAAACCAACTAATAATATAACGTGATATTAGAGCTCTGATAATGAAAGGTCTTGGATTCAAGTCTTTCCTCCGGCCCGTTCGTTAGGTGCAAAATCTGTACTCATATACTCTATTCACCTGATTTCGTTCTCGCACTCTATTCAAGTCTCTACTCCTAATCGTTCAATTTCGCAGTAGCACTCTGTTCTACCACTCTCCATATGCAAGACGGGGTTGTGTGTGAAAGAGAGTGTTAAAACAAATTAATATATGTTGTTGGCCCACTTTTTAATAGATTAAGTTCTTAGAGTAACTGCTGATATAACAAAGGAAATAATAGATCCAATAAGCTAATTTCCATTAGCAGTTTTGCCCCTCATAATTCTATTGTTTCTTTCCTTCCAAATGCAGTAAACAGTTGCAGCAAAGTATAATCTTACAATGGAACGAAGAAATGCAGAACCTGAAGCATTATTTACCATCTAAGTTAACTCTTGAGTCCAACCAGCAATATGTCTCTGGAAGTTGCAGAAACGCAAAAAAAAATTCCAAATAAAAGCTGAAAAGGGGCATAGGAAAAATAAATGCTCCAAAGTTTGATCCTCTTGCAAACAGAGAACACACCTAACATCCATAGAAAATCCAAAATTTATCAGAGGCTTTGTGCATGCCATCTACAAAATAAAGGCAAATGCATTTTGGTATTCTTTCCTTAGACCAAACAATATTATACCAACTCAGAGTAATACAATGAGATATTACAGCTTCCCAGGCTGAGGCAGAAGAGTATATACCCTCATTATTTAGGAGCCACTACAATTTATCTGGCAGAGATCGAGCAGTTTGGTAAACAAAAAGAGGCAAGAGAAGCATGTCTAAGCATCTGCAGAGTATCCCTACATATATTTGGCCATCTCCATGTTCCATACCTACAGTCTGTCTGCTCAAAGATTCATTTTCCAAGACAAAAGAGAAGGGGCCTAGCTAGGGATGCCAGTTATCAAACCAAAACAATGTGTCTTAATTCGCATTCCCCACAATCACTTTTAAGTGACTATACATATCTGGCCTAGGATCTTCCTCCAGCTCCTAGAACTGTCAGCATGTAAAGAAACACTCCATGAGCTGTTCCCTTTTAATTAAGTAAAATGCATGACACCTAAGAACCCATAGAGAATTCTTTTTTTACACATATTCCAGAGATGTCTAAACATTGAGGCCTTATTCCACTCCTCCAAACTTTTAATACCAACACCCCCTTCCTTCCCACTTTACACACATCAGAACTGGCCTTATGTTACCAACTATACCTTTCATTGAACAGATATCACGAACTGCTGTGAAGTATGCATCTCTCTAGTTACATATCGAGCCAACGCAAATATTAGGTGGAAAACACTATACTTTTTCTCCAGTGAATTTTTCTACATATAAATAAAAGGAAGTGAATCCCATGCCATATGCATGTGTCAGTGCAGGTATTAATGTGGGTCACGCTATTTTGTATATACAACCAAGAAAAAGCAATGCGTAGTATTATTCATAATAAATTTATCAAGTACTTGGATAAAATGCTCATGCATGCCCGTGGATAAAAAAACTCGTACCATTTTTTTTTCCTTGGCAGTATAGATACGGGCACTAAAAGGAGTTAACGGATTGGGTTGATTATAAATTATATTTAATATAATTAATAAATAGGTTATTCTTGAATTTTAATTATGTTAAGTCATTTAAAATGATTTAACACATTTAATAAAAAAATAAATAAAACATGAGTCACGGTGATACATCCCAAATTGAAAGCATACCAAAATTAGGAGAAACTTTTTAGCGTATATAAAAGGATTCACTCACATCATAAGTTCACAAAACTTGTAGACTACTTTGCACTTAATAAAAGGTAATACTTCTCTTAAAATATAAAATTAAAATAAATGACTTAATTATATACACACATGTAATTTTTTTTAAGTTTTAATAAATGAGTCATGTTTAGATTGAAAAGTTTGATAGAATTAGTTAATCATATTTTTTAAAATTCATAATAAAATATTAGTGATAATAAAAAGCTATTACATCATATATTATAGAGCTAAAAGACACATAATTCGAATAAAAAAACTAATAATCATATACTAGTTCTAATAAAATTAAAAAATTAGAAAAATTTTAAAATAAATAAAATTAAAAATTAAAGAAACCTAAAATAATTTTAAAACAAAATATAGATTTTTGACACACTGTATCTATCCTGTATCAACCTATATATGTTTCGACATGACACAATCATAACACATTGACACGAATTGTTTTTTCTCTCTCTTCGCGCCAGCAATGAAGGCTTTGGCTTGAAACTGCATCATTTGGTTTCCTGATTACATATGACTTGTTCTTGGTGTCACTCACAAGAGCTAAAAGTATTATTATCTTGAAATTGAACTTTTTGAAGTCCGGGTTCAGTTGTCCAATTAAGTACATTCATCTATAAGTTCGAGTTATTATTCTTTAATTTTTTAGAATTATAGTTTTGACGGTTAAATTAAAAATCACGTCTGTAACAATATACTGTATATTTATATATGACTTATCATTTAGCTATTAAAATTATTAAAATTGATCCGTTCAGTAATTTCTCCACAAACTAACACCCACATGTTTTAGTTGCAGCACACTCAGTAGATCAGTTGCCTTTAAATATATAATTGTCACATGCATGAATGATACATTTGACCCACAAGTACATCATATATATTCTGTTCCATATATCCTAATAATTGCAGACAACAATCTTTGACCCCACTAAAAAATTGCTCACATGGAATTCAATTGATGCATGTATGGACTTAGACCCATATATTTTCCTTTTTTGGTTCCTGGGGTCATGGGTTGGCTTGAACCAATAATTTTCGACCTGAACATGTTTGTTTTGCCAATGTTTGAATGTTACTCATTGTTCATCAAATGTTTGCCAACTTAACACGATAATATGGACATGGTAAAGGTAAATGAACTGGAATAAAGGTTTTTCTTTTCCTCCTACTAAATTTTTCCATTTTTATGGGCTATGTTTATGTTATGGGTGTAGAATTCAGCTTAAGATTAAGGGATCTAAGCAGGAAGAACAGAACTAAACTACCACTTGAGCTACAATTTGATTGCCCACGCCAAGACTTGTTGTGAAGGAATTGATAAAATCTATATCTATACTCCTTATAATAAAAATATGAAAGCTCTAGTGTGTTTTCTCTATAACTGTTTTATACTTTTATTAATTTAACCAAAATACCCCTTTAAATAATAAATTGACCACTACATCTCTCATTAAAAATCAGGCAGGTACGCATACTCTTCTCCACGAACCAGTGCATCAACTATTCAAATTCCTTATCCTCACTGTTGCAGCAGCGACTATTCAAATTCCTTGTCCCACTGTTGTGACTCTTGAAATCCCATCAATCTACACTCTTCTCCACGAACCAGTGCAGAGATTATTCAAATTCCTTATCCTCATTGTTGCGATAGTGACTATTCAAATTCCTTATCCCACTATTGCGCTCTTGAAATCCCATCAATCTTCAATTTCAGCATTCAGAACAAAGAGTTCACAGCAAAGAGAAACTGAAGAAAATAGAACATTACTATAGAACATCTTGAATTTTTGCGACTCTTGCATTTTCTTCTCCATCAAAGCATTGCGTTGAAGCAAAGAGAGATTACCTTGTGTGCATTGCATTGGGTTCTGATTTGGATGATCTCATACGAACACTCTTTTCGAAGCCTCGGCAACAATAGTTGTGTTTCGACAGCTTCACTGTGACTGTGATTGCCATGTCTTGCTTTTGAGGATATCCTTCGATAGTGGCAGCTTGCTTTTGAGAATTAAGTTCGCGTGAATTTTTTAGAAGGTTACGGAATGATGAAATTGTAAACTATTAATTAATTAAGCTTGATTAAGCTGCAGTGATGATGGGGCGAGGTGGCAACAGTCAAGGTTGACGGCTTGATCAACCAATTAAGGCACGTTAATTTTCATGATGAAGCTGCGTAACATAATAATTGAATATAATCTCAAATAGATGGTTTGATCAACTGATTGGGGCCCGATAACTTCCAGGATGAAGCCCTTGGTAAGTATACATAATAATTAACAAATTTTTGCATTAATTTTGCTTTATTTTTAAAATTTCTTCTTGTTGTAGTTGAGAATCAGGAAATCATTCTCAATTATCCCTTGTTTCCTATGTATAATTCACTCTTTCGTTTCTTAGAGGGAATGTAACCATCTAGCATCTATTAAACATTGAAATCTAATCACTCTGATTATGTGTTTTCTGTTTTTCGATTGCTTTAGAAATTGCTGCTCATGGCTCCCATGATAAATAATCGGAAAAAACAAATGAGGTCAAATAGTTTTAGACTTCTACAAGAAAAAAAGAATTGTGCAAGAAACAAATAGAAGTGAAATAAAAAATATATATATATATATATAAAAGAAAAATGTAGAGGAAGAAAATAATAGAAAAATTCAAATAAATAGAAGTTGAAGAAAACAAATACAAAAAAAAAAATATATATCAAATACAATAGACATTTTAGAATCTTAATCTTAGTAGAAAAAGAATTATTAAAAATAAATAAATAATTAAAAAAACATAATAAAAATAAAAAATCAACATAATTAGGTTTTCATCGTCTCAATGTTGAATTATAATAGAATTATTGATAATAAGACTATTTTAAAATTGATTTTTTTATAAAAAAAAACTATAAATGGAGAAAAATGTAAGAAATCGAAAACTCGAGAATACTTCCAAAAAAGAAATTATAAAGAAATTAGAAGTCATAAAAAAAAAAAAAGAAATTCAAGAATTCTAAATTGAAGAACCATCTCTAATGGGGACAATTTTAGTAGCATCGGCTCTACTCTATACACCAACAGTTTTATGAATACTGTAATTTTTCTTTCTTTGGCATTAAAAAATAATGATATCCTTTTGATGTTAGTGGACTATTGCCAACAATTTTTCTATCATTTGAGTTAACAATATAATCATGTCTGGTAAAATACAAACTAATATATATCCTAACCTATTTTGAAGTTCAATATTTCCATACCTTATTCATGAACATATACTAATAACATCAATTTATTTCTTTTTCTTTCCCCTTCATTGTTGATGCGATCTTGAGCACAACACGCTTTATTAATCTTCTCTCTATGACATTCTTTTAAAATACTCAAAATCAATAATTGTGTTTTGTATTATAAGGAGAAAAATGTAGAGAAAGAAACGCTAAAAACTTTCTCTTCACATAGACTTTTTCTTAATTTCTTTTACATTTTTTTATTATATTAAGGGCTGTCACAATCGATTTAAGAGCTTAGAGATGAGAGGACTGGTAGTCCCCAACCAAAATAACAGCAGGACTATTGAAACTTTCTCCCTTTCTTCCCCCTTTCTCTAATAGCTTTATGTGAGTCAACTACTAAAATAGTTTTTTTTTTTTTTTTTATAAAGTATTAAAGGGGTAGATGATTAGTTATGAAAATTGATTCATTTAATTGTACTTTTTTTTGCTGTGAAATAAGTATATTTTACATTAGTCCGTGTGATTAAATTAGTGTGTCATTTTATTAATTTTAAGTACTTTTTTTATTTAGAAATGATTTTGTTCCTATTTGGTTATATTTGACAGCAACAATCCGACTAATATTTAATTTTAATATTAAATTTTAAATTTACACAATTTTAATATTTTTCAAGATACTTTTATTGATTTTTTGAGAGCTATTCAATTTTTATATTTGTACCATGAATATGCTATATCTAAATATGTTTATTGATTCGATAAAATTAAAAATAAATAAAGTAATTATTTATATGTTAGAATAATTTATTTTATATATAACATTATATCATTAGATTAATATTTATACTAAAGGACTACTATTAGATTCATTTGTAACGGATTCATCTAGGAATAAATGATAGATGTGCATGCGGAATGGTGTCATAATTATCAATAATAAATGGTGAAAGGTCATGGAGTTTAAAATAAAGAAGAAAAAAATCCAAAATGTAGAAGACTTTTGATTTGCTAATTTTGGAATTGCATACTACTAAAACAGCATCAGTTCATTAATTTCAAAAGACATTACCAGATAAGAGGGGAACATGAAAGTTTTACCCTCTTGAAAGATCAAACACACCCAAGCAAGCAGGATAAAGGGAAAGAAAAATAAAAGACAATAAATTATAAGTGGAATTAGATAATCCTAATATAAGGAAGGCTACCTATATCTAATAACATAATATGTTTCTATTGAAATGAGGGCATAAAGCCTATCTTTAAAAAATCCAAAGCATTCAATCTTAGAACCTAAATTAGCTTCTTTGTTTGCATCTTGATTTGATTCTTTATAATGAATCAATTGGTAATCATATTTTATCACTGAATTGGCAATCCCCTCATTATTCTCTAATTTTTATTCAAAAATATATAATCGTTTAACATACACCTTTTTTTTTTATACGCTAGACCGGAGAACTCTAGATTTGGATAGCCAATCACAACTTTGCTTCCTTAACTCAATTATCATTATATATTATAGTGATTAAGATTCATTGAAGGAGATGCATTAATAAAATCAAACTTGTAAAAATGTTAAGATCTTTTGCTTTTGTATCCCTAAAACAAACCTTATATTTCTTAGAAGTATATTTTGTGGTAATGATTGGACCGCCCATTACTGATGTAAAAAATATATATGGATATAGAGTGAAATTATATCAAATGATAAAGTCCCTTCAATTTGTTGAAGTGTTGGTGCAACAAATTTACCCAAGTTTTTATATGATGTTAATTATTTTTTCGAGTAAAATTTTCTTATAAAATATTTCTTATTTTATTAATAATTTTCTTTTATGCCCTCCAAAATAAATTTCTCTATTTGGAAAGTAAAGTCTCACTTAAAGATCACATTGATGTGCCTAAATAGAAGAGACTCTATTTGGGACTATAAGTTTTAGAATCCTAAAAGAAATAATAAATTATTGTAGTAATCAAAACAATATAAAAAATCCTAGCCATTATGTTTGTGATGGTTGTAGGGAGATGGAACATGGTTGGTCATATCTTTTTAAGGAATGTGATTTTGATCTCCAATTAAAGTGCTCTTTTAAGAAAGATGAAAGAATAAAGGATGATAAAAAGGAGCTTGAAAATGGAGAAAGCAAGGAAAGGCAAAGGAGGGATGGGCTTATGATGGAGATGTATCCCATAAAGAATGAGAAAGCATCAAACATTGCATATGAATCTGGTATAAACAATCATGAAGTTTTGCTTGTATGCTTTATGATGCTAAAATAAGACTTGATGGTTGACTGCATGAAAATGTGAAAGATGTGGTTACTATAGATTGAGAATAAAAGTCAAGATATGATTGGATATTGATTTTCAAATAATTGTTGTTGTATGAAACTTGAATTTATTGCTTTTGATCTGTAGATGTGGCTTCAGGAATGCGAACTCCAGTTTATGGATATCTCATATGTTTTGTAAAATTGCGTTATGATATTATGTAAAACTCAAGAATGTAGACTCGGTTGTAGTTCTAGGTTCTAATCAATTGCTAACCAAACTATAGTGCTAATGATAGATTTCTAATCCAAGATCTCATGCCTTTCGAATTAACAAAAAAGAAATAGTAACACTAAAGAGCTCAGATAGTCCACTGGTGGTCTGATTCAAAATTTGCATGGATAGCTTGAGATTATATACGAAGTGGATTTCATGATTAGGGAGATAAGAAAATTTGTTCAAAAAGTAGTGAATCCCCTTAACTAAAATCACTTTGAAATCAATCAGGGTCTAAGTACCATTCCATTTGAAAAAAAAAAAAAAACCTTATTACTAATTGCAGATTATCTGCGTCTTCTTGTCAACCTCAATTTTTTGGCTTGACCATTTGACTATTATTGATAGGTAGATTTTCATTTCTCACTGACTGTTATTTATGCTACCAACAATCTGCATATATCCTATTCAGGATTTCACCAAAACTTGTTTGTTTGTACTTCCCTCCACCTTTTGTCACATTATTCTTCTTCATTGTCTTTTTATTTGTGTGTGAGTGCATAGTGAAATATAGTTTTCATTTTGTTTGATGTTAAATTCATTTGAACCAATTTGCGATTGTATAGTTTGGTATTTTTATTTGTACGGTACTTATCAATTGTGTTCAACAATTTGGTTTTAGAGTTGAAGACTACTAAAGGCTGCAAAATCTTTTTACATCGAAGTGATATTGCATAAATAAATTAGAATTGACTTTATATGGGTGATTCAAAATAATTCAAACTTATGTTCCAAGACTGTATCGTATTGACCTATATTTGTTGAGGATTGAGATGCTCCACACTTGGCAAATCTTGGAGTCGTGCTTGTTTTAAGAAATAGAGAGTTGTTTATTTTATTTTTATGTTATTGCAAACTAGGAGTAGACAAGTGTAATGATTTTGTTGTTTCTTTATATTGATTAATTAATCTTATATGGGTCAACTTTGGGTCATTGCTTGGCAGTCTAGCCGAACTGTTTTACATGTATTCCCATAAAAAGAGGCTCTTATTGGTACGGCTTACTTCACCTCCGCCTCAAGAATCATCTTCTGTTCTTATGAAAAATGATTTACTACCAAAAAAAAGACATTCTAACTAAAGTTAGAGCCGTTTCTTTTTAATGTGATTGCAACCAATTCTCCTAACTTATCTGATGCAAAAAAGGGTTTTTTTTCCCAAAGGTTAAAAAGAATTGTCTTGCTTACAAAAATGTTAACTTAGTTCAAAACAATGTTAATCTCTAAAGAAAAACTTGAGGAACTAGCCTTACAACGTTCTCGGGTACTATGGATAGCATTGACAGCAAAGAAAAGCTTATGCTCATCGAGAAATTTTTTTGTTAGAAAATTACAGGAAATACTAAACTGAATTTAGCACCCAATGAAGTTCTTGCTCTCACTGAATAGAAGGAAATATAAAGCTAAGAGGATTATAAACTTGGTACTTTCAACTATTTTGGATAATACTGAATTGTAGTTAGGGCTAAGAGGATTATAAACTTGGTACTTTCAACTATTTTGGATAATACTGAATTGTAGTTAGGACTGAAGGAATCTTTTGTTCCAGCTTTTGCGGGTGAAAATAATGGCATTGCCAAATACTAGATAAATTAGATCCTTGTTCATTTTGTCCCTGTTTAGGTCAGGAGAAACCAATTACCCAATGGAAGCCTAAAGTTAAATCATGACAACACTAATCTTTTTGCTAAGAAATCCAACTGGTATTCATTTTTAGATAAAAGATCTAACTGGTATTTGAAACACTATAACTACTTCTTTACAAATGTAGCTCGAGTCTTACCATAGTATTAATCAAAGATATGACAAATACAATCAAACCTCATTGAAAATTTATTAATTATTAGAATTATTAAGTTTTCTCATAATTTCATTAAACAAAAATCTTTATAACATGTAAATGATTGTCGCTACAAAAGCAAGACCTTATATGCAATTTCTCAATGACATTTTAATTTTTTTATAAAAAAAAAAATACATATAATACTCAACTTAAATCATAATAAACTCCTAATATCAATTTTTAAATAAAGAAGTTGTGTATCTTAATGTCATTATTTTTTTCATTTATAATACCTTTTGACTTCAATTATATTGAATTAATAAATATAATAATCAAGACATGTCATAAATGAGATTTATATAGCTACTTATGTAGCTATTTTATCTCTCTAATAACTAATAATATAAAAAGATTTCTGAAACAAGTATTAATTATTAAGTAATAGAATTATTAATTATCTATCATAGAATAACTATGAGTTATTTTCAGATCTAATTGACATGATATTAAATAAAGATATGACAAGTAAAATGATCATGTTAGTTATGTTTGAATGTTATTTACATAATTGTTATTTAAACTAATTTTTTTAAAATTTATTTCAATTTTTAATATATCAAAATATTAAAATTATAACAAAACTTATTTATGTGCAACATACATGCATCTCTACTGGTGTGTGTGTGTGTGTGTATATATATATATATATATATATATATATATAGTTGGTCATTTGTATACGCATGCCAAGGCACAAGATCAAATACCTTGTTAGGGGTAGGGCCCCTCCTTACGTGACTTTTGGGTTCCTAACTCATGTTTTCAGAACGTAGATTACTTACCTTGAAACTAATTACTTTGGGACTTGATAAACATCATAATTAAATCTGGTTGGTTGGAATTGTTGTACAAAGTCTGTCATCTGGCTTTCCAAGATGCTATCTTTCAAGATGACATCAAGTACACACACACACATATATATATATATATATATATATGATATACCATAAACAGACACACCAATCAGTTTGAGACACGTGTGCCTATCAGATTAACAAATCTCGATCCTACAGAGCTCGTATATTTCGGTCATACAGAATAGTTACAAGCCTTCGGGGTATTCTCATATATGTCTATCATACAGAGCAGCCATAAGCCTTTGGGGCATTCTTATTTATATATCATTCAGAACCGATGAACTCGGTCATACAGTACAGATGGAGCGTTCAGGATATTCTCATGTACATCGTCCGGACCTCCTGTTCTGGACAGTATTTATTCGACACTGCATATATGGTTTCCTTAACGGCCGTTAAGCGGGGAATAAGGAAACAGCCTTCAACACGGAAACTACTATCTATGGTTATCTCCATCTACGATTCAATGCTCCACAAGGTAACTGCAAATCTCTGATGATCAAATCCCGATATTCGTGGCAGCAAAACCTAATCAAAATTAGGAGAACCACGGCTTATATATGAAACTCTAGAGGTACGCTTATGAAAATTATGCTCATTCTTTGACTTTCAATACAGTCTTTCAATTCCCTTACTTACTTAAGCATCGGAGCGGCTACCGCCGGAGCCAATCCGGTGGTCCTCTTATCATCTTTCTGAGTGTTCTACAGGTCACGGAGCCCTCACGTGTTGCGAGTCAAAAAGTGCAGCATCAGTTTGGCGCCGTATGTGGGAACGACTAATCTCTACGTGCTTTATTTGTAAACTCATCTTTTTCCCCACCGGAAAACCATGGCACCAAATCTCCGACCCCGACAGAATACTCAGAGTTCGCAAAACGCTCAGCGTCAGCCGCCTGCTCCACGCACAAGGGGACCAGCGGCCAACCCTATGCGACAAGAGATCGAAGCAATAAAACGACACAATGAACTGGTGCAGGAGCAGTTGCTAGCCATTACTAGAACGCTGGCAACGCTCACGTAGAACCAAGCGGCGGCTTCACCTAGCCCACCGGTCAACTTCGTTGCAGGAACGCAACCCCCGGTTGCCACGGAGAATGAAGAACTTCGTGGGCAGGCCCCCACTAACCAGCCTGGACACCCCTCAGGCATCGCTCACGCTGGCCGAGATCCACAGCCATCAACAGTCCCTGGCTGGGGAACATCCGCTTTTGTCCCCGACGTGCATTACCGGAGCACTACTCGAGCCCCAACTCCTAGGGTTTCGGGAGCACCCCCGGCACCACAGGAACCTTATCATGTAGCGCCAGTCCCACCGGTTCGGATTCCTCCTCCATCCGAAGGGCGCACTCCACCCTACTACCCTGAAGCCGAGGCTGTCAGGCAGGGTTCACAAGATGTCAGACTCAGAGACCCGCGAAGGGTAGAGGAGATTGCCGAGTCTATGGACCGGACAATCGGTTTAAGAGGACCTCAGAACCCTCCAGAGCAAGACGAACTGGCCAGGCTGCTCGAAGA